>OU426886.1:20600000-20990365 GCA_911387775.1 Thymelicus sylvestris | reverse complement strand
AAAACGGTACCAGTTACAGAATTTTCCGCCGTCGGCGCGCGAAAATACAGCGTTTTTAGTGTAACTAAGTCTGCATGGAAACGGGAAATTGAAGATTTCGAGTCAGATATACTGGTTCTGACTTCGGAAACCATCAATCGGATCAGGGAAACCTGGGCAGCCGGGAGTTGGTGAACACCTGCAGGACATCATTCAGGAGGTCCCGAGATCCAAGAAACAATATTAATATAGGTACCTTTTAAATTTTGTTAAAACTTTTGAAAAGTTTTTGATTAATCTTATGTTTGTAACCTCCCAGGGGGTGTATTAAACCACCCTTACCCCTCATTCCTCTGCCATTGTATTATCCAATATTTTCCCAACATACCACAAAAAATTCATGAATATAGGCCTATTAGATCAATAGATAAACCCCCTTTTTAAAAAATTAACTAGATTACCTCCACAGAATCTCCCCGTGAACCTGTTCGTCTCTAACTTTTTCTCTTCACCGTCTCACATATTCTCTTCACACCCCCCTCACCCCTTTCCCTCCCCTTACATCTGAAACCCTTCAACCAAAAGTTTAATTCTGTGTTGAGTTAGTCTGGAATACCGCACTCAATAGGTAGGCGTGGTTTCGTATATCCGGATATCCGGATATCGGGATATAGATTTTTGGAAACCGAAACCCGCGATATCTCTAACACGGTACTTCCTATAAAACGTCCCCGCACTTACATCACTGCTAGTTTTTACTGGACCCACTTCGCCACCCGACCCCCCATTTTTCCAAAAATATTATTTATCTCCTAAAAATTGCTTCTTAGACGATTCTAACCTAATTTCCGTCCTCCCTGTATATTCCACACTTACATCACTGCTAGATTTTACTTGAAACACCTTAATTCTCTTACTTCAAAACTTTTTTCCTAAATTTCTTAAAATACCATATAACTCCTGAACGGTGCGTCCTAGACGATTTCTAACCGAATTTCCGTCCCCTCCGTAGATCCCACACATACATCATTACTAGATTCTACTGGACCCACTTTCCCCCCCCCCCCCCCAAATTTTTTCCAAAAAAAATATTATTTATCTCCTAAAAGTTGCTTCTTAGACGATTTCTAACCTAATTTCCGTCCTCCCTGTCTATTCCACACTTACATCACTGCTAAATATTACTTGAAACACCTTTATTCTCTTACTTCAAACTTTTTTCCTAAATTTCTTAAAATACCATATAACTCCTAAACGGTGCGTCCTAGACGATTTCTAACCGAATTTCCGTCCCCCCCGTAGATCCCGCACTTACATCACTACTAGATTCTACTGGACCCGCTTTCCCCCCCCCCCCCCCAAATTTTTCCAAAAAATATTATTTATCTCCTAAAAGTTGCTCCTTAGACAATTTCCAACCTATTTTCCATCGTCCCCGTATATTCCACACTTACATCACTGCTAAATATCACTTGAAACACCTTAATTCTCTTACTTCAAAACTTTTTTCCTAAATTTCTTAAAATACCATATAACTCCTAAACGGTGCGTCCTAGACGATTTCTAACCGAATTTCCGTGCCCCCCGTAGATCCCGCACTTACATCACTACTAGATTCTACTGGACCCACTTTCCCCCCCCCCCCCCCCAAATTTTTCCAAAAATATTATTTATCTCCTAAAAGTTGCTCCTTAGACAATTTCCAACCTATTTTCCATCGTCCCCGTATATTCCACACTTACATCACTGCTAAATATCACTTGAAACACCTTAATTCTCTTACTTCAAAACTTTTTTCCTAAATTTCTTAAAATACCATATAACTCCTAAACGGTGCGTCCTAGACGATTTCTAACCGAATTTCCGTCCCCCCCGTAGATCCCGCACTTACATCACTACTAGATTCTACTGGACCCACTTTCCCCCCCCCCCCCCCCCAAATTTTTTCCAAAAAATATTATTTATCTCCTAAAAGTTGCTCCTTAGACGATTTCCAACCTATTTTCCATCGTCCCCGTATATTCCACACTTACATCACTGCTAAATATTACTTGAAACACCTTAATTCTCTTACTTCAAAACTTTTTCCTAAATTTCTTAAAATACCATATAACTCCTAAACGGTGCGTCCTAGACGATTTCTAACCGAATTCCCGTCCCCCCCGTAGATCCCGCACTTACATCACTACTAGATTCTACTGGACCCACTTCGCCCCCCGGCCCCCCCCATATTTTTCCAAAATATTATTTATCTCCTAAAAGGTGCGTCTTGGACGATTTCTTACCTAATTTCCGTCCAACCTTTATATTCCACACTTATATCACTGCTAGATTTTACTTGAAACACCTTAATTCTCTTACTTCAAAACTTTTTTCCTAAATTTCTTAAAATACCATATAACTCCTAAACGGTGCGTCCTAGACGATTTCTAACCGAATTTCCGTCCCCTCCGTAGATCCCACACATACATCACTACTAGATTCTACTGGACCCACTCTCCCCCCCGCCCCTCAAAATTTTTCCAAAAATATTATTTATCTCCTAAAAGTTGCTTCTTAGACGATTTCTAACCTAATTTCCGTCCTCCCTGTATATTTCACACTTATATACCTGCTAGATTTTACTTGAAACACCTTAATTCTCTTACTTCAAAACTTTTTTCCTAAATTTCTTAAAATACCATATAACTCCTAAACGGTGCGTCCTAGACGATTTCTAACCGAATTTCCGTCCCCTCCGTAGATCCCACACATACATCACTACTAGATTCTACTGGACCCACTTTCCCCCCCCCCCCCAAAAAATTTTTCCAAAAATATTATTTATCTCCTAAAAGTTGCTTCTTAGACGATTTCTAACCTAATTTCCGTCCTCCCTGTATATTTCACACTTATATACCTGCTAGATTTTACTTGAAACACCTTAATTCTCTTACTTCAAAACTTTTTTCCTAAATTTCTTAAAATACCATATAACTCCTAAACGGTGCGTCCTAGACGATTTCTAACCGAATTTCCGTCCCCTCCGTAGATCCCACACATACATCACTACTAGATTCTACTGGACCCACTTTCCCCCCCCCCCCCCCCCAAATTTTTTCCAAAAATATTATTTATCTCCTAAAAGTTGCTTCTTAGACGATTTCTAACCTAATTTCCGTCCTCCCTGTATATTCCACACTTATATACCTGCTAGATTTTACTTGAAACACCTTAATTCTCTTACTTCAAAACTTTTTTCCTAAATTTCTTAAAATACCATATAACTCCTAAACGGTGCGTCCTAGACGATTTCTAACCGAATTTCCGTCCCCTCCGTAGATCCCACACATACATTACTACTAGATTCTACTGGACCCACTTTCCCCCCCCCCCCCCCCCCAAAATTTTTTCCAAAAATATTATTTATCTCCTAAAAGTTGCTTCTTAGACGATTTCTAACCTAATTTCCGTCCTCCCTGTATATTTCACACTTATATACCTGCTAGATTTTACTTGAAACACCTTAATTCTCTTACTTCAAAACTTTTTTCCTAAATTTCTTAAAATACCATATAACTCCTAAACGGTGCGTCCTAGACGATTTCTAACCGAATTTCCGTCCCCTCCGTAGATCCCACACATACATCACTACTAGATTCTACTGGACCCACTTTCCCCCCCCCCCCCTCAAATTTTTTCCAAAAATATTATTTATCTCCTAAAAGTTGCTTCTTAGACGATTTCTAACCTAATTTCCGTCCTCCCTGTATATTCCACACTTATATACCTGCTAGATTTTACTTGAAACACCTTAATTCTCTTACTTCAAAACTTTTTTCCTAAATTTCTTAAAATACCATATAACTCCTAAGCGGTGCGTCCTAGACGATTTCTAACCGAATTTCCATTCCCTCCGTAGATCCCGCACTTACATCACTACTAGATTCTACTGGACCCACTTCCCCCCCCCCCCCCCCCAAATTTTTTCCAAAAATATTATTTATCTCCTAAAAGTTGCTTCTTAGACGATTTCTAACCTAATTTCCGTCCTCCCTGTCTATTCCACACTTATATACCTGCTAGATTTTACTTGAAACACCTTAATTCTCTTACTTCAAAACTTTTTTCCTAAATTTCTTAAAATACCATACAACTCCTAAACGGTGCGTCCTAGACGATTTCTAACCGAATTTCCGTCCCCTCCGTAGATCCCACACATACATTACTACTAGATTCTACTAGACCCACTTTCCCCCCCCCCCCCCCCCCAAATTTTTTCCAAAAATATTATTTATCTCCTAAAAGTTGCTTCTTAGACGATTTCTAACCTAATTTCCGTCCTCCCTGTCTATTCCACACTTATATACCTGCTAGATTTTACTTGAAACACCTTAATTCTCTTACTTCAAAACTTTTTTTTCCTAAATTTCTTAAAATACCATATAACTCCTAAACGGTGCGTCCTAGACGATTTCTAACCGAATTTCCGTCCCCTCCGTAGATCCCACACATACATCACTACTAGATTCTACTAGACCCACTTTCCCCCCCCCCCCCCAAATTTTTTCCAAAAATATTATTTATCTCCTAAAAGTTGCTCCTTAGACGATTTCTAACCTAATTTCCGTCCTCCCTGTCTATTCCACACTTATATACCTGCTAGATTTTACTTGAAACACCTTAATTCTCTTACTTCAAAACTTTTTTCCTAAATTTCTTAAAATACCATATAACTCCTAAACGGTGCGTCCTAGACGATTTCTAACCGAATTTCCGTCCCCTCCGTAGATCCCACTCTTACATCACTACTAGATTCTACTGGACCCACTTTCCTCCCCCCCCCCCCCAAATTTTTTCCAAAAATATTATTTATCTCCTAAAAGTTGCTCCTTAGACGATTTCTAACCTAATTTCCGTCCTCCCTGTCTATTCCACACTTATATACCTGCTAGATTTTACTTGAAACACCTTAATTCTCTTACTTCAAAACTTTTTTCCTAAATTTCTTAAAATACCATATAACTCCTAAACGGTGCGTCCTAGACGATTTCTAACCGAATTTCCGTCCCCTCCGTAGATCCCACTCTTACATCACTACTAGATTCTACTGGACCCACTTTCCTCCCCCCCCCCCCCAAATTTTTTCCAAAAATATTATTTATCTCCTAAAAGTTGCTCCTTAGACGATTTCTAACCTAATTTCCGTCCTCCCTGTCTATTCCACACTTATATACCTGCTAGATTTTACTTGAAACACTTTAATTCTCTTACTTCAAAACTTTTTTCCTAAATTTCTTAAAATACCATATAACTCCTAAACGGTGCGTCCTAGACGATTTCTAACCGAATTTCCGTCCCCTCCATAGATCCCACACATACATCACTACTAGATTCTACTGGACCCACTTTCCCCCCCCCCCCCCCCAAATTTTTTCCAAAAATATTACTTATCTCCTAAAGGTTGCTTCTTAGACGATTTCTAACCTAATTTCCGTCCTCCCTGTATATTCCACACTTACATCACTGCTAAATATTACTTGAAACACCTTAATTCTCTTACTTCAAAACTTTTCCTAAACTTCTTAAAATACCATATAACTCCTAAACGGTGCATCCTAGACGATTTCTAACCGAATTTCCGTTCCCTCCGTAGATCCCGCACTTACATCACTACTAGATTCTACTGGACCCACTTAAATCCCCCCCCCCCCTCCCAATTTTTTCCAAAAATATTATCTCCTAATAAAAAAGGGTGCGTCTTGGACGATTCTGTTTGACTGAACCCAGAAACCCTCAAGCGTCATTGCTAAACCTTGCTAGACCCACATCTAACCCCACCTCCAAAGGCAGTAAAAAACTGGACTATCAATAGTTACAAAAACTGAAACTTTTCTTCATAATTGTGTTCTTGTGTTACTTTGTGTTGTTTTTGTATTCACTTTTGAACTCATCCTTAGCATTGCTCGGAACTAAATAAATACTAATATTTGTCTTTCACAAATTCTACTTGCACTAGATTAACCTGACAGTTAAAAGGACCTCATAAACTCCAAACTAAGTATTGAAACTTCTTCAAGTTTTTATCGGTTTCTTGTTTCTCTTTCAATTTGCTGCTGTTTTGTTGTACTGTGCCTAATACTAGGTAAATAATAATTATATAATTATAATTTGACGAGTCCCCCATAAATTACTGAAATAGACATGCTTCGCTCACCCGTGAAGCAGGCCGGACGCAACTTAGAGTCACAATTAAATTCAACAAATTCGGATAATTCGGATAAAATAGACGTTCAGCATGATGCACCTGCTTCTTCTTGTGCTGTTACCACCAAGCAACCGAAAGTGTATCCAAATCGAACAGCGGAGGCGAAAGCATGCCTCGTAAAGCTGAAAATGCAGATCGGAAATAGCAGAAACTTGAAAACCGATATAAAAACGGAAGTTATAGAAGCTGCTGACAGACTATACAGGCTTGTTAAAGAGGCAGAAGAGGGAAAGCCACACAAGGACAAGGAACCGAAGTTAAGTAGGAGCGGAGATGTGGAGAGGGGAGAGGAACTTATTGCGGCAGAACGGGCAGACATGGGGCGCGCGGAGAGTGAACTGGTAAAGAAGCTGGAAGAACATGGAAAATTGTTGCAAGAAAGCAAACAGGAAATGGAAAAGCTCAGAGAGGAGATGCGTGTTCAGAGTGAAGTACAAGAAAAATGGACATATGCAAACATGACAGCAGGTCGCAATAAAGATCAGCTCCCAAAGCCAACTGCGCTTCACTCTGTAGTCGTTACATCTACAGAAAAGACAGATTCCGGTGAGGATGTACTTGAAAAAATAAGGAAGACCATTAACGCGAAGGAAGGAGGAATAAAGATAGACAAGATTAGAAAAGCAAGGGATAGAAAAGTCATAATAGGATGTGAAACTAAGGAAGAAAGAGCCAAAGTGCAGGAGAGATTAAGTAAAGCCGGGAACCTTTTAAAGGTGGAAGAAGTAGCCAACAAGGACCCATTAGTAATCCTAAAGGATGTGTTAACCTATAATGAAGACCAGGAAATACTTGATGCGATAAGAAATCAAAACAAGGGACTGTTTCAAGGGCTCGGAAAAGAAGAAGATAAAATGGAGATAAGGTATAAGAGAAAAACTCGAAACCCCCACGCCAACCATATAATACTGAAGGTGTCTCCAAAACTGTGGCAGCGTATGACTACAGCTACGCGCTTATGTGTAGATCTGCAGAGGGTGAGGGTAGAAGACCAGTCCCCCCTCTCACAATGCTCCATCTGCCTGGGATTCGGGCATGGTCGGCGCCAATGTACAGAGACAATTGAGAAGTGCAGCCACTGCGGAGGACCTCACCTGAAGACCGAGTGCGCTGACTGGCTCGCCAATGCAACCCCATCGTGCTGTAACTGCATTCGGGCTAAACTGGATCAAGCGGACCACAACGCCTTCAGCCAGGAGTGCCCCGTGCGTCGCAGGTGGGACGCATTGGCTCGGGCTAATATAGCGTATTGCTAAGGGCTCCTCGGTCAACACTTCTAGCGGAAAACCTTATAGGATAGTCCAAGCGAACCTGCAAAGGAAAAGGCTCGCCACCAGTGAACTTATGGTTGAGGCGGACAGGCGTAAAATAGACATTGCGTTGCTCCAGGAACCCTATGTGGGTGGATCTGGGAGTATGAGTACGTGCAGAGGAGCAAGAATATTTCAGAGCACAGATGACGGGAATGGAACTGTTAAATCAGCCATAGCCGTCTTTAACCAAGATATTGATGTCATACAGTTCCCAAAACTCACCACCAATAACATCGTGGTGGTGAGGATCCGCACCAGTGCCTGGGAAATCATAGCAGTCTCATTCTATTTTGAACCAGACCAACCCATAGGACCATACCTGGAGCATCTCAAAGCAATCGTGAATGAACTAGGGCCCTCAGCCATAATAGTGGGCGGTGATGCGAACTCAAAAAGTACTTGGTGGGGAAGCAATACGATAGACCACAGAGGGGATGATATGGCCGGCGTTTTAGAAGAACTAGGCTTGCAGGTGCTCAACGAAGGGGATACCCCAACGTTTGACACAATCCGCGGAAACAAACGTTACATCAGCAACGTCGACATCACGGCCTGCTCGGAAGATCTGCTGAACCTGGTAGACAATTGGAGGGTGGAGGAGCATCTTGTGAGCTCGGACCACAACGGTATCACATTCCAAATTAATCTCCAAAGAGCAAAAGGAATTGAGATAAACAGGACCACAAGGATTTATAATACGAAAAAAGCTAAATGGACTCTGTTCCGTGAGAAACTAAATCAATTAAAATCAGATAATAAAATAAACCTTTCAGAAATAGATCAAATTCAAACCAAATTACAATTAGAAACTTTTGTCAAAAACTTTTCAGAAACTATAACAAAAACCTGTGAAGAAACATTAAAAAAGAAAAAGAATCAAGAAAAACTCACCGTACCGTGGTGGTCCGAATCACTAGCTGCAATGAAGAAAGAAGTTGCAACCAAGAAACGTAGAATCCGATGTGCAGCGCCAATCCGCAGAGAGAAAGTCGTCAACGAGTACCTGCAAGCAAAAGAAAAGTATGAATTGGAAGCCAGGAACGCCCAAACTGCAAGTTGGAAGAGCTTTTGCGAAAAACAGGATAGAGAAGGACTCTGGCAAGGTATATATAGGGTCATAAGAAATACCACGAAGAGACAAGAAGACTTACCCCTGAAAATGAATGGAAAGGAGCTGACGAAAGAGGAATCTGCGAAGTTGCTCGCGGATGTCTTCTACCCGGAGGACCTCGAAATTGAGGATAACGCGGAACACCGAATAATCAGAGCACAAGCTGACCAAGTAAACGAGTGGAGTCATGATGAACAACATGACCCACCGTTTACCCCATGGGAATTAATGACCGCGGTGGAGAGCTTTGACCCAAAAAAGGCCCCGGGTTCGGATGGACTCACTGCCGACATATGCAGTCAAGTTATTCTTAGCGCGCCAGAACTTTTTATGGCCTTGCTAAATAAATGCCTGGAACTGGGCTGCTTTCCGACCATATGGAAGGAAGCTACAGTGGTTGTCCTCAGAAAACCAGATAAGCAGGATTATAGGCACCCTAAGTCATATAGACCCATTGGGCTATTGCCAGTAATGGGTAAGATCTACGAGAAGATGCTGGTAGGACGATTGAAATGGCACCTGACTCCAAAAATTAGTACTCGCCAATACGGATTCGTTCCCCAAAAGAGCACCGAGGACTCCCTCTATGATCTACTGCAACATATTCGTACAAAAATAGCGGATAAAATGCTTGTTACAGTTGTATCGTTGGACATAGAGGGAGCCTTCGACAGTGCATGGTGGCCGGCGATACGGGTCCGTTTGGCTGAGGAAAAATGTCCTAGGAATCTCAGGAAAGTCATTGACAATTACCTCCAAGACCGAAGGGTAAGGGTCAGATATGCCGGTGAAGAGCACGTCAAAGACACCAGTAAAGGCTGCGTACAAGGATCAATCAGTGGCCCTTTACTTTGGAATCTACTTCTCAACCCATTGCTGGTAGGACTTGAGGAACGAGGCGACTACTGCCAGGCTTTCGCTGATGACGTGGTCCTGGTATTTGCCGCGGAAACCGCGCAGGAAGTGGAGAGACAAGCCAATGCTGCCCTCGCCTATGTTCGAGACTGGGGTGTCGGATATAAGCTAAAATTTGCGCCTCATAAAACCAAGGCGATGGTGCTTACCAGAAAGTTGAAATTTGACACACCACGCTTGCGCATGGGGGGGGTCAGCATTGGAATGTCCGATGAGATAAAAATCCTGGGGCTCATTATTGACAATAAGCTTACATTTAACAGCCACGTCACATATACATGCAAAAAAGCATTAAACATATACAAGCAATTGTCAAGAGCAGCCAGGATTACTTGGGGTCTCCACCCGGACATCATTCGCATTATTTACAATGCAACGGTGGAACCCGTCATTCTCTACGCTTCAAGCGCGTGGGCCCCAGCGGCCAAAAAACTTGGAGTACAGAGGCAACTGAATGCAGTCCAAAGAGGATTTGCACAAAAACTGTGTGGAGCCTACCGCACTGTCTCCCTAAACTCGGCGCTGCTGCTGTCTGGGATACTGCCACTCGACCTTCGAGTGCAAGAAGCGGCTAGCTTATACGAGGCCAAGAGAGGAGTTCCCCATTCAGCAGTAGCAGACGCAGAGGTCGAGCGCTGTGTGGCATACAAAGACTCTCCGCATCCGGCAGAACACATGAGCCTGACGTTCACAAGCCTGGTAGACAAAGAGCAAGTGAACAACCACATACACCAAGCAGTAAGGATATACACCGATGGCAGTAAGATCGAAGGCAAAGTTGGTGCCTCGCTTTCTATTTGGAACAGTGAGGCTGAAACCAAAACGCTGAAGCTCAAGCTGCCATCGTACTGTACGGTCTACCAGGCAGAACTTTTGGCTGTATGTCAGGCCACGAGGATGATTCTCCAGAGCAGAGAAAACAGTTTTGCAATCCTCAGTGACTCGCGTTCGGCGCTGGAAACAGTCACAAACGCGAGTTCCACTCACCCTCTAGCCGTGGAAGCTCGCGAAAATATCAAGAGTGGCGAAATCCAGAATAAGGAAACTTCCCTATTTTGGATTAAGGCACATGCGGGACTGGAGGGAAATGAACGCGCGGATGAATTAGCCAAGCAAGCCGCTCTGCACTCAAAGAAAAAACCTGATTACGATTTATGCCCTGTTTCATATGTCAAACGAGTAATCCGTAAGGCTTCGCTGGACGTATGGAACATGAGATATCAGGCTGGCGAAACAGCGGGAGTTACAAAGATCTTCTTTCCTGATGCAGTCCAGGCCTACCGAATAGTGGTGAAGATGCGACCGGCAGGCGTGAGTACTCAGGTGATGACGGGGCACGGTGGATTTTCCGAATACCTGGCCAGGTTCAAGTGTAAGGAGGATCCATCGTGCAACTGCGAGCCGGGTGTTAGCCAGACGGTCGTACATATACTGACGGAGTGTCCAATATATATTAAACAACGATATGACATAGAACAGAAGTTAAACATAAAAATGACACCGGACAACTTCAAAATCATCATGGAAAATGACAAAATGAGAAATAAATTTACAAAATACGCAATAGAAATAGTAACAAAAGTACTGGAAATGAATAAATAATCAAAGAGATAGTCATGTCACGTATATATATATATATTATATATATTATATATAAAATAAAATAAATAATAATAATATAATAAACTATAATGTAATATATATTTTTAAAATATAAAATATGTATGAATATATATAAGGTATTATAATAATGGCAAGAACTGCAAAACAGACGTAGTTGAGGAGAAATGGAGAAATAAGAAAGATGATTTTTCTTTTATATAAATTAATATGAATGTTTATTGCGTGTATATTTAAGCACCAAAAGTAAATAAATATAGGTTAAGAAAATACATAGTACACTAAAACAGTTACTATAAAATGTAACAGCCAAAATAATAAATAGGAACAAGTGGTATGAAAGCACAAATATGAAAGTATAATATATTATCATTGGTTATCAAAAGTGAATAGCAGATACATTAAATAATAGTAATTTATACAGTAAACTGCAGAGATGTAAAATGTAGTAGAATAAGGATATCAATGTATAATTTATAACCTAAGGTTAAATAAGATAATTACAGGAACATGTAGACTGACTTAAAATAATAAGTTAAACTAATAAAAATGAAAATACATGTAATATAATAAAGAATAGAAGATAAGAATTAAATTTATAAAGTACTGTTAAAATATTTAGAAATAAAAACAAAAGAGAGCAGGATAAGGACAAACTGAAATTAATATGATATATGTGATTAGAAATTAAAAGAAAATTAGTAAAACTCTCAAATAATTGTAAGTAAAACAGTAACCTATTAAGTAAGTAAATAGAAAAATATGGATACATATGTAATAGATTTAAGGTAATATAAGATAGTTATAGGAACATGTAATAGAACTAGTAAGAATAAATAAAAAAGAGGCAATTTTAAAAAACAAAAAAGTAGAAATAGTAGTAGTAATGTTAAAAGTAGTAATACTGTGTAATTACTAATATAATGTTAATAATGTTTTAAAATAGTTCAAAATGTTAATATTAAGTAAAAATTGTATAATTATGTAAGCTTTTTATAAATAAAGTAATAAATGTCTCTGATGATGTCAGAGAATACTTTAATTAGCTCGCGGGCCGGGCCAGTACAGCGCCCGGACAGGAAAAAAAAAAAAAAAAAAAAAAAACCTAACCTAACCTAACCTAACCTAACCTAACCTAACCTAACCTAACCTAACCTAACCTAACCTAACCTAACCTAACCTAACCTAACCTAACCTAACCTAACCTAACCTAACCTAACCTAACCTAACCTAACCTAACCTAACCTAACCTAACCTAACCTAACCTAACCTAACCTAACCTAACCTAACCTAACCTAACCTAACCTAACCTAACCTAACCTAACCTAACCTAACCTAACCTAACCTAACCTAACCTAACCTAACCTAACCTAACCTAACCTAACCTAACCTAACCTAACCTAACCTAACCTAACCTAACCTAACCTAACCTAACCTAACCTAACCTAACCTAACCTAACCTAACCTAACCTAACCTAACCTAACCTAACCTAACCTAACCTAACCTAACCTAACCTAACCTAACCTAACCTAACCTAACCTAACCTAACCTAACCTAACCTAACCTAACCTAACCTAACCTAACCTAACCTAACCTAACCTAACCTAACCTAACCTAACCTAACCTTTTTTTTTTTTTTTTTTTTTTTTGATGTCGCTGGAAAATCCATCATGGATACCCGACAGACGCGGGGGCGCTGTCGGGTTATGCCGGACTCTTACCGGCTAAAAACCAGCGGTGTTCCTCCTCACCGTCATCCGGCGGAGCTGCGGGAACGCTTACGCATACTTCCGCTGCTCCGCCGACGGCTGCCCGGGACTCGGGGCCCATCTTGGGGGGCGCTCACTTGGAGCGCCACTCACCAGTCAACCTGGCGTGTCGGAACACTGACACGCCAGCCGTCACGGGGGTCTCTCCTCCTGCAGGGCGATGGTACCCCCCGGTACCACCGCCCGGAGACCCACGTTATGGGGGAAGGCGGCGCTCGTGCGCGAGGCGCCTGCGCCCCACTCTCTTCCGGCGGAGCGGGGTCGACAGAGGGTCGTCTTCCCTCACCCGCTCCGCCGCCTCCTTCTGCGACATAACTGTGTCGCAGAATCGGAGTACCGCCTTCCACGCGCTGTCGCTGCCGACCATGGCTTTCACTACGCCCGGCAGCGACAGGTCGTCCCCTATAGCCGCGGCGAGCATCGCCCGCGGCTCGTCCCATGCGGGGCATTCCACCAGCGTGTGCTCCGCCGTGTCCTCCGGACACCCACAGGCGTGGCACACGCCGGTCGGCTCTCGACCCGCCACGCCGCACAGGTACCTGCCGAAGCAACCGTGCCCCGTCAGGATCTGCACGGCGCGGAAGGTGAGGGCCCCGTGGCGGCGATCGACCCAATCCTCTAGGACGGGCCGAATCGCCTCCACCGTCCTTCTGCCGGCGGTCGGCTCCGCCAGCCTTTCCTTCCATTTCCGGAGGAGGACCTGGCGGTCGAGTCGCCCCTGCCGCCCGGCCTCCCCCGGCTCTGGATCAACCTCCTCGGCTCGTGCTGCTGCGCTGCGGCGCCAGTACACCGCCGAGAGCACTTCCGCGTCCAGGTCCCACGGTGGGGTCCCGGCCAGGACGCACGCCGCCTCGCACGAGATGGTGCGGTACCCTCTCACCACCCTGATTGCCATGACCCGTTGCGCTTGGCGCAGGAGGGTCCTGTTCTGGGCAATCAGGGTGTCCGCCCAGATCGGGGCCCCATACAGGGCCATCGACCGCACCACCCCGGCGTACAACCGGCGGCACGCGACCGACGGTCCGCCCAGGTTCGGCAGCAGCCAGCTCAAAGCGCCGGCCGCTCGCAACAACCTGGGGACCAGTCGCCGGAAGTGCTCTCGGAAGTTCCATCTGCTGTCGAGGACGAGGCCCAGATACCGCATCGTCGACTCGACAGCGATGGAGACGCCGCCGACCACCAGCTGGGATCCTGCGGGAGGGGCGCGTCGGGCTCCGTGAAAGCAGAGAGCCTCCGACTTCTCCAACGCCACCTCCAGCCCCAGCCGGCGGATTCGGGCCACCACTTGGGCCACTCCGGCCGTCGCCAAGAGGGCCGCCTCTCGGTACGTGGTGCCGCAGGACGTCACGAGGGTATCGTCGGCGTAACAAGTTACGTCGACCCCTCGTAGATTGGCGCCCCGCAGCACCCAGTCGTAGTCGATGTTCCACAGGAGCGGCCCGAGAACCGATCCCTGTGGAACACCGCACGTCATTACCCGGCGGCCCAACCCGTCGCGCGTCGGGTACACCACTTCCCTCTCGGAGAAGTAGTCGCAGAGGATACGACGCAGGTATTCGGGCACGCCATGGTATTGCAGCGCCGCCCGAACACAGCCCCAGGGGAGGGTGTTGAAAGCGTTGGCGATGTCTAGGGACACCGCCAGAACAACCTCTCCCCGGGACACTGCCTCCTCCGAGAGGTCCCTCACCCGCGCGATGGCGTCGACCGTCGACCGGCCCCGGCGGAAACCGAACTGTCGGTCGCTCAACCCCGGCCCGACCCGTTCGAGGTGCTCGACGAGGCGCGCGGAAATAATCCGCTCGAAGAGCTTGCTCACCTCGTCGAGCAACACTATGGGTCGGTATGCCGACGGCGAATCCGCCGGGCGACCCTCCTTGCGCAGCAGCACGAGCCTGCCGACCTTCCACTTTCTAGGAAAGCGGCCTAGCCGCATACAGGCGTCGAAGAGCTCGACAACCCGGGGCCCGAGGGCCTCCAAGGCTAGCGCCCACACCCTACCGGGCACCCCGTCGGGGCCCGGTGCCGTGCTTTTGGCGCGGAGCCGCTCCACCGCAGCCTCCAGCTCCGCCTGAGACACCTCGGGTATCGGGGCGTTCGAGCTCTCCGACGATGCAGCCGCCACGGGCGGCGGCGCCGAGTCGGCCCTCTCTGGGAAGAGAGTGGCGACGATGTTATCCACCAACTCTGGCTGGAGACTCTGAGTGAGCGGAGGGGCCCAGGGGCGCAGGTGACCACGCACCGTCTTGTACGGGCGCCCCCAGGGATCCCTATTCAGAGTCTCCAGCCACTCTCCCCACGACTCGGCTTTTGCCTCCCGTATGGCGATCTGCAGAGAGACGCATCTCTCCCTGTACGCGGCGTAGAGGCGGCTTTCCTCGGCGGCCACCCGCCTTCGCCGCCTTCTGTAATGGGTGTACTGGCGTCTGGCCGCTACGCACGCTTCGCGAAGCCGGCGCAGGTCCGCCGACCACCAGTACACCCATCTGCGGGGCGGGAGCGGTCTGGTGCGCGACATACCGGCGTCGCACACCTGCACCATGGACTCGCTCAACCGCCCCGCTCGCCCATCCACGTCGGCCGCCGGGCCCTCCGGCGCCGGTAGCCAAGCCTGGACGATGGACGCCTCAACGATGACGTCACCGTCCATGGTCTTGAGGGCCCAGCGCGGTCCATCCCCACGCGGGGGCCGGCCCTGGGGAGCTCCAGAGTTCCGCGCACTGCGCCAGAAGCGTCCCGCCGTGTCGTCACCGGACGACACCGACACCAGGGTCACGTCCGAGGAGTCAGACTCCTCATCCGCGATCTCCTGTGTCTCCCCGTCCTTCGTCTTTCCAGTCATGTGCAAATCGGTGTCAGTTGTTCGTGTGCTGTTGTCGTCGTTTGTAGCGAGGAAGGTTTGTGCCCCCCCCAGATACGTGGGGCAGACCTCACCCAAAGTGGGCTCGGTGAGGGGTTCTCCGGCATCGGAGATGCCGGTACCCTCCTGGGGTAGTTCCTTAGTTTTCAAACTTTCCATGATTGTTCTTTTTTTGAACGGGGTGAGATCCCCTGCTCCTCGGGATTGGGTTCCCCCCAACCATACATCCCATCAGCGAAGCCGAACCTTGGGATTTGGGTAATTTTTGATGAGGTTGTCTTCCTCGCGGCCCCCACCGAAGTGGCGGCCCTCACCCCTGACGCCTACGGGTCAGGGAACGAGTTGGCCGACGGTGGCCTAAGCCCTGCTGCCAGTCTAACGACCGACAGCCCGTCGCCCCAGCGTTTGGGTGGGTAAACCACATGGGTCTATCCCACCCTGGTCCCGTCCACAGCGTCCTCTGCTAAAGCAGAGGGACGCGTGGAGAGACCCCACCACGTGGTCTCATCCACACTATCCTCTGCCTGGGCAGAGGGATACGTGGAGAGACCCCACCACATGGTCTCATCCACAGTGCCCTCTGCTAAAGCAGAGGGACACGTGGAGAGACCCCACCCCATGGTCTCATCCGCACTACCCTCTGCTTGAGCAGAGGGACGCGTGGAGAGACCCCAACTTTGGGTAATTTTTTAGAGAGGTTTTCTTCCTCGCGGCCCCCACCGAAGTGGCGGCCCTCACCCCTGACGCCTGCGGGTCAGGGAGCGAGTTGGGCCGACGGTGGCCTAAGCCATGCTGCCGTGACCGACAGCCCGTCGCCCCCGCCTTTGGGTGGGTGAACCTCAAGGGTCCTTCCCACCCTGGTCTCATCCACTGTGCCCTCTGATGGGTCAGAGGGACACGTGGAGAGACCCCACCCGTTGGTCTCATCCGCAGAGAGATACCAACTGTGAGCCGCTCTTGGTCTGGCCCCTCCTTCCAAGCCTGTCCGTTATGGGAAGCCCTGTACGGCATAGCCTTGGAGATCATCGGGACACGCAAGCCCCCCCACCACGACAAGGTGGCGGCCCCCGGGGGGGAACCTTTTTTTTTTTTTTTTTTTTTTCCGGGGGGGAAAATGCATTACGCATACCACCCGGGCGCAGGGGGCACCCGAGTGGTTATGTGGGACTCCCGTATAGGCTAATGAGACCCACGGTATACCCACTAAAAACCCCCCCATCTTCCACCTCGCCGCCTCATGACGGGGTTACGGGAACGCTTTCGCACACATCCGCGACCCCGCCGGCGGCAGCCGCCCACAAGCGGCTCCATCGCGAAAGCCCGAAGGCCCTCCACGATGGGCGCACCAGATGGTAAGGTGCGCCTTCCTCCTCGGCCTCCACCAGTACCGTAGCAGACTCCCCCTGAGTCTGCTACTAGGAGGCCATGGGTACCAGATAACTGGTACCCGGTGGAAGATCAGGTCTGTGGTTCTTCCACCGACCACACCTCGGCCGCAGAGGATAGGGCAAGCGGCGCACCGCAATACCGACATGCCTCTTCCTCTGCGGCCCCACCAGTGCCGTTTCGACGGAACGGCCCCGCCAGCTCGCAGGGGGTAGGGAGAGTGGCGCACCGTAATGCGATCCCTCCACGGCCGCAGAAGATAGGGAGAACGGCGCACCGCAATACCGGCACTCCTCTTCTTCTGCGGTCCCACCTCCACGCGCGTCCGAAGCGGACTTTTTCAGCCCGCTGGGAGCGCGCCCTCCTCGGGCCAGCCGGCGCCCCAAACAGGCCGGCCCTGGTTGCCTCTTAGCTTCACCGTGGGTGACCAGTCCACGGTTACTAAGCCCCCCCGCCACGACAAGGTGGCGGCCCCCGGGGGGGCCCGGGGGGGAACCTTTTTTTTTTTTTTTTTGATGTCGCTGGAAAATCCATCATGGATACCCGACAGACGCGGGGGCGCTGTCGGGTTATGCCGGACTCTTACCGGCTAAAAACCAGCGGTGTTCCTCCTCACCGTCTTCCGGCGGAGCTGCGGGAACGCTTACGCATACTTCCGCTGCTCCGCCGACGGCTGCCCGGGACTCGGGGCCCATCTTGGGGGGCGCTCACTTGGAGCGCCACTCACCAGTCAACCTGGCGTGTCGGAACACTGACACGCCAGCCGTCACGGGGGTCTCTCCTCCTGCAGGGCGATGGTACCCCCCGGTACCACCGCCCGGAGACCCACGTTATGGGGGAAGGCGGCGCTCATGCGCGAGGCGCCTGCGCCCCACTCTCTTCCAGCGGAGCGGGGTCGACAGAGGGTCGTCTTCCCTCGCCCGCTCCGCCGCCTCCTTCTGCGACATGACTGTGTCGCAGAATCGGAGCACCGCCTTCCACGCTCTGTCGCTGCCGACCATGGCTTTCACGACGCCCGGCAGCGACAGGTCGTCCCCTATAGCCGCGGCGAGCATCGCCCGCGGCTCGTCCCACGCAGGGCATTCTACCAGCGTGTGCTCTGCCGTGTCCTCCAGACACCCACAGGCGTGGCACACGCTGGTCGGCTCTCGACCCGCCACGCTGCACAGGTACCTGCCGAAGCAACCGTGCCCCGTCAGGATCTGCACAGCGCGGAAGGTGAGGGCCCCGTGGCGGCGATCGACCCAATCCTCTAGGACGGGCCGAATCGCCTCCACCGTCCTTCTGCCGGCGGTCGGCTCCGCCAGCCTTTCCTTCCATTTCCGGAGGAGGACCTGGCGGTCGAGTCGCCCCTGCCGCCCGGCCTCCCCCGGCTCTGGTTCAACCTCCTCGGCTCGTGCTGCTGCGCTGCGGCGCCAGTACACCGCCGAGAGCACTTCCGCGTCCAGGTCCCACGGTGGGGTCCCGGCCAGGACGCACGCCGCCTCGCACGAGATGGTGCGGTACCCTCTCACCACCCTGATTGCCATGACCCGTTGCGCTTGGCGCAGGAGGGTCCTGTTCTGGGCAATCAGGGTGTCCGCCCAGATCGGGGCCCCATACAGGGCCATCGACCGCACCACCCCGGCGTACAACCGGCGGCACGCGACTGACGGTCCGCCCAGGTTCGGCAGCAGCCAGCTCAGAGCGCCGGCCGCTCGCAACAACCTGGGGACCAGTCGCCGGAAGTGCTCTCGGAAGTTCCATCTGCTGTCGAGGACGAGGCCTAGGTACCGCATCGTCGACTCGACAGCGATGGAGACACCGCCGACCACCAGCTGGGATCCTGCGGGAGGGGCGCGTCGGGCTCCGTGAAAGCACAGAGCTTCCGACTTCTCCAGCGCCACCTCCAGCCCCAGCCGGCGGATTCGGGCCACCACTTGGGCCACTCCGGCCGTCGCCAAGAGGGCCGCCTCTCGGTACGTGGTGCCGCAGGACGTCACGAGGGTATCGTCGGCGTAACAAGTTACGTCGACCCCCCGTAGATTGGCGCCCCGCAGCACCCAGTCGTAGCCGATGTTCCACAGGAGCGGCCCGAGAACCGATCCCTGTGGAACACCGCACGTCATTACCCGGCGGCCCAACCCGTCGCGCGTCGGGTACACCACTTCCCTCTCGGAGAGGTAGTCGCACAGGAGACGACGCAGGTATTCGGGCACGCCATGATGTTGTAGCGCCGCCCGAACACAGCCCCAGGGGAGGGTGTTGAAAGCGTTGGCGATGTCTAAAGACACCGCCAGAACAACCTCTCCCCGGGACACTGCCTCCTCCGAGAGGTCCCTCACCCGCGCGATGGCGTCGACCGTCGACCGGCCCCGGCGGAAACCGAACTGTCGGTCGCTCAACCCCGGCCCGACCCGTTCGAGGTGCTCGACGAGGCGCGCGGAAATAATCCGCTCGAAGAGCTTGCTCACCTCGTCGAGCAACACTATGGGTCGGTATGCCGACGGCGAGTCCGCCGGGCGACCCTCCTTGCGCAGCAGCACGAGCCTGCCGACCTTCCACTTTCTAGGAAAGCGGCCTAGCCGCATACAGGCGTCGAAGAGCTCGACAACTCGGGGCCCGAGGGCCTCCAAGGCTAGCGCCCACACCCTACCGGGCACCCCGTCGGGGCCCGGTGCCGTGCTTTTGGCGCGGAGCCGCTCCACCGCAGCCTCCAGCTCCGCCTGCTCCAGCTCCGCCTGAGACACCTCGGGTATCGGGGCGCTCGAGCTCTCCGACGATGCAGCCGCCACGGGCGGCGACACCGAGTCGGCCCTCTCTGGGAAGAGAGTGGCGACGATGTTATCCACCACCTCTGGCTGGAGACTCTGAGTGAGCGGAGGGGCCCAGGGGCGCAGGTGACCACGCACCGTCTTGTACGGGCGCCCCCAGGGATTCCTATTCAGAGTCTCCAACCACTCTCCCCACGACTCGGCTTTTGCCTCCCGAATGGCGATCTGCAGAGAGATGCACCT
This sequence comes from Thymelicus sylvestris, assembly GCA_911387775.1. NCBI lineage: Eukaryota > Metazoa > Arthropoda > Insecta > Lepidoptera > Hesperiidae > Thymelicus > Thymelicus sylvestris. Next base: position 20,970,168 of record OU426886.1, on the reverse strand, counting down.
CTCCCTGTATGCGGCGTAGAGGCGGCTTTCCTCGGCGGCCACCCGCCTTCGCCGCCTTCTGTAATGGGTGTACTGGCGTCTGGCCGCTACGCACGCTTCGCGAAGCCGGCGCAGGTCCGCCGACCACCAGTACACCCATCTGCGGGGCGGGAGCGGTCTGGCGCGCGACATACCGGCATCGCACACCTGCACCATGGACTCGCTCAACCGCCCCGCTCGCCCATCCACGTCGGCCGCCGGGCCCTCCGGCGCCGGTAGCCAAGCCTGGACGATGGACGCCTCAACGATGACGTCACCGTCCATGGTCTTGAGGGCCCAGCGCGGTCCGTCCCCGCGCGGGGGCCGGCTCTGGGGGGCTCCAGGGTTGGCGGCGACCTCGAACCGGATATACCGGTGGTCCGAGAGCGTCTCCGCCTCCCCGAGCACCCTCCAGTTTCGGACACGGCGCGCAAGACACGGGGTCGCGAACGTGAGGTCCACGATGGAACCCCCGTTGTGCCGCACGCACGTGTCTACCGACCCCCGGTTGAGAAGAACTAAGCCCGACGTGGAAGCCCACTCCTCCAGTACCTCGCCCCGCGCATCGGTGGCCGGGGAACCCCAAGCCGTCGACTTGGCGTTGAAGTCCCCGGCGACCAGCACCGGGATTGGGTGACTCTGGCCGACCAGAGCACCGACCTCGAGCAGGAACTGCTCGAATGCGGCCAGGCTCCGGTTCGGCGAGAAGTACACGCCGACGATCGTCACGCCCATAAGGGTGACCGCGACGCATCCATGGCCCTTCGATGATTTATCGAAGGGCGGGGAGCCGGCGGCCGTCTGCGCGACGATCGCCACCGTGTCCTCCCGGTCACCAACCCAGTTGTCCCTGGCGGGGACGAGGTAAGGCTCCGCCACCACCGCTACCTGGATCGACCACTCGGCCAGGCTCTGGTACAAGAGGTCCTGAGCTCTGGCCGAGTGGTTGAGGTTCGCCTGAAGGAGGGACATGGCCATACTTAATCTACGACCATGTCCGCAACCCTCTCTGCGCGTTCCACGTCAGCGGCGGACGGGCGGGCCGGTCGGGGGTGGGCTGTTGGGCCTTTCCCGGCGGGCTTCTCCTTCTTCTTCTTCTTCTTTCCCGGCTTGGCGGACTTGGCGGGGGCGGAAGCGGCACATGCTCCGCTTCCCGCTCTGTGGTCCGCTGGCTTCTGCCTCGCCTCGCACAGCGGGCAGTGCGGGGCAGCGGAGCAGCCAGCCGCCTTGTGGCCCGGTTGACCGCAGCGATAGCAGGCATCGCTGCGGTCCACCTCGGCGGTGCATTTGCTCCGTACGTGCCCCGAATCGAGGCACCGGTAGCACCGCAGGGGTCTGGCCTCAAGGAGCCTGACCCGGGCCGACACCCACCCCACCAGAAGCCGCCCGCCGGAGGCGACCTTCTTGGCCGCCGAAACAGGGCAGCGCACCCACGCCGTGCCGGGGCTGTCCGAGGAGAAGCGGCGGATCTCCCCGCACTTGACCTGCTCGGGGGGGCATTCCCCGTAGCGGGCCACCGCGGCCGCCACCTCCTCCGGGGACACCGCGTCGTCCAGCTCGCTAATGCGCAGGTCTGCGCACTTCACGGGCCTGGAGACGCGGACCAGCTCCGCGGGAAGGATCTCCCGCAGCTTGCCCGCCAGCAAGTCAGCCTTCCCACCGCTGTCAGCCCCGGGGATCTCGAGCATGCGAGCCCCCGTCACGGCCGTGCGGAAGCGGAGACCCTTCAGGCCTAAGCCTTCGAGGTCGATCCTCCGCTTCGCACCGTCGAGGACGTCCTTATAGGACAGCTCCTTGCCCTCCACCGTGGCGCAGTGGTTGGTACAGTGGAGGCGGCAAATCAGACAAATTGAATTCAATTCATATTGTGATTTACTTACTTTATTCTGACCTCCCTTACCCTCAAGGCCCCTCGACCCACCATACCTCCAAAGGCGGCAAAAAACTGGAGTGTAAGAGGCGGTAAATTGGAGTCTCAAAAAATTTTTTGCATTGTTTTTAAGTATTTTCAAATTGTGTCATACATACTTTTTGACTTTCAAATTGTATCCCGTGTATCTGAATTTGTATTTTATTTTATTCTTGTTGTATTTCCTTTGCACCCGTTATAGTACTTGTACTTTTCTTGTCTTTATATTTGACCTTGTGTTTGCTCTCAACCACTTTTAAACCTACACAGATTGACCCCCAGGGTATTATAAACCTACAGTTGGACTCGGGCAGATCAAGTAAGAGGACTGAGTAAACACTAACATTTGGTTAAGTGTAACTCCAGAGACAAGTCTTCGTTGTAAACAACGAAGGCAGTATAACGTAATTGGACAGCCAGAGAGACTCTTTACATCTCTCTGACCAGACCAAAATAGCGACGGTATACTTAATATACAAATAAAAAATTCTCTTTTTATCTTTACTGCCCTACTTTTTATTTTCTTTTTATTTTATTTTTAATTTACACTGTGACACTGTATGTTTTAAAAATTTTTACTTACATTTCTATATTTTATCTATTTTGTATAATTTATTACTGACATTGACTATTTAAGCTTCCCTTTTGAAGCTCATACACGAACCCCCTGACAACCACAACATAAATATGTACGCCGCAAATCGGACCCCGGTCAAAAAGACCGCCGATATTGACAAGACTAGCCCCCAAAAGCAATTACAGGTGACAGAGAGGGCAGGTCCCGCTGAGCCTAAACTGGACATACGGAGAAGTATTGGCGAATGGGAGGCTGGGACAGTAGCAGAAGCTATAAACCCAGCTACCAAGCGCAGAGTGTCCGAAAAGAACGACCCTCCCACAATACCAGTGCCATCCAAACCTAAATTACCCAGCAAGCTAGCCGAGGCCAAAGCATGTCTAGTCAGGGCAAAAACGCTGCTGGGTGAGTCAAGGAATATAAAGGCGGAAATCAAATCAGGGGTCACACAAGCCGTAGAAAGACTCTACCAACTAGTGCGAGAGGGGGTAGAGTCTAGGGGAACCTCAGACTTAATAATAGGGGGCATAGAAGACAAGGCCCAACCATCAAAGAGCCCCACAGAGCATGTGGCAGTAATCACACAAACCAAGATAATGGAAGGGCTCATCAAAACTATGAAGGAACATGGAGAGGCGATGGAGGAGTTAAAGAGCCAAACCTCGGCGCTGTCCATAGACCTAAAAAATTTCCCACGACTGGACAGCAACAAACAAGAACATTTAAAGGAGGATTTTGCTCAACTGATCGGGTCGATAGCCGATCTGAAGAGCAGCCTTAACACCCAAGCCACACCGCAGCCTACCTATGTGGAGGCAGTCCAACGGCCAAAGCCGCTAGCGCCCATGCACACCATCATAGTCACCTCTGATGACAAGCAGGACACCAGCAATGACCTTATGGTAAAGATAAGGAGTGCAGTGGACGCTAAGAACAGCGGCGTACGCATAGACAGGCTCCGAAAAGCAAGAGACCAGAAGGTCGTAATTAGCTGCCACAATAAGGAGGAATTAGCAAAGGTTAGTGAAGCAGCAAAGAACAACAACCTCCAGGTGAAGGAGGCCCAACACAAGGACCCACTAGTCATAGTCAGAGATGTCCTGGCCATTCACACCGATGAGGAAGTGATAAAAGCGCTCTGGAAACAAAATGGCCAACTTTTAAACGACATTCAAGAACAGGAAAACAGGGTCGTGGTAAAGTATAGAAGAAAGGCAAGAAACCCCCACACCGCCCACATAGTAATGCAGGTATCCCCAAGCATATGGCAACGACTGACCAACGCGGGACGGATACACATCGACCTGCAGCGAGTGCGAGTAGAAGACCAGTCGCCGCTCATACAATGCTCGCTTTGCCTAGGATATGGGCATACCCGGCGCCTTTGCAAAGAAACGATAGAAAAATGCAGCCACTGTGGAGGACCACATATGTTTGCGGAATGTCCCGACCGCACCTTGAGCCTCGCTCCAAAGTGCTGCAATTGCTCGCAAGCAAAACTCATGGACATTGAGCACAACGCATTCGACCAGGCATGCCCCGTTAGGAGGAAGTGGGATGCACTGGCTCGAGCAACAACAGCGTATTGCTAAAGGCTGCCCAGGGAATCTAGGAGCCATAACAACCGACACCCCAAACATCAAGATCTACCAAGTGATGCAGGCTAACCTGCAAAGAAAGAACTTGGCCACAGCAGAGATTCTAAACGAGGCCATCAAAAAGAAAACTGCATTCATCCTGCTCCAGGAACCCTACGTGGGTGGCTCAAAGAGTATGAGGCAATATGCAGGTACGAGAATCTTCCAGAATGCCAATCCCGGAGAAGGAACAATTAAGGCTGCTATAGCCGTTCTAGATCACGATCTGAAAATCAGGCAGTTCCCGCACCTATCCACAAACAACATCCTAGTGGTAGGGATTGGAACCAGTGCATGGGAGATGATTGCGATTTCATACTACTTTGAGCCAGATCAACCCATCGGGCCATACCTGGAGCAGCTGAAAAAGATCCAAAAAGAACTAAAGCCAAAAATACTTGTGATGGGGGGTGACGCAAACGCGAAGAATATATGGTGGGGCAGCAGCACAGTTGATCATAGAGGCGATGAAATGTACGGAACCATCGTACAAATGGGCTTGCAAGTTCTGAACGAAGGTGACATCCCCACATATGATACTATTAGAGGCGGCAAGCGATACACAAGTAATATTGATGTCACGGCCTGCACCAGCGAGATGCTAAAATTGATTGAGGACTGGAGAGTCGATGAGAAGGTCACAAGCTCAGACCATAATGTCATAGCCTTTAACATCCGATTAACCAAGGCAGAGGGATTGAACATCCAGAGAACCACCAGAACTTACAACACAAAGAAGGCCAATTGGCTTCAGTTTAATGATAAACTGAACCAATTAAAGCAAGAAAAGGGAATAAATAAGGAAAAGGTGGAAGGTATAAACAACCAAAGGGATTTGGACTCCTTGACGGTAGAGTACTCAAGCATGATGAAACAGGCATGTGATGAGGCCATACCAAAAAAGAAGTCCAAAGAAAAGCTTTCCCAACCCTGGATGTCTCATGAACTCTGCCTAAGGAAGAAAGAAGTCCTCACAATGAAACGGCGAATCCGCTGTGCAGCGCCTGTGAGGAGAGCAAAGGTTGTAGATGAATATCTACAGAAAAAACAAAAATATGAGGAGGATGTCAAACAGGCCCAGATAGACAGTTGGAAGGAGTTTTGCGGTAAGCAAGATAAGGAGGGAGTATGGGAGGGGATTTATAGGGTGATTGGGCGGACCACCAAACGTCACGAGGATCTAGCTCTTATTGAAAACGGGAGGACACTGGACCCAGGGGACTCGGTAAAAGTATTGACAGAATCATTCTATTCGGATGACTCTAGCAAAGGAGAAACGGCACAACACAAAACAACGAGGGAAAAGGCCGAATGTGTCAATAGCCAGAACAACGACGAGCCCCTGGACCCACCGTTCACAATGGAGGAGCTTAGATCGGTTGTGGCAAGTTTCAACCCCAAAAAGGCCCCAGGTGCTGACGGCTTTACTGCCGACATCTGTGATAGGGCGATAACTGGAGACCCGGAATTTTTCCTATCACTGGCGAACAAATGCCTACGATTGGGGCACTTTCCAACTATATGGAAAGAGGCAACAGTAGTGGTTCTACGAAAGCCTGGGAAGGAGGACTACACGAACCCCAAAGCGTATAGGCCAATAGGGTTGTTGCCAGTGATGGGAAAAATTTTCGAGAAACTGATCGTAGGTAGACTGAAATGGCACATTCTTCCCAGGATAAGTACTCGCCAATACGGATTCATGCCCCAAAAAAGCACTGAGGACGCCCTCTATGACTTAGTGAACCACATTCGCCGAAAGGTAAAGGACAAGAAAATTGTTACCGTCATATCGCTGGACATAGAGGGCGCCTTCGACAATGCATGGTGGCCGGCAATCAGAGTCCGATTGGCTGAGGAAAGGTGTCCTGTTAACATAAGAAGAGTCCTGGACAGCTACCTACGAGACAGAAAGGTCACAGTTAAATACGGGGGGGAACAGTACTCTAAAACCACATCCAAAGGATGTGTACAAGGGTCGATTGGTGGCCCCGTGTTATGGAACCTATTGCTAGACCCACTCATCAAAGGACTAGAGGAAAGAGGCGACTACTGTCAGGCCTTTGCGGATGACGTAGTCCTCGTATTTGATGGAGACACAGCACTCAACATCCAGACACGTGCAAATGCCGCCCTCGCCTATGTTCGGAGTTGGGGCGTTGAAAATAAGCTTAACTTTGGGCCATCTAAGACCAAGGCCATGGTCATAACCAGAAAGCTGAAATTCGACGTCCCAACGCTGAGGATGGGGGGGGTCGACATTGGCATGTCAAGCCACATCAAAATCCTGGGGCTCTATATAGATGATAAGCTGACCTTCAACAAGCACGTCACTGAACAGTGTAAGAAGGCAGCTGATATCTACAAGAAATTAGCCAGAGCAGCCAGGATAAGTTGGGGTCTCCATCCAGAGGTCATCCGCCAGATCTATACTGCAGCTGTGGAGCCGGTCATTATGTATGCTTCTAGTGTCTGGGCACCGGCATCCATGAAATTAGGAGTGCAGAAATCCCTAAACAGCGTGCAGAGAGGATTCGCACAAAAACTAATAAGAGCGTACAGGACGGTGTCTTTAAACGCTGCACTAGTTCTGTCTGGGCTTCTTCCACTGGATATTCGAGTAAGAGAAGCTGCAGCGCTTTATGAGTCCAGGCGAGGAATACCCAGGGCGGAACTAGGAGACAGAGAAGTGGAACGAGTCACTGCATATTTCAAAACACCCCACCCAGCGGAACATATGAGCCTGGGGTTCATAAGTCTGATAGACCAGGAGCAAGTAAACTGCCATAACGTACAAGAAATTAGAATATTCACGGATGGAAGCAAGATTGACGGTAAGGTCGGGGCCGCTCTGTCCATATGGAACAGAGAGGTTGAGATCAAAGCCGTCAAACTTGGCCTGCCATCGTACTGTACGGTCTATCAGGCTGAACTACTGGCCATATGTAAATCCACAGAGGTCATCTTGGCAAGCCAAGAAAAGTGCTTTGGAATATACAGTGACTCGAGGTCCGCCTTAGAGACAGTCGTAAACAACTACACGACACACCAGCTGGCAGTAAGATCGCGTGCCAACATTAAAGAGAGCATAGCCAAAGGCAAGATTATATCTTTGTACTGGGTTAAGGCTCACGCTGGCCTGGACGGAAATGAAAGAGCCGACGAGCTAGCTAAAGACGCAGCTTTAAAAACTAAAACCAGGCCTGTATATGACCTGTGTCCGGTATCATTCGTCAAGCGAAAGATCCGGGAAGGATCACTTGACGAATGGAACCGGAGATACGCACAAGCAGAAACAGCTGCAATAACTAAACTGTTTTTCCCGGATGCTGTAGAAGCATATAAGATCGTAAGGAAAATAGAACCAACAGGCGTTTTAACACAGGTACTAACGGGACACGGTGGTTTTGCGCACTACCTCAATAGGTTCGGGTGCAAAGATAGCTCGTCGTGCATCTGCGATCCGGAAATCGACGAAACAATAGTCCACCTCTTATTTGACTGCCCTTCTAACTCTGTCCTAAAATTCGAATACGAACATAAATTAAAAATAGATATAAATAGAAATAACATTCAGAAAATATTAAATGATAAAGTTAAAAGAAGTAAATTTATAGAATATTCAGTAGAGATAGCGAACAGAGCAATAAAAAGAAACAAGTAATAACAAGATATGATGTTTATATATATTAGAATATATATAGTACATGCATGTAAGAAAATAGGCAAGGAAATCTAAGTAAATAAAATAGTAAATAAAAATATAATAGAATATAAAATGTAATAGTTGTTAAATGTATAACTAAGCTATGACAATTCTGCGAATTGTACTAGTAGTTATTTAAAACCCCAAAGTAAATAAATAAGTAGAAATTATGTAGATTAAGAAAGCAGAAAAAATTGTAATAGAAGTAGAAAATATTGATATAAGATAAAAAGTATGTTATAAATAAGTAAAATATAGATATAGTATAATAATAGTATATAAGTATAGAATAGTAAAAAAAAAATGAAATTTTGTGTTAATATTAAGAAAAAAAGTAAAAAGTATTCAAGCTACAAAAGAGCTAAATAAATGTGAGTACAATAGTTATGAGAAAATATAATATAATATTGTAAACTAAGATAGCTGCCCCTAAGTGTTAGTATTAAGTATTGAGATGATGTATCCTTTAGTATAAATTCATTACCTGTAAAATTCTGTAACTTCTGTTAAAAAATGATTTAATAAAGAAACCAAAGTCCCTGTCGCGCAACGTCAGGGGGTGTTTTATTATAGCTCGCGGGCCGGGCCAGTACAGCGCCCGGACAGGAAAAAAAAAAAAAAAAAAAAAAAAAAAAAAAAAAAAAAAAAAACCTAACCTAACCTAACCTAACCTAACCTAACCTAACCTAACCTAACCTAACCTAACCTAACCTAACCTAACCTAACCACCAAACGGCAAGAAGATCTACCACTGCTGAAAAACGGGGAAGCTATTGACATGAGAGACTCAGTTAAGTGGCTCACAGAGTCCTTTTATCCAGACGACACCACGGAACACGATACGCAATACCACCAGGAGATAAGGGAAAAGGCCAACCATCTTAACGACTGGGAAAACAGCGAACAAAAAGATGCACCTTTCACCATGGAGGAGCTCATGTCGGTAGTGAAAACCTTCAATCCTAAGAAAGCACCAGGAGCAGATGGTTTTACAGCCGATATCTGCAGCAGAGCCATAGACAGTGACCCGGGTTTCTTCCTATCGCTGGCAAACAAATGCCTACAGCTAGAGCACTTCCCGACCATCTGGAAAGAGGCAACGGTGGTTGTCCTGCGGAAACCCGGAAAGGACAACTACCAGAACCCTAAAGCCTACAGGCCTATAGGTTTGCTGCCAGTGATGGGAAAGATTCTTGAAAAAATGATCATAGGTAGACTGAAGTGGCATATTCTTCCTAGGATAAGTACTCGCCAATACGGATTTATGCCCCAAAAAAGCACTGAGGACGCTCTCTATGATCTGGTGAATCACATCCGACGAAGAGTCGAAAATAAAAAGATAGTAGTCGTGATTTCCCTGGACATAGAGGGGGCCTTCGACAATGCTTGGTGGCCCGCTATAAGAATCCGATTGGCTGAGGAAAGGTGTCCTGGCAACTTACGAAGAACCCTCGACAGCTACCTATGTGACAGAAAAGTCACGGTAAGATACGGAGGCGAACAATACACCAAAAACACAACAAAGGGGTGTGTACAGGGCTCGATCGGCGGTCCTATCCTGTGGAACTTGCTCCTGGACCCACTTATACAGGGACTAAAACAGAGAGGTGACTACTGCCAAGCCTTCGCAGACGATGTAGTGCTTGTTTTCGACGGAGATACAGCTATGGACATCCAAAGACAGGCCAACGCTGCTCTTGCCTATGTTCGGGACTGGGGCATCAGCAACAAACTCAACTTTGGTCCATCAAAGACCAAAGCGATGACCATCACCAGGAAACTAAAGTACGACGTCCCAGTTCTGAGGATGGGGGGGGTCGACGTTGGAATGTCACAAGATATAAAAATCCTTGGATTACACCTCGATAACAAGTTGACGTTTAATAAACACGTTGCAGAAGTGTGTAAGAAGGCCACAAATATATATAAACAGTTGGCAAGGACTGCTAAAATTAGCTGGGGACTCCACCCGGAGATAATACGTATAATTTACATGGCAACCGTGGAACCGGTTATACTGTATGCCGCCAGCGCCTGGGCGCCAGCGACTGGAAAGCTAGGGGTGCAGAAACATCTGAACAACGTTCAACGAGGCTTTGCACAGAAGATTACAAAGGCTTATAGGACGGTCTCACTGAACTCTGCATTGGTGCTGTCTGGGTTGCTCCCCCTTGACCTCCGAATAAGAGAAGCAGCTGCACTCTACGAGGCCAAGAGGGGACTTCCCATTGCGGAACTGGGAGACAGAGAGGTAGAGCGAGTCGTTGCATTTGACGAGACTCCCCACCCGGCTGAGCATATGAGCCTGGGGTTCGTATGCCTGAATAACCAAGAGCAAGTCGATAGCCATAACAAGCAAGCTATTCGAATCTACACGGATGGCAGCAAAATTGACGGCACGGTTGGGGCGGCGCTATCCATATGGAATAGCGAAGCCGAAATCGATGCCGTCAAATTGAAGCTGTCACCGTATTGCACGGTATATCAGGCGGAACTCCTGGCCATATGTACGGCGACCAGGAAAGCCTTGGAGCGTCGGGAGGCGAGTTTCGGCATCTACAGCGACTCGAGATCCGCCCTTGAGTCAGTAACCAACAACGCCTCGAAACACTACCTGGCCGTACAGTCACGGGCTAATATAAAAACAGGCAAAAACCAGGGTAAGGAAATAACACTATTTTGGATCAAAGCCCATGCCGGACTAGAAGGGAACGAAAGGGCCGATGAACTGGCCAAAATGGCAGCCCTTAAGACTAAAACTAAACCTAATTATGACCTATGTCCAGTCTCACACGTCAAGCGACTGATCCGTACGCGGTCGCTTGATGAATGGAATCAAAGGTACAAAGAGGGAGAGACAGCTGCCGTTACCAAAATATTCTTCCCGGACGCGGTTAGCGCCTATAAAAACATAAAGAAAATAAAAACTGTAGGCATACTCACCCAAGTTTTGACGGGCCACGGAGGATTCGCGCACTACTTACATAGGTTTAGATGCGCGGAAAACCCAACGTGCATCTGTGACCCGGATAAGGAAGAGACCATCACACACCTCTTGTTTGACTGTCCCGCAAACCTAGCCCTGAAACACAAAGTAGAAATGACCATAGGCAACACAATAACGTTAGAAAGTGCACATAAATTATTAATAGATAAAACTAACTCTTCTAAATTTATAGAATACTGTATAGAAATTGCAACCAAGGCAAACAACAGAAATAAGAAATAATAACAATATGATATTTATATATACTTAAGTATATATAACATATGTATATTATAAAAATGTAAGCATAATAAAGAATAGATAGTATAAGTATAAATAGTGTTAAGAAACTTATGTAAAATCAACCAGGTATAAAAAATATGTTGCACATGTTGATCACATGTAAGTAGGCATATTTCAATATGTAACCAATAATAATGTATATCAAAATAAGAAGTGAATGTATAGAAAGTAAGTAAAAAATAATGTAAGATATAGAATGATAAATGTAACCGTGTAGCCAACTAGTATAAAATAGAATAAAAAGTATAAAATAGAATAAGATTAAACATAGCAAATGTATTCAAATAGCTATAAGAATTTAAACTTGTAACAGATAAAGTAATTGCTCGATGTAAGTGCACTAAGATATTAGTATGTAAGATATAATATTAATCTAAAGAAATATAACTTGTACCCTGTTTTTATTAATTAAATAAAGAACCCAAGATCCCTGTCAAGCAATGTCAGGGGATGCTTTTATTTAGCTCGCGGGCCGGGCCAGTACAGCGCCCGGACAGGATAAAAAAAAAAAAAAAAAAAAAAAAAAAAAAACCTAACCTAACCTAACCTAACCTAACCTAACCTAACCTAACCTAACCTAACCTAACCTAACCTAACCTAACCTAACCTAACCTAACCTAACCTAACCTAACCTAACCTAACCTAACCTAACCTAACCTAACCTAACCTAACCTAACCTAACCTAACCTAACCTAACCTAACCTAACCTAACCTAACCTAACCTAACCGCGTAAGAAAATAGATAAATGTTTAAATCAACATACAAAAATTAAATAGGATGCAACATATAGTCAAGTATATAAGCGTAGTAATTGAAAATTTTTCAAGTAATAAATTAGATGTAAATTAAGCCGTAAGTAAAATGTAATAAAGATAAGTAAATTAAGTAGTTTTTATATACAAATAAAGAAAATAGTTAAGCAATAGATAAGAAAACATATTAATTAGCCTTAAGATGATGTAATACTACGCTTACAATAGATTAAGAAAACATATGTGTTCTGTATTAAGACTAGGATATCAAACGATGTAATGTATAATTTAAGTGCATTATAAACTTATTATTATTACAAACTGTAACCATTTGATTAATAATAAAATAAAGCAAACAAAGGCCTTGACAATGTCAGGGGACGATTATTTAGCTCGCGGGCCGGGCCAGTACAGCGCCCGGACAGGAACCAAAAAAAAAAAAAAAAAACCTAACCTAACCTAACCTAACCTAACCTAACCTAACCTAACCTAACCTAAACCTAACCTAACCTTTTTTTTTTTTTTTTTTTTTTTTTTTTTTTTTTTTTTTTTTTTTTTTTTTTTTTTTTTCGGGGGGGAAAATGCATTACGCATACCACCCGGGCGCAGGGGGCACCCGAGTGGTTATGTGGGACTCCCGTATAGGCTAATGAGACCCACGGTATACCCACTAAAAACCCCCCCATCTTCCACCTCGCCGCCTTATGACGGGGTTACGGGAACGCTAACGCACACATCCGCGACCCCGTCGGCTGCAGCCGCCCACAAGCGGCTCCATCGCGAAAGCCCGAAGGCCCTCCACGATGGGCGCACCAGATGGTAAGGTGCGCCTTCCTCCTCGGCCTCCACCAGTACCGTAGCAGACTCCCCCTGAGTCTGCTACTAGGAGGCCATGGGTACCAGATAACTGGTACCCGGTGGAAGATCAGGTCTGTGGTTCTTCCACCGACCACACCTCGGCCGCAGAGGATAGGGCAAGCGGCGCACCGCAATACCGACATGCCTCTTCCTCTGCGGCCCCACCAGTGCCGTTTCGACGGAACGGCCCCGCCAGCTCGCAGGGGGTAGGGAGAGTGGCGCACCGTAATACCAACACGCCTCTCCCCCTGCGATCCCTCCACGGCCGCAGAAGATAGGGAGAACGGCGCACCGCAATACCGGCACTCCTCTTCTTCTGCGGTCCCACCTCCACGCGCGTCCGAAGCGGACTTTTTCAGCCCGCTGGGAGCGCGCCCTCCTCGGGCCAGCCGGCGGCCCAAACAGGCCGGCCCTGGTTGCCTCTTAGCTTCACCGTGGGTGACCAGTCCACGGTTACTAAGCCCCCCCGCCACGACAAGGCGGACAACCCCCGGGGGGGAAACCTAACCTAACCTAACCTAACCTAACCTAACCTAACCTAACCTAACCTAACCCACATAGAAAACATCTTATTAGCTTCTCATACTTTACCGAACATAGTACTATTATACATCAATAGATTCGTCTTCGAGTGCTCTTTCTGATTATCAAATTAGTTTTTCATTTCCTCTCAAGTTTTTCAAAATTACATAAAATTTCACTTTTCTCAAAATAATATACGTTCTTATAACAGATTATTCTAAAATTTCAAGTTTACCTATCCGTGTGTGGTATCAAAACACTCGTCTTTACTTCGCGCACTTGTCCCTGTACTTCTTTTAAAAAATCTTCTTTAAATTTTTCAAATTTTCACCTAAAACTTCCAAAAAACGTCTATTTTCCGATTTTCTTTTTCCGGCTACGCTCTATTTTAAATTTTCCTTCATTCCTGTATAGCGCTCGTCGAGCCCTATCTTCTGACACCACTCCCGTCCCGATCCGACACCTAAAACTCGAAAAAAAGCCTCGCCCGCCCACCCTGTTCTCGTGACTTGTGTGTAGTGGGGGAAGAAATTTTAGGAAACCGTCACCAAACCTGAAATATTTTATTGTCGAATCAGACCTACCATTACCCGTTGATTACGTCGCACACATCCGTTTTTATTTATCATACTTAGTTTCGGAAATATTTCGCGTATAGTCATATTTAAAATTCATTTCAACATTTTTAATCGCCTTATTTAGCATTAAATTAATGTAAATGGATCCCCAAAACTTAAATACGTTAACCAATATTATTTTGGACATTCAGACGCGCGCCAAATCAATAATTTTTACGGTCACTTCAAATAAAAGTGTAACCGTAGCAGTCAAAAAGAAAATTATTGAAGAGGCCCACATCATTGACAGTTTAGCATCTAAAGCATCTGCATTTCCTGACGTCTCAACAAGTCTCAAGCACGACCTCCAAAAAGTTATCCAGGCAGAGTTCGCTAAACTCACCCCTGCTCAAACGCAGCCCCCTACATCTACATCATACGCTACTGCCGCTTCGTCAAACAAAGCTCAACCTCAGAAAGACATTAAACGTGACACAAAGCCTGCTTTAGTTTTAAAATCCAAAAAGGAGAACTCGGGTCGTAACGAATTAAAGGAATCCTTTCAAAAACAGATCTCATTCAAAAATACCACATACACCCCTGCTAAAATATCTTCTTTATCCAATAACAAAATCCGGGTAGAGTTTGACACACGCAAACAGAGAGACGAAACACTGCAAAAAGTAGGAGAGTGCCAAGATCTGGAAGCTGAGCCCGCCAAAGACCTGAAGCCGATGATCATCCTGAAAGGGATAGATAAGGACACGACATCAACCGAATTATCCGAGCTCATAATACAGCAAAACTCAGCCATAAAAGAACAAAACGTTCTTCCTGAGGACATTCAGCTTGCCTTCCTAAAAAGTAATAAGAAACCTACCTTATATAACGCTGTTCTCATTGTCTCCCCCAAAATCTGGAAAATATCAACCGAATTGGGAAAACTAAATATTAACCACCACCGTATCCACACCGAAAACTTTTGCCCCCTCAAGCAGTGTTATAACTGCTTACGATTTGGTCATACCAAAAAAGCCTGCAAATCCGACTCCCTGTGTTGCTCCCATTGTGCTGAAACCGGTCACCTATACAAAGACTGCCCAAATCAAAAAGAAGCCAGTAAAGTCAAGTGCTATAACTGCGTAAATCAAAATACAAAATTCAATCTAAAAACCAACACTACTCACTCAGCCACGTCTCTTAATTGCCCGCAACACCAACGTATGAAGGAGATCATCTCCAACCGTGTAAACTATGGATACTAAACTGAAAATTATCCAGTGTAATGTGGGGAGATCTTATCTATGGCAACACGAGTTTATACAATATTTTTCATCAAACAACTATTCCGTAGCTCTAATTACCGAACCTTATGTAGGTAACCAACTTACGACAAAAAGTATACCGGGGTACAAATTATACCAGTTCACTAGCGATCTAAGAGTTAAGGCTTGTATATTTGTGAAGGATAACATGGGGGCCACACTAGGCATGTCGGAATTCATGACATCAAACCTCTGCTTGGTACAATTAATAACTAAACACCGGAAAGTTTTTCTCACGTGCGTCTATGTGGAACCTGACAACGACGTATTTAATACATTGAACCACTTCATCTGAACACAACGCAATAGACTTTCAACTGTCATTTTCAAAATCCCAAATCAATAAACCCAAAACACAATCGACCTATAGATATAATACTACTAATTTTAGCAACTGGGAAAATTTTGAAACTGTACTGAGCGAAGAAATGCAGCATAACTTTGAAAATTATAATGAAACCATAAATAATATGAACCCTAGTGAAATAGACAACTTAATCGTAGATTTTACCCGAATTTTGCAAAATTTCTGTGACAAATCTCTACCTCGCAAAGGCATGAAACCAACTCATAATCCGTGGTGGAACGAAAATCTAGAACACCTGAAGAGACAAGTCATTAAGAATCACCATCTTATTAGCACATTGAAAAAGAGAAATTTGCCTTTAGATGAAGCCTTAACCGAGAGAAACCGTATTAAAGATGAATATGCCACTGCACTCAAAACCACTTCAACATCTAATTTTAGGGAGTTTTGTTGCCGACAAGGTAAGGAGAACGTTTGGTCGCTGACCAATCGACTCATTAAAACGACGACACAAAATCTACCACCGTCCACATTACGAATATCCGATGGCCAATTCACTTCTGACAGCAATTCAACAGCAACTGCCTTGTTAAATGCCTTTTACCCCGATGACACTCCGGACATTACAACGAGCCAAAAACAAACAAGAGAAAACTCAAAACATACTCCTCTCACATCAAATGAACCTCCTTTTACTGACAAAGAAATCTTAAATTGTCTTAAATCCATGAGTCCAAATAAGGCCCCAGGTGTCGACCACTTCACAGCAGACATTTGTTATCGTTTCTCCTTATCTCACATCGATTTTCTTAGTGCTATTTTAAATAGATGTCTGGTGCTATCCCATTTCCCAGTTCCCTGGAAACACGCATTTGTCAAAACCATTCCTAAACCAAACAAAACAGATTATACCAACAAATCATCATACAGACCTATTGGACTCATTAATATCTTTGGGAAACTGCTAGAAAAGCTCATTACTAAAAGACTCACTCTTTTTCTGAATTCAACAAATTCCTCAAGTGCTAAACAATACGGATTTAAGGAACAAACCTCTACAATTCATGCGCTCCATACTGCTATAGACAAAATACACCACAGCAAGAAAGAAAATAAACTTGTCATGGCGGTTTCCTTAGACATCCAAGCGGCATTCGATAATGCATGGTGGCCGGCTCTCTTGGAGAGACTGCAATATGTCAAATGTCCGCAAAATATATATAAAATTATCGCAGATTATTTAACGGATAGAACAGTCACACTTAACTTTGCCGATGCATCAGCTACCAAAACCATGACGAAAGGGCGTATCCAGGGTTCAGTTTGTGGCCCTACGTTTTGGAACCTGATACTGGACGATTTGTTGAATATGAAACTCCCTGAGAGCTGTCACATACAAGCGTTTGCTGACGACATCCTTCTTATAGCCAGTAGCAAGAAAAAGGCCGATCTGGAATTTGATGTAAACCAAGCCCTGAAATTAATATCTGAATGGGGCGAGAAAATAAAATTAAAATTTAGTCCAGAAAAAACTCAAATGATAGCATTCACACCTAAATGTAAAAGTATAAATGTAACATTAAACAATAACCCATTAGAATTTAGCACCGAGATTAAACTATTAGGTATTATAATAGACCAGAACTTAAAATTCATCAAACATGTCAATCATATTATTAACAAATGCACAAAACTGTATAAAAACCTCTGCAAATTTGTCAGACCCACGTGGGGCATCCACCCCGAAAATATTCGCACACTATACAACCACGTCATAGAGCCCACTATCACATATGCCGCAAGTGTTTGGAGTAAAGCGGTCCAATATAAACATGTACGGGATAGTCTTCAATCTTTCCAGAGGGGTTTTGCTCTCAAAATAATACGCGGCTTCAGAACGGTTTCTTCTACTGCAGCGATCGCTCTGGCACAATTAACACCACTGCACTTAAAAGTAAGCGAAGTAGCACAAATCGAAAACACTAAACTCACTGGACTAACTCACTACCTGCCCCATGATGTACCATATGAAAAATCTTTCCCAGTCTCAGAGCTACCACACCCATCCTTACGTCCTGAAATAGTTATCACAGCGGCTACAACAGAGGAAGAAATAAATAACAACTGTTCCACAAATACTTACAAGATTTTCACTGATGGTAGCAGCGACGGAATGGGTAAAGTTGGAGCATCTTTAGTAGTATACACACCAGAGGGTCAAAAAATCTGTAGAAAACTAAAGTTGCATGGAAGCTGCTCGGTATTTCAGGCGGAACTGCTGGCTATCAGACACTCTACGGACTGGATTCTTATGCATAACCCGCAAAGTGTAGTCATATTTTCCGACAGTAGATCGAGTTTGGACGCGATTAAAGACACAAATAATACAAATCCACTTGTCGCTAACATTCTCAAAAACATTATAACAATCACAGAAAATCAAATTGAACTTAAGCTCGTGTGGGTGAAGGCCCATTCCGGCTTGACTGGAAATGAGGAAGCCGATAGGGTAGCAAAGGAGGCGGCACAACTCCACAAAACCCCTGATTATTCTAACTTCCCCATCAGCTACATAAAGCACCGTCTAAAGATCGATCGTTATAAATCCATGGAAAACAACTACGCGACATCAACGAAAGGACAACATACTAAAAAGTTTTTCCCTACCATAAATGATATTAACAACGCCTTCACAAAAATCAAACCAAATTTTCAATTAACCCAGATATTTACCGGCCACGGATACCACAGGCAATACCTCCATAGATTTAAAATAATAGACACTGATAAATGTCCCTGCAATGACACAGAGATACAAACAATTGACCACCTTCTTAAATCATGCCAAAGATTCGAATTACCACGATTCAATCATGAGACTCTATGTACTAATCTAAATATAAATCCATATGAAATGAATGATCTGCTTCGAAAGGAGAGCTGCATTTCCTCTTTTGTTACCTACGTGAAACAAATCGTAGACTCATTAAAAGCTTTTAACAACAACTTATAAATACCATGAAATTAAATCATTACCCAAATAGAAAACAAAATCAAAATTAAAACAAATAAAACATGAATGGCAGTAAGCTGTTTCCGTATCAACTAGCGGAAACCTTACAAAAATGTCACCTTAAAAAAAAAAAAAAAAAACCTAACCTAACCTAACCTAACCGCAACCTAACCTAACCGCAACCTAACCTAACCGCAACCTAACCTAACCGCAACCTAACCTAACCGCAACCTAACCTAACCGCAACCTAACCTAACCGCAACCTAACCTAACCGCAACCTAACCTAACCGCAACCCTTTTTTTATCAATGGGAAATGCCTTTTCGCACTATATTATGAACGTCATGTCCATTACAAATACTATTGCCACAGTGTTTTATAACACCTACTTGTATCTCATTATTGCTTTAAAAATAAGAGCGAATACTCTGTGCCTACAAACAAGTTTTTAAAATAATTTAAAGCACTTGCGTCATGATTATAGAAGGGCGTTCCAGAGACGAAAAGCTGTGACAGTGAAGGAATGTTTGTAGAAGGTAAAAGAATGTGTAGGATTAGCAAGGCGCAGATTTTTTGAGTACCGAAGAGTTCGATCGTGGGTGAGGTGGAGGAACTGGAAACGTATTTAAAGTTACGGAGGTTAATATGTACACAGTTTAGAAGAGAAATAAGCTTAGTACGAAATTCCGATAATTTCCGCAGGCCAAATATGAATCTTTTGCACAGATTTTTAAGGCGCCTAAGCACGCATCAAGAACGCATCACGAAGTAATCGTCATTGTACTTTTTTATATGTATGCTGCTAAATCAGGTAATATTAAAACACATAATTTTGTAGTTCATTGGTTTATTTATTCACACTGCATTATCAGGGCGAGCGGAGCGTACCCTAATAATAGTCGACAATCTATGCATTCTTGTTACAGCTTTTATTGCGAAACTATTACACTTAAAGGTTTGGGTTTTGACATAATATTTTCGATTCATGTCTGGATGTGCTATCAATCATAAAAAAATTATTTTATTTACTGGAAAAAAAAATCATTCATTGATTTTTATTGTATTACTAACGCCATCTATAGGAAAACTAAAAAATTGCTTCCACGTCATTTCCCCTTCATGTACATATGTAAGTTTCCCTTCTGAAATTAAAGATGGCTCTGATTACATTTGTTCAGTGTTGTTTTATCGTAGGATTTTCTTTTCAGGATATTAATACAATGTCCTTATAAGTTTTATTTGACATAATGACGCAGATTTTAGTAGGATAAAATAGAATCTACAGTATTTAATAGAACAATCTAGCGTAATCCAGTTTTTGGACTTGGCATTGGTAACTTGGGTTGTAATGTGACAGCGCCATATTGAAGTGTTTATGAAACTGAAGTGTATGTTTTGTGTGTTTTGTGATGTGGTTGTGAATTGTAATTACATGTTTTATTTAAGTTTTTTGTAGTATTGTGATATAGTTATTATAAGGTAAATAATGCACTTTAAAAATGATCATCGTCAAAAAAATTACACTGGCCATATTAAAATTCAAAAATTCGAGTCTTTTAATTTAAATTGTTTATTTTTAAATCGATATTCGATTGCACGATGATCTAAATACATGAAATCACATCATAGTTCATACCTGTCGTTCGTACGTGTAAGTCCAAACCGGCTCACGGTGGCGCGTCTGACAAGAGGTCATTAAAATGCCACGAAAACGCACGTTTACTGGCCGTAGACTTTGCGAGCCCTCCTAAAGCACCGCTTTTGCTAGTTATAAACGCTAATAAATAAGAATACTTACGAAAGTTAAATACTAAATACAAGTCTGTGCCTCCTGTGATAAGTGATAGAAGTGAAAAATAGACACTTTACAGGACGAAAACCAAACGAGTTCAAAAAAATTCTAGTTCATAAACTTAGAGCTAGGTGTAACACGAGTACCTTCTTTTGTAGATAAAAAACATACTGTCATCGTGCATATAGTTTTGGAACGAAGTTCCTTGTCGCGCGTTACGAAAGGGGGCTAGGCGGAAAATTTGGTAAAGAAAAGTGGTAACGACACTTTTTGCCGTCGTAGTTTTTTTTACATAGAAAGCAAGCCAGAGTACTAGGATAGCAAAAACATGCAAGCGAGTGTGCCAAAACAAATCTGGGGTATTAAATTTCTCATCGGCTTTAAATTTAATACCTTAGATTTGTTTTGGCACACTTGCTGCATGTTTTTGCTATCCTAGTACTGACTGCAAGGAACTTCGTTCCATCCAGGTGTCCCTTGACACCTCTCAAGTTTTATTTGTAGTAAATATTATAATATTAAAGTAATTCATCAAAAACCTGTGTTTACCTTTTTTATTTCAAAAAGCGCTAATATTACGTGATAAATGATACAAGTAAAGTTAAATTATGTTGCACCTATAAATTATCTTTATGTAAACTGATATATAACTGATTAGGGTACAATTCTATATAGATTCATATATAATTGTACCCTAATCAGTATTGGTTTATAGTGATATAACTCTAAATAAATCAATATTCACGATAAATATATTGAAAAATGAAATGTGAAAATTAATATAATCGCAGTTATAGCACGAAGCACAAAAAACTATCTGTAGAGCAATTATTTATAGGAGTTACAACTTTAGATATATCTATATTCACGGTTTTTTTTTACCAACCTTGTGCAACTCTTTGTGTGTACAAAATTATCTCCAAAACTATAGCTGATAGAAGAACATGAGTTACATAAAAAAAAATTCTTATAAATTTCTATGTTAAAATCACTAAAAGGGTACAACTCGACTTAGGTCACTTATCACAGGAGGCACAGAAGTGTTATCTGAAAGAACTTTTGTCGACTAACTATTACGGAGTGATATTTGATAATCATCGATGATTTAATATAGAAACACTAAACTTAAAATTTTACTCAAAGACCTAATTTGAACATTTAACTAAACATTTCTCTTAACTATACTAACTACTACGGTAAAAAATATATTTAATCAATACAAAGTTCATAAAATACCCTAACTTATTTAATATCCGTTCGCTGTTTGATCTTATTCAATAAGTAACAACAAGATACATCTTTGATCGGAACTGTTTAAAGTTGAATCTCTCATCAATGAGCTCTCATAGTTCCGGCTACGTTCATACAATCAATATAAATTATTATTAGTAAGCTGTCAGCATGTGTGTGTGTGTGTGTGTTCTATCTGTCGCAGCTGAAGCGGCGCTCGCAGTCCCGCGGCGAGCGCGCGCGGTGGTCCCACAGCCGCGCGTTCTCCTTGCTGGAACCAAGGGGGAGAACGTTATCTTGTTAAACTTATGAAACAAAATTATATGGTTCAATTAACAATGTTACATTATTCATATATCCGGTTAAATAACATTCAATATGAATGATGCGTGACTGAGGAAATAGTGCGTTGTCTATTCTATTGGTCAAATCTACAGTCAGATGGAGCGTTTGGTGATGATGAATGATGTGGTCAAGCCGACGCCTGCATCAGCTGCGTGACCGATATTTTTTAATTTCGGTGAAGCAGTTTATTTATTAATTTGCATTCCACGTAGACTCTAGTCTAAAGGCAATGGCATGACACCAGCCAGACACTGGAGGTAGGTATAGCTTAATAGAACAAAGCGTAATGTTACTTGACGAAGTAGAGCTCGAAGGCGGCCAGGAAGCTGGTGGAGGAGCGCGCGTGCAGCCGGCACAGCCGCAGCCGCTCGCAGCGCTCCCCGGCCTCCTCCCCGGCCTCCTCCGCGGACTCGGGCTGCGGCTCGGGCTGCGGCCGCGGCTCGGGGCTGGAACATACATTAGTCAAACTTCTCGCGAACACAATATGATACTGTTCAGACCCTCATCGTAGTCTCACTACAGTTCTCGCCGTTATACGGCATAGACGATTTTGAGAGCGCAGTGGCTTTAACATTGTGTGCATTATCACCTTGTTAATATCAAAATCCGAAATAAAATCCTCAGATGTTTTAAGTACGACTTAGGTAACCAGACAGCG
Organism: Thymelicus sylvestris; assembly: GCA_911387775.1. Taxonomy (NCBI): domain Eukaryota; kingdom Metazoa; phylum Arthropoda; class Insecta; order Lepidoptera; family Hesperiidae; genus Thymelicus; species Thymelicus sylvestris. Next base: position 20,947,675 of record OU426886.1, on the reverse strand, counting down.
CCTAAGTCGTACAAATGGAACTTTTTTGAAAATTGTTGAAATTTCTATTCTCTTTAAAAGGTTTTTGTATGTTTATGACATCTATATGATAGCTACGTAAATAAATATTTAGTAAACGTACAAGATTTAATTTAATTTCAAATACCCTAAAAATTACAGCTATTTGTACTTTGGGGGTACGACATAGGCAACCTTGTCCTAAATATACGAAATATTAAAGCCACACAATATGTCCAGGATTCTTTAGTTCTCATTTCATACTGACACCGATGACCAAACAAGAATGTGATACCGTTCTCTTTCTCGTTCGAAGAACCTTTTGAAGCGGGCAAAAATACCGCCAGCGATCGGAGAACAGGCGAGCCCGAGGAGAACAAGACCGCGAGAAACTCATCACATTCACTCTTCTCGTCTCGGGAGTTCTCGGGACTTCTCGCCGTGAGTCTGGAGGAGACTTGTGTTACTCCGCATAATAATGCATTTAATTAATAACTATGATGGATACATACCTACTAATCCATTTTGTTTAATACTCGAATTTTATATTATGTTTAGAAAAAAGAAAATGTGATGAAGATGAATGAAGAAGAAATAAAGTCTACCTCCTTCTCGTCCTCATTTTGCCGCTGTCGCGACTGCTGTGGAGAGTGTGGAGCCCGCCGACACTTGACGATGTGTCGATAAACCTTTTCCACAGCGAGCGGGCGAGCGGCGCGCGCGAGGCGGTCACTGGAATGTAGTAACAATAACCAGTTGTATCAGATTTATATTGCAAACTATTTAACTGATTAATAATTATAATAAAATCTATTTATTAACTCGCTTTTATTAGCTTCATACGTATGTTAGTATGTGCCTATGTAGCGAAAACTTCGAACATGATTTTGACCTCCTTCAAAACATCGGATTAAATCGAAAGGCATAATTATCAAGGACCGATGACAGTTCAATATTAAAAAAAAGAAAGGAAAAAAGCAGGGCACTTAAGTTTCATTTCAAAATAAATAAATAATAGTTTAAAGAACACCCTTTTTTTACAATAAAATATATTTTACTACTATTCTTAATTCAAATTTATTTTTTACTTTTTAGTTGGATTTTAGTTTTGTAGTGTAGTGCTGATTTCAGCCAGTTTTTCCTCCCTAGGACGTTTTGCGGAAGTTACGACAGTCAATCCCCTAGTTACCAGTATATATATTTATAACTACCTTTTGCCAAGTTATTTTAAATAATTAAATATCAAAAAGGAACATATACATTAAATGAAATAAAAAATTACATTAAATTTAATTACATTGAATTAAAAAAAAAATAAAAAAAAATTATAACTAAATTACATTTTTACGTTGAACTAACTCAAAGGGGGCAAGTCATTCCAAATTCTTGCTGCCGCAAACTTAAAACCTTATAGTGCTATGTTTCGGCATAATTAATCGGCTTTCTATATTTTTGTGATATTTTTAACCCAGTTAATTTTTTCAAAAAGATATTCCAGTTTCTTGTTCCAGATTATTCTATGTAGGTACCTTACAAGCAAAATGAAGTTCCCGTTTAGCTTTCATGTTAAAACATAAAAGTTTATGTTACCATGTATAGAAAACGAAACATAAAAGTAAAGTAAAAGCACAGAAGAAATAATAGTAGGTACTTACAAATAAGTGTAAAAGTAAAAAAATATTATATCAAAACACGCTCAATTTAAGGCCCAAAATAAAACTCAAAGACCACTATTTCTGTTCATTGAATATTTTTTCAAAATTTCAATTAGGGGGCACTTCAATAACGTGTTAGAGCACAAAAATATTTTTTTTAGAATTATTGTCTGTCTGTTTGTTTGTTAGTCTGTCCGGGCATCAAATGAAAACCCTTGAACGGATTTCGATGAAAATTAGCAAAGTCGTTACTAATACTCCGGGTCATATTTTAGAAAAATTTTATCCCGGAAAATTAAAAGTTTTCCCTTGGAAACGGGATGAAAGTTTGTATGGAATATTTTGAAAACATCAACCGATTTTCTCCAAATTTGCAACAAATGTTCCTTGCTTAAATTGATTGAACAGATATTTTCAATTTTATCAATATTTCGCAAGAAAAAAAATACAAATTATTATGAATATTGCTTAGTTTTCAAAACTCACTCTTGGAGAAATTCATTGTGATTGTATCGTGGGTTTCAGTATATTTAAAGTGACTAAATATAAGTAGGTATTTCACTATAAATTCACTGTTTTTAAATTTTCTTCTGCAAGAGGTACAAGTAAGGTAAAACATAATTTCCGTATGCTAAGCTGCGGGCAACACAGCTAGCGTATAATATGTATAATTAGAATTAAAATTTGAAAGCGAAAATAAACAGTGAGAAGCTTAAAATCACATAACACTTTTTTGTAGTTGAAGAACACTGTCGTTCATCAAAATACGCATTTTTGGCGGCTTCACCCTTCAACTGACTGCTGTTGTGAACATTATATAGTTATAGAGTGGACAAATGCAGAGCGCGAGCGGGTCTGGCGCCAGTCGGCTCAGTCGGCCGCCACGATGGGAGCGATCATTGTAATCTTTGACTGAACCCCGTACCTTCTTGTCTGCTGCTATATGTCTGGAGAGGCAGGCAGCTCACTGAAGCCGCCGAACACACCACTACCACCAACAACATTAACATCTTGACTTCCATGATGAGTCCGTCACTGTGCTCCAGCTGTACAAACCTCCAGCTATATAGAACTTGCACTGCAAAGGACTCCCCTCCACTCTACCACCACACCAACGTTGACGCATTGACGTGAACCGCATGTATTGATATGAAAATCAAACACATCATTTTAAATTAGATCTTGTTAACATACGAGTAGTTATGTACAATATATACACAAGTCATTAGTGCCGGCTGTTTACGTTGTCGGTCCCGTACCTACTCCTCTTCCGCTCCAACGCACGCGGCATGAAGTGGCTTCGTGTTACAATACAAATCCTCAAAATTCATTCATGTTTATTTCTTTTATAACATGCCTAATGTAAATGCTTTATAATAGTATAAAAGTATACAATAATAAATTAGTGAACTCATTTTTTTGAGGAAAGTACTATAGTAGGCACTATGTAGACTTTCTCCACTCCATATTCCATACATAATATCTCTACATGCTTCCATACCCTTGTGACTTCTTCTTTAAGATCTGTATACTTACTTATTTTTTAACCGACGAAAAAAAAAGGAGGAGGTTCTCAATTCGACACGTATATTTTTTTTTTTTTTTTTGTATGATCACGCAGAAATCGGCACAGGGTGGTCCGATTTGGATGATTCTTTTTTTATTGGATAGGGTATGTCCTGAAGTTGGTCCCATATTTTTTTGAAAATTTTGTTTCCACCCTAAAGGTACGAAAATAGGGAATGATTGATTATTCATCCGTTTTTTACCCGGAATTTTTACATGTTAACCCCAATAACTTTGTACTGGATGATTCGATTTCGATGATTCTTTTTTTATTGAATAGTATATACCTTGAGGTTACTCTTGTTTAAATTTCAAAACAAAATTTTACCCCTATAGGAACGAAAATAGGGGATGATTGATATTTCATCTACTACATTTTTACCTGGTAACTGAATCAATAATTCATAAAATCATTAATTTATTATTAATTATAAGTATTATAGCAACTAAAAATTAAAAAATAATTACTTTTTAACAAAAAATAAAACCAACGAAAAAAAAAAACTGAAAAGCAAAAAATAAAATAAACCATTTAGTATTATAAATTAAGATCCGAAATTAACAGTAAATAAATAATTTTGAGGCGGTGCCAAACCAATGAAAAAACTAACGGCGAAAAGATGTGCGCCGCGCTGCTGCTACCGTGTGCATCGCATGCCGCTGCCCTCATAATATTATGAATTCTATGTAATTAATTTTGGTTGTTTGTTTGGCACGGTCTCAAAATTATTTATTTACTGTTAATTTCGGATCTTAATTTATAATACTAAATGGTTTATTTTATTTTTTGCTTTTCAGTTTTTTTTTTCGTTGGTTTTATTTTTTGTTAAAAAGTAATTATTGATAATCTTTTGTATGTTGTGTGTATTTAACCAACCGATTTGTATTTCGCACACCAAATAACTATTTGAGAGTAAGTGTCCCTCCCACCTGCAAGCTAAACACAAAAATAGGTTGCTTATTTCGCTAGTGACTAGGAACATCGTCGGAAGTGCAAAATCGCATTTATTTATTTATTTCATAAAATGTTCTTAAATAACCAAGTCTATCATCAGCTGAAAAGAAAGTATTATTTTATGCATAGTTTTTTAGTAACTGAAATTAAAAACGTCGGATATTACCTTGATAGCTCACTTACAATGTCAGATACGAGTAATAACTACTAACGCGAACGTTGTTAGTGGTGCACGGGGGTGGGTGAGCGAGCGCGATCTCCCACTTCAGACTATGTTAGCTGGGTGAACGGACGTTGCGTTGCCATTTGTTTCTTTCGACATTTTATTGTTAATCCTTTACTTTATAACGCCTTTCACAATGTCTACTAGATCAGCACGTTTAATCAAACTAGCTACTGGACGTGGTGAAGAAAAACATAGTAATAGAATTAAAAATGCCGATGAAAACATTTGACCAAAGCAAAACCTAATAATTTAACAATGACGTAAATGGCATTTCCGACCAGCAATCATCAATTTCGCACAAGCAACAGTGTCGGTTGTGGTACTTCTAACAAATCAGTATTACTTTTACCCCATTAAAAAGTTTACTAATGACTTTTCTCATATTTACACATTAAACACCGGCTACTCATAATATTTCCCTAAACACATATAACATTACTCTAAATTTTCATGATCTTGCTTAAAATAAGTAAAAAGACGCATCCAATTTACACTTTACATCGCTCTCCTGTAAAGTTGCTTTATTTATTTATTTATTTATTGCTGTTTTTCATATCCGACATTTTTAATAGTCATGGGCGATCGAATTTAAAACTTGACGTCAATGTGACTGCACTGTGTACATTACACATTTCTTTTATTTACTTTTGTTGTTAGGGTGCTTATTTATTATTTATGATTTCAGTTAAATTGCTTATTATTAATACAAATAAGTGTTGTTACTTGTTGTTACCGGTAGGAAGCGGCCGCTGGCTGACGCTCCATGACGCACGAACGCCGCTAAAAGCATACACACGGCGTATTTTAAACGTGCGTATAGTTACGACGGCAATTCAGACCTTTGTACACGTTCAGAGATTGTGTGCGCGCTGCAATTAAGCGCGCTTGTGTCGATACATACGCCGCATACGCGCAGGTAGGTAGGCAGGCCGCTGTATGGGTGGTGTACGTTATACCGGCCAGATAAATTCGAATTCCGTAATAATTTAATTAACAATAAGTTCTGGCGGGGGGGCTTGAGAGCCAAATCTTTCTTTCTTATTATTCTTTCTTTGGCCGGCAAGGAATCACTGATGGCTCTGGTTTTGTTGATGTCCTACGGCAACGAATCGTTGCCAACGATACACGATGGGCACGACCACTTGCCATCAGCAGTGCCGGCCCGAGCATTTCTGGCGCCCTAGGCGAAAAACTAAAACGGCGCCCTCTTAAGAATTTTTTTTGACAAAACCATAACTAATGTAAAAAAATAAAGTGTAGTGATTGAAAGATGGATGCTGCTCAAACAAGACGAATAAGTAAGTCTGAAAGCTCTAATGCAGAGTACTTGGAACTATGTCGAGAAAATGAAAGAATATATGCAGACGGGATAAAAACCTTTACTATGACGAGATCTACAGGGATATGAAACATCATGCAGAGCAGTGGAAAGCTGTGGATCTCTTTCGCAAAATTAAGCAGATCAAAATCCGATTTTCAATATTACTGTAGTTGCAGAGAGATGGAAGAATTATTGCGCTGAGATTTACCGCAACCTGGACCATGACATAGCCCAGCATGGGTGTAAATGAAACTTTTGAATACCAGCCAGACATCCTCCAATCGGAAATATACAATGCCATCTCCAGCTTCTGTCCTCAAGGAACTAAAGATTAACCCAAGACTTTTCAGCATTGGCCTACATCGTAATCTTAAACACTTTGGACATATTGCAAGAATATCTCGTGACATTATGGTGAAACTGATAATGACAGGCAAGATTGAGGGCAAGAGACCTCGGGGCAGCCGTCCTAAAACATAGTAGGATCAAGTATCCAAACACCTGGAGATACCAGTCAGTACGGCACTAAGCCCTTTCTAGTGGCGCTCCAAAAACCGTTCGAATCTGTCATCAATACTGGAACTACCCCGGAAGCGTGGAGCAGAAGTGTGGTGACACTGTTCTTCAAGAAGGGAGACAAAGTCTATTTGAAGAATTACAGTCCCATTGCACTTCTGAGCCACGTTTGTAAGCTGATTTTTGAGGGTGCTGACTAATCGCATTGCACGCAGGCTTGACGACTTCCAGCCTCCCGAACAAGCAGGATCCCGAAAAGGCTACAGCACTTTGGAGCATATACACACACTGCGTCAGATTATATAAAAGATCGAGAAGTTGAATCTGCCGTTATGTGTCTCCGCCGTTATGTGTTACCTATGTGGACTATGAGAAAGCCTTTAATTATATCAATACCAGGTTCTAAATGTGGGCGGTATTAAATTCTCTCCAGCGGTGCAGGATCGACTACCGGTGTATTGAGGTGTTGAAGTATTTGTACTCATCTGCCGCCATGTCCGTCAGAGTACATGATACAGCAACAAACCCCATCCAACTGCAGAGAGGTGTCAGGCAAGGGGATTTCATATCCTCAAAACTGTTTGCCGCTGCGTTGGAAGACGTTTCAAGCTGATGGAATGGAAACTACGTGGTCAATCAATGGCGAATACATCACACACCTGCGACGTTGCTACCCTGGAAGTTATAGACGAATACATTTACCTGGGACAAGTGATCCAGATGGGTAAGTCAAACTTCTAGAAAGAAGTCGTAGAATCCAACTCAGATGGGTTGAATTCGGGAAACTGCGTCATAGCTTGTCGTCCAAAAAACTATCATTAGCCTAATCCACAAGCTCAAAGTCGCATAGCGGACTATGGAGAAGACTATGTATTTCTCTACTCGTTGGAGAAGAAAGGTCCTCGAATGGCGCCTATGTCTCGGAAAAAGGAGCAAAGTACGCCCGCCGACCAAGTGGACTGACGACTTGAAAAAGACAGCGGGAATCCGCTGGATTTAGAAGGCTCAGAACCGGTCAGAGTGGCGCAAGTTAGGGGAGGCCTATGTCCAACAGTGGATCTCCCAAGGGCTGATGGATGGATGGACGGACGGCACTCTACCAATGTAATGATCGCCAAAAATTGAGACAACTCATTGCAAAAGTTCCACGTGACAATCACGATCTTCAGTAATGAAGCAAAACTGAAGACAGATTTCCTTTCATGCGCACAAGATTTTGAAATTTTTAAGACGTACTCTGCACGCTTAGCTCGTATCAATAATAAGCCTGGCATTAGTAAAAGATCAGTAAATCCTGTAAAATTTCCTACGTGATAGATTGCTTATTAAGCTATTTTATCAAACGCGTTTTGTCTAGTGAAAACTAATTTTAACTGATATTTATTTTTAATAGAAAGAAATTTTAGGTCTACAAAGGCACATAATTTGAAAATACATATTTCCAACTTTTGAAAACGTATTCTATTTAGTTCTGTGGTTTACGCTGTATCGGATGATCGGAGCATAAAGTTGGTATAGAATTTCAATAAAATTTCTAGAGGAATAATGTCTAAGTTTAGAAATTTTATTTAGAAAAACTACATTTACTATTTATTTACACACAGAGTAAGCAAATCCCAATTGTAGTTGCTTACTAAATTAGGCATGCTATCTAACTGGCCAATTTCATAGATAGATATAATTGTAATCTTTTCGTGCCATAATTCGGTATCATTCTTATAGACAATAGTTATTCGGTAGTTTAATTCTCCATATGACTACTCGGTTGCATCAATGGCCTATGACCTATGACCAAAATATTGTTTAAAATAAATACTGTTCTGGAATAGCTTTGGAAATTATATTCGTAATGTTTAAAAGACATGAAAATTATACTTATTATTTTTGTCTGTGTGAATCTTTCATTGATTTAAATAAATAAAAAAATTTCTTCATTTCGATGCCCCCGATTTGCGCCCCCCAAAGCCCAGCGCCCTAGGCGGTCGCCTAGTTCGCCTATATGGACGGGCCGGCCCTGGCCATCAGGTGGATCGACAGCTCATGTCCAGCTATTACCGTATAAAAACAGTATTATGTTCTACCGTATTTTACTTTGGGGTAAATCCGCGAATATAGTAGAAACAATCTTTGGGTTACAGAAGAGAGCTATTGGAGCTTAGAGCTATTTATAAATTAGAACTTATTAATATGAAATTATTATTATGAAATGAAAGTAAGTATTCATAAAAAAAAGTAACTTTCATAAAAAAATGAATAGGTAGGTATGCTTTTTTATTTAGTTTAGTAACTTATTGCATCATAGCCAGAACAATGAGGTATTATTGCGTAAATATTTCATCATTATTATGATTGGACTGCATTATAATGATGATCAGTTAGGAAAATATTCTAATAAAGCTATCATTAATAGAAAAATTGTATTATTTACACATTTTACGTAATGATTTAACTTTTCTGGTAGTACATTTTATGGTTTTTGGTAAACTAAAAAACAGAAATGAACCTTTCCTTGTAATGTAATCTAGAAACGACTAAACTTATTCGAGATACATGTATTTGTTGCTATTCCGCGCCAGATGGCGTACCTATGTAAGCTACAGTGATGATATCTTATTAATTTCCAATATTTTAGCAAGAAATATAGCATGAAAATTAATAATTTGATATCAAAAGCTAAATAACGATTTTTCCGTATATTTATATAATTAAGAAAATAAAATAAAGCAATAAAATTGTAGTTATTTTGTATATGTATTCAATTGCACAACAGATGGCGTTACATGTCCATAAGACTACTGGCGCCGGCATCGCGGCACCGCGCGTCACCGTGAAGGTTCGGGAATGTTCTTGGCGCTTCTCGACGACAGATAGCGCTCGGAGGACGAGTAAGTTATGTAAGCTGCAGACGGGGGATGCAGAATAGTCAAAATACGGTTAACTTTTACTGAATTTAATGTCTAAAATATTAATTCCTAAGTACAATCTATGTTCGAAGTGAGAACAACAATGAACAATAATTCTTATAAAACTACGTAGAAGGCTGCATTCGTGGGAACGGAATCATATCGCACTTTCTGCTGCGTCGATAGTACGTTCGCTCGATGACGATGGTACGCGATGAACGAGATGCGATAAGCGATATGATGCGATGTGCATCATATGTAACATCTCCCTCCTGAAGTTGAGCAACTACTGACGGGCTTTTGACGAAGTAGTTGCTGAAATGGCGTCATGATGAACTTTTATGAGTTTCGGGTCAATTCGCTCTTCATCGGCGATTGTCACATAAATTTCTTGCGAAGTAGAAGACTTAGTCTTAGATTTCATTTGATGCAGATTTTTCCTCAGAATAATACGGCGGCATAGGAGTGCAACGCAAGCAGCAGCGGCAATAACTACAATTATATAAATAGGAATTGTAGTGTGGTAGACACTTAGATCGGCGCTCTGGTCAAGTTTCATCGGAGATTGAAATGATATCTTCTTATTAACGTCGTGAAGGTTTTCAAGGTTGATAGAATTTAGTTTGATAGAAGGTGTTTCATCTCTGGGTTGATCTTGTAAATGCGGTAGCTCAGTGATCTTCAAAGCTCGTCCTTTAATGTGATCGTGATTATTCGTAATGGTAAAACCAGGTGCAGAAAGATAGCAGTTATAAGGGATTACTGCTAGGAAACTTCCTTGGAGACTCTTAAACTGTTCTTGTCCACAAGATGTCTTAATTTTGGTAGGTACAGGAAAACTCATAGTGTAGTGTTTATCGTCAAGTTTTTCAAGTGCTTCTCTTGTTAGAATTATTGGAGTGAGGATGCACGTCGGCTGCAAGTCCTGCTTGGTGATCAACTGATGTACGCAGTCTGGATTATGTGGAGACTTATGGTTGTATTTAATCTCACAAAGATACCATGAATTGGTCTTCGGACATTCTGTCTCTATGTACATAGAATCGGTACTAGTAATGGCTATGTAAGGATGGACAGGTATAAGGGCTAGGTGATTTTTATTAGGGAATATGGATAATTTATAAAAATCGTATGTAATCGGCAAAACAAGAGGAATTTTAAATACTACCACTATTTTATTATCTACATAAAAGTACCCTAATTTCATAGCATCATAATACTCTCTAAGCTCAATGTCAAGAATTTCTTCTTTAGGATATAAATTCCGTAATCTATCTAACATTGTCCTTAATGAGTCTAAGCTTATAATAGAATGTGGAGTGCTTGATGCACGAATAAATGCCAGATTTATTTCTAACTGATTTATCTCATCATAAAGACTCTCTATGCTATCACTTAACATTAAAATATACTGTGCTAGATGCGAATTTTTTCCTAAATCCGTACCTTTCTCACTAACTATCCTATCAATAGCTTCAATGATTTTTTTCTGATTTTCAACAACACTGTCTAGCAGATTTGTATGACGTGACATCCATTCTTTACTTAAAGTCATATGATTATTAAATTCCAATTCAATTTTCTTTTCATTATTTTGAAGAACATTAATTGCCTGGTTGTATTTCAAAGCATCGGTATAGTCTAAATTTCCTGAAATACTTTTAATTATAGAACCCAATCCATCAATGAGACCTCTCTTATTACGTAACGGCTCAAAACTTTTCAATTTATCGGATATTTTTTGTATTTTTGTATTCAAAAATGATATATGTGGATCATAAAATAATAAGGTTTTATTATCTAATTGGTTTCTCAGATCTAACAGCTTTACGTGAAAAGATTTTATTTGTTCATGGATGTCTGCAAGATCTATATTTTGTAAGAAGGAGTGATAGTGGGATATTACTTTTGCTGGTCCTAATTTGAAGGGAAGTAAGCCGGGTCCATCGTCTAACGGGTCAATCCTTAGTTCTTGTCCGTGAATCAGTTGAAGTACTTGGAAGATTAACACTGGTGTCCTGTAACAATACGCGATCTTTAGGGACTCTTTTTAGACGAGATTTAGCGACTGGCCCACGATTCTTCTTTGTATATATGTGAATAGGTAGGTCGGCTAAAACATTATCTTCAGTGAAGCGTGGGGCTAATTTTTGACGACTAGCCATGGGATTACGTATAAATACCTGTTGACCGGTAGAATATTCTTGTTCAGGTTCGCGGTTTTTGTTTCTATTCTCAATTAGCTCTGTTCGTTCATGAAGAGAAGATTTATTAATTAGGTCAAATACTAAGGCCATTCGCTTCCTATGATCTTGTAAGTATTGCTGCGTTAAATGTTCGGTCAAGTTAATGTCTACGGGATCTCGAGGATCAAAATGTCCAGTAATCAGTTCTAATGGACGGCACTTGGTAAAACTGTGAATCGAACTATTGTAACCTAATAGAGCATAAGGCATGAGATTTTTAACACAATCGTTTGGCTGTTCCAATTTTAATATCCGCAAATGTTCCAAGATAGTAGAGTGAAAACGTTCAACTATTCCGTTCTCGTTGGGAGCATGAGCTAATATTTTGTGGTGTTGTATTTTATGAACTCTAATAAATTCTAGAAATATTTGATTAGAAAATTCTGGTCCCTGATCTGAGACTATGGTCAAAGGTACGCCATGATGAGTGAAAAACTGAAGTAGAGCTTGAACCACAGTTAACGCTGTTCCATCTCTCAATAAATATGCTTGAGCATATTTGGAGAACGCATCAACTGCTGTAAGGTATTTTTCACCCTGCACAGTAAAAAGATCTATGTGAATAATTTCGAAAGGCTTCGTGGGAGGTGGTACAACATGAAAATTTTGTTTAATAGGATTGCGATCGTACTTGGCCTGGCCGCAGATGCTACATTCATGAATATACTTTGTAATTTCATCTTTCATTTTAGGCCAGTAGTACCTTCGAGATAAAGCCAAATAAGTTTCATTAATTCCACGATGGTTAGTTTTACCACAATGATAGTTCTTAATCAAAACCTGTTGTTGGAGATATTCTTTGACATTTTCTACTTCCGTTTTTGTAAACACTAAATTCATGGCAGAACTTTTGAATTGTCTTTGTATAATGGGGATAATTCTATACATAGCTGATTGTGGATTTACGAATAGACCTGTTTTAACCTTAGGATTAACAAATTCTTTGATGGCTTTAACTACATCATCGTCTAATGATGACTCTAACAGGTGAATAGTAGTTCTCGTATAGGTTTCAAAAGGTTTTGTAATTGATGGATTTTTCTTGTTTCTATCAACTATAACAAAACAAATTTGGTTGGTAAAACGGTTAAGTGGAGTATCCGAAATTGGAATCTCCAATATGGGATTTTCTTGACTTGTATGAACTGTGTGAGAAGTAGCTGTTAGTGTAGAACTAGTATTAGCTGTAAGTGTAGAACTAGAGTTAGCTGTAAGAGTAGATGAGTTAGAACGATGTCTTGTAGATGGATTGACTACGAGTGAAGTTATGTCATCATTGTTAATTTGTATCCGTGAAAGAGCATCGGCATTGGTATTAGATTTCCCTGGCTTGTAGACCACAGTGAAGTTATATTCACTGAGCTTTAACCTCCATCGAGTAAGCCGAGAACTGGGCTCTTTTATGTTCATGATCCATTGCAGAGGTCTGTGATCAGTAACAATTTTGAAGTTACGGCCAAATAAGTAGGGGCGGAAATATTTAGTGGCCCATACGATAGCCAAGAGCTCCTTTTCTATCGTGCTGTAGTTAGTTTCGCTCACATTTAAAGTTCGTGACGCATATGCAATTGGTTTATCAGATCCAAGGGGCCCCTGAGACAGAATGGCACCTATAGCATAATTGGAAGCATCGGTTGTCAGAATGAAATCCTTTTCGAAATCTGGATATTGTAATATTGGATCATTCGTCAATAAAATTTTACAATTCTCAAAGCAGCTTATATAATTTGGATCGTCTAATTTAATTTTTGCTCCCTTTTTAAGACATTTCGTCATAGGTTCTGTAACTCTAGCAAAATCTGGGATGAACTTTCTGTAGTAACCTAATAATCCCAGAAAACGTTTTATTTCAGTACAAGATTTTGGAAGCGGAAATTTTTGAATAGCAGAAATTTTATCCGGGTTTGGTCTTATGCCATCTTTGCTAATAATGTGTCCTAAGTAAGCTGTCTCTAATTTCATAAATTCGGATTTATCAAGCTGGATTTTAAAGTTAGAATCTCTAAGTTTTTCAAAAACTTTACCTAAATTTACTATATGCTCTTGCAGGGAAACACTAAAAACAATGATATCGTCGAGGTAAACTAGACAAATTTGATTTTGAAGGTCCTTAAGCACATCATCCATCACTCTTTGGAAAGTTGACGGCGCATTTTTGAGTCCCATTGGCATTCGCAAAAACTCAAAATGACCATGCTCTATATTAAACGCTGTCTTGGGGATGTCTTTTGGATCCATTTCAATTTGATGAAATCCGCTCGCTAAATCTAAGGTTGTGAAATAATGACATTTTCCTAGTTTGTCCAATACATCCGTGATGTTAGGTATAGGATATTTATCATCGATGGTCTTTTGATTTAGTTTTCTAAAATCGACTACTAACCGCCACTTTGGCTTACCGGATGCATCTGATTTTTTGGGAACTACCCAGATGGGGGAGCTCCATGGAGAATTTGAAGGTCGAATGATATTTTGTTGAAGCATTTTAGTAATCTGATCTTTAATTTCCTGCCGATGAATAAACGGATATCTATAACTTTTTGTATAAACTGGAACCTCATCTGTAGTGTGGATTTGGTGTTTGGTTTTATTGCTAAAAGAAAGGGGTTCACCATCGATGTAAAAAATGTCAGCATATTCAGCACATAAGTTCTTTAAATTAGCGCGTTCCTCAGGATTTAGATGGTCGATCCTTAAACGGGATAGTACTTCATCAACTCGGGCTCTTGGGATTTCAAGTTGCTTAATATGCTTACATTCTACGTTAAATAATTCAGCGCGAATTGGACAATCCATCGAAAAAACTATATCATTATTTGTTTTATTAAATACCTCTACGAAACCGCGACAGTTTTCTACGTCAGTAAGGCATTCGCGTATTACACAATTGGAAATAATCTGCTCTGGAACAAATGCTTCTCCATCTTTAAAATTAATTGGAACTTTTAGCAATTTCATTGAATTTGCTGGTATTATCATTTCAAATAAATTACAATTTTTAGAGTTATATAAATGAATCGGGATTGTCGCATTACGGGTAACCAATGTCTTATTTTTTAAATTAATATTTGATTCCCAACTTTTCAATAGATCATAGCCTAAAAGCCCATCAAAATAATCATGAAATTTATAAATGAATAAACGCATATTATCCGTCTCGCGAAATTCTGAAAAAGTAGGAACTGTTATAGAGTAATTATGTTGGCTTGTGCCGTGATAATTTGTAATTTCGAAAGGTTCATAATTACAAGGGATATGCGAGTAGTACTTTTGAACAGCTTCAGGGCTTATGACCGACTGATTAGCTCCAGTATCGATAAGTAGCTTCAATGGTGGATTTAAAATTTCGACATAAGGCAACATACGTTGAGTTTGAAGGTTCATTTCTATCCTAATGCGTCTGATTTCGGTTCCTTTTGAAAATTTTTAGTATCAGAGGAAATGTAATCTTTGTCCTCTTGAGGCTCCTCGACCTCAGCATGGTACGGCAAATCTGTACAGTACGACTGATAATTATTGTCAGTCTGAGAAAGATCGGAATATTCATAACAGCCATAATTATCCCAATGACCATAAGGGTCCAAGTAGGGTTCCTCGCAAAACTCGTTATAATTTAATTCTCTACTTTTAAAATAATTAGAGGGTGGTGGATTACCAGCTTTTAACCAGTCATGACCTCTCAGAGGTCTAGCTAGTGGCTTTGTAACGTAATGGCTCACTCCACTCATCGGCTGTACTTTATTAGGTGAAGGAGAACTCTGAACCACATTTTGATGTGGCATCCTAAACGCATTATTAAAACGATAATTCGGTGGAGGTGCACTAAACATTTGTTGGGTACGGCTAGGGCCTCCGTAAAAGGGGAACTGATTCTGTCTCCACAAAGGTAAAGCATGCTGATACTGTGACGGTTGTGGTGTCAAGTGTCTTGGTGTATTAGGTAAAGTAAAACCGTATCGTGGGAATGGAATCGCGGTTGCATGAAAACCCATAGGGGCTTTAGAAGTTTGAGCCTGAACGAACGGCATGACCTTCTTTTCGGGAAACGGGATATTTCTTTGTTGTAAGTACATGGTATTTGACTCTTCTTGAACGAACTCTAATGCTTTTTCAATCGTTTCTGGTCGCATGCACCTTATACGAAATCCCAATGGATCTTTTAATCCACGTACAAAAGCCTGAAGGGTTAATTTTTTATACAAGGACCTCTTAGATTCTATAGTAGTTTTTACAGTTTCGTGTAAACTTACATACGTCATAATTGTAGAAAATAAATTTTGACATTTATCGTAAAATTCTTGTGGTGACCCTGACCCCTGGGTCAAAAGAGCCAAATCATTATAAAGTGAGGTCTCATCGCGATGATCAGCAAAATTATTTATTAATGATGAACGAATACCATCCCAACAGTCCGGGATGCCGTTGGAATTTATTAAGCATGCTGCGGGTCCCGTGACCTTATTCAGGATACCGTTTAAAAGTGCTAAATTCTCTAATTCATGTCCCGGTTCGTTACTCATATAGGTTTTAACTAGCTCGTCACATAATTTAATAAATCTGGTGAGAACGTGACAGTTTCCGTCAAACTCTGGCAATAGCTGTAAAGCCTTAAAAATTTTATCTAAGTTAGGATTTTCCATATTAATTGAATTATTCAAGTTTCTACCAGAGTCCAATGCTTTGTCTAAATTAGGATTTTCCATATGATTTGAATAATCCAAGTCTCTACCAGAGTCCAATGCACGATTCCTACTAACTCTATCTAACCTAGGGGACGATCTCCTTGGGTGAAAAATTTTGGCTAATTAATTTAACACAGTAACACAAAAAAAAATTACACAAGAAATAGGAGAAAAAAATAATAATTTATACTTATAGGGAAAGTAAAAGGAGAGCCACAATAGAACGATTCTAAAGTACTCACATGCGCATTTTGGTATCTGCTGTATCGAAGTTTGGATACTCCTCCTGGTCTGAAGCTTCGTAGATTCAGGATATCCGAAGTAGGCCTAGCTTAGTCCCTAACTTTCAGATATCGACTACCGACTGCGCCAGTTATGTAAGCTGCAGACGGGGGATGCAGAATAGTCAAAATACGGTTAACTTTTACTGAATTTAATGTCTAAAATATTAATTCCTAAGTACAATCTATGTTCGAAGTGAGAACAACAATGAACAATAATTCTTATAAAACTACGTAGAAGGCTGCATTCGTGGGAACGGAATCATATCGCACTTTCTGCTGCGTCGATAGTACGTTCGCTCGATGACGATGGTACGCGATGAACGAGATGCGATAAGCGATATGATGCGATGTGCATCATATGTAACAAGTATATAAACAAAGCGGCGCGCGCCGAGCGCTCCAGTTCACTCATAAATAAACAAACGAATCGTAACCAAAGCAACGAGAGCGATAACGAAAATGTCACTGGTTCCATACTGGCTGCGACATTTGAGGAATTTGGCGTACAGGGATCCCATCGCGAGGGCCCTGGAGGACCCGTTCGGCGTGTTCGCGAAGGATCCCTTCTTCCGGGACCCGGTCAAGTACATGAGACAGGTGACCGCGCCGCTGGAGCAGGAGCACGGCATAGAGGGAGTGTACTCCGACTCCGAGGTGAAGATCGACGGGAAGAAGGTGGAGGTGCATCTCGACGTGCAGAACTTCTCGCCGGAGCAGATCCAGGTGAAGACGGTCGGCAACGAGATCATGGTCGAGGGCAAGAAGGAGGTGAAGCGGGAGGACGGCTGGACGCGCAGCCACTTCGAGCGGCGGTTCCTGCTGCCCGAGGGCTTCCCGCCGGAGCGCGTGGAGTGCCACCTGGACAAGGGCAAGCTGCGGCTGCTGGCGTTCCGCGCCGAGCCGCTGCAGGAGCGGACCATCCCCATCCAGGACAAGTCCGCGGCTGACGACAGCTCCTCCGGTAAACATATTGATACCAAATAATAACCCGAAGTGAGTTCTTACATTTTTATTTAGTGATTGTTTTCGATGTGTTAATTTTGTGAAATGAGTGATAGAAAACTATTTATTATTACAGACTGACTATAATATAATAGAAATAAATTTAGTTTTGTATGTCGTAACTTGTGTTTCATTTATTTACAGATCTAGAGCTGGTTGACCTTGTTCTGTGGCATTTTAATATGTTACTGATTGATTTGGGCTGACGCTGATGCCTTGTTTTCTATACTGAGATACTCGTATTAGCTATTTCAGATATTAATTCATAATATTACTACGCGTTCACTTCAAGTTTGCTCTCGTTCGTCGACCGTTACAAATTCACAGCTAACGGTACTGTAGACAAAAAAGTAATCAAATTAATAATTTCACTTACTTAAATAACAAATTACGTTTGCCACTGTGTAAAACATTTTCTATTTTAGTTATTGTAGCAGCAAAAATCCATTAACGTAAAATATTCAATAGAAAAATAATTTAACGAAAGTAACATCAAAATCAATATTCTGTTATTATGAGCTAATTTTGGTTAGAGTCAAGCTTAGAATAATAATAAACGAGTCAAGCCAGCTAAATGGTTGGAGATGGACGAGTGAAAAAATTCTCAAAAATAGGTTGTATGATGAATTTAATAAGGAAAACTATCACGGCTATTTTAGCATAAGTAGTTAACGAGATAGTCGATTTACTACCTTCAGAAATCTACATTGCGCGTGTCCTCAGGCCTGACACGCACTTGCCCGGTTGTTTTTTTCCAAATGACAAAAGTGATTAGTGTCTATGCCTTGAATATTTTCATGGAAGTACAATATTCAGAATGATATAAATCGAAGCAAACAAAATCACCATTGACATCTACGGAATACACAACACTATGCAATTAAAATGGCATTACGGGTACTTGGGGGGGAGGGGGCGTGTATTTGCTTGTCCCTGAGCCACCGCGGAACTTCTGCCTGAGGAAAGTGCTTGTAACTCATATGTGCATCGCAAGAGGAACAAGAGGAACACATACCCTGAAGTACCAATACACTATAATAAGTTACAATGAAGTTATAGATATCCGAAACACCAGAAGCGTCACTCACACGTTCACGTTGCTGCAAGGAGGTAGGAAGCAAAGGAACCGCTTAATAACATACGTTGTGGTCATAAATTATGGTTACGTAATATCTTTTACCACGAACCATTTTTTTGGTCGAAAACTAATTCAAAAAATTACTTTGGTCCATAAAGAAAATATGATTTTAATTATTTTTGAATTTTCAGAAGAAAACAAATAAATCCGAATAATCTGATAGTAACTAACAATAAGTACAGGTTACAAAGTAATCGTTACAAACTTATTACAACGTTTTGGATATTTTTCCATTTTTTGTGACGGGGTTTGAAATATTGTTTATAACCGGCCTCCCAGTGATACAGGTAGATTTAAGAATTATACTGATTAGTGATTAAATTATTTACTGTTAGTAAACTAAGAAAACTGTGGAACCATTGCGGTAGTGTCACAAGAAATTCACCGGAATACCAAATGCCACCTGTGACTTGTACACCCCGAGTCGGTGTCCGGTCTCGTGCTCTGATCCGCCCTCGCCGCAGTCGCCAGACGCCAGTCGGCAGTACTCACCACTCACCAGTCACCAGTCGCCAGTTCTTCAGTCAGTGTTCAGTCAGTCGTATTTCTCCGCCGTCCGCGGTCGGGTGGGCGCGAACCGCGTACCGTGTACCGTACTACACAGTATGTCGCACGATTGTTATCGAGTTTCATTTATTGTTATTTTATATTTCGAACAACAACGTCAGTCTTTTTATTACCAATAATTATTTCATATTTCGTCGAGTAATAAAAAATATTAGATTACTAACTTTTGCAGCCCTGAAAATATAAACATTTGCAGAGATTATAGAGGCTGGAGCCGCTAGGGGTCGCTCCCAACACCCCTTTCATAAAGTTAGAATGATGACAATGACGGGCAGAAGCTACTGGAGCTAGCCTGAAATCATACCTAACTTGAAGTTATTTATGTTATTTTGCTGTTGATAAGTACTTCAGACTGTGTACCTACGTGCAACATTGCAACTGCCTTATCAAAACAATTTTAAATAATCATGCAATAAGGATAACGCCGAAAGCATGGACAAACAAGGATATAATTTTTTAAAACATCATGAGTAACAATTACCGCCAGTCATAGTCATAGTGATGGCAGCGAACTTACTAGCTTTGTGGAGCTGGAGTGAGAGAGCTAGCTGTACAACTCTACAAGTCTACAACACAGTCTACGTGTAAAAAACTAAAAATACAACTCGGATTTTAATATTGCCGTAGGCAAGGGTTGTTATAGTCAATGTAAACCTCTACGATAAAGTAATTTTTGAAACGGTGGCAGAAGCAAAAAATGTGTGGAAAAATGATAAATTTTTGGTGAATGTGCTCCATATCATGTATAAAACGAAAGTTTAGTCGAAAGGATACGAATCTTCATAACTGACACTTCAATAGTAGGAAAACGTTCAGAAAACTGTTGTAAGAAAACAGTAAAGAACTCTTGATGATTGTTCAATAATTGTTGCCGTATTGTCTGTGTCCCGGACCCGGAGTCCGGACCATCGTGACGTCACCGCGTCACCGCGTTGCTAAGCTAATGTATTTAGTGTGTGTTGTGTACACAGAGACAGACACACACTACAGTACTCACACTATCTGCCCTCGGAACTTAATATTTGAGCGAGCCACCCCGCGCCCCGCCCCAAGGGCCCCTCCATCAAACTCTTAATACGTCTATGAAAAATTTTACATATTGGAAAACTCCATTATGAAACCCGTTTGGTATCTAAAATGTTTACTTAAAATAATGACATCACTTGCGAATTCCGTACGGAAAGCTGTAAACGTACCTTATCGTCCTTAACTTTGCCCCATTACGTATTTACGATGATTCGCTTTCGTTACAATCGGTGGCTTTAGTATATTGAAACTCAGAACAGTCATTCATTTAAAAATAATTTCAGATGTTACACCTACATAATTTAGTAAACAACACATACCTTTGTTAACCGACTTCAAAAAAGGAGGAGGTTATCAATTCGTCGCGTATATTATATTTATCGATTATACCCATATTGCGATTTGTACAAAGTAGGGACAGGAAGTGGCGAATCTGGTGTTCGACGGGTATTGTATTGCAGCACACTTGGACATGAAGTCGATAACGGAGCTGTGTTGCTGACTGTACTGAGAGTGAGAGCTCGCGGCTCGCGGCGGAGGTGTCCGTGCGTCTGTCCGGCGCGGCGGCGGGCAGCTCGCAACACTAGCGCAGCGCTCGTCCGCGACACCGCTGCACCGCACTAACCGGCTACGAGTTGCTTCAGCTCAGAGTCTCAGAGCCCAGTACTCCTGAAGTAGATTGATGGAAACGCTCAGTTTGTCCGTGTGAACTGTGAACTGTGAACTGAATCTGGACCTCGAGATGACGATGACACCTTCGACGGTGGAAGCTCCTTTGGGTAAGTTTGTCGTATTTATTGTAATTTGTAATACATGTACGTGTAAGTCAACAAAAATATTTAGGTGACGCAGAGTTTACTTTGCTGATTCGTAAGTTTTTGTTGCGCATTCGTAAGTTGGCTGGCTGTATGGCTTCAACCCATTAATGGCCCACTACTGGACACGAGTCTCTCCTCTTGAGGAGGCCTAGAGCATACTCCACCACGCTGCTCCAGTGCGGATTGGTGGAAGGATTAGTGGCCAATCCGAGTGTCGGAACACATACATCGGATAACAACCAGGACCGACGGCTTTGCGTGCTCTCCGAAGCACGGAAACGCTCAAGAAATTGCCACTAGCGGTCACCCATCCAACTACCGACCGCGCCCGCTGGTGCTCAACTCTGTCGATCACATAGGATCGACGCAGCCACCGCCGCGCCGCCGCGCCGCCGCCGCCGCCGGACTATGAGCGCTTCGTAAGTTACATAGAAAGTAATTTGATAACGCAAGACAACAAGTCGTTTCGTGGCTGACTCGAGCAAGGGGGTGGTAACTAGCCAGTCGGATAAAACACTATCACCACGCGTGGGCATTCGTCTGAGCTCACCACTCGGTCCCGGCGGCCGACACTACTGGTGCCACGGGTGCCACAGGTACCTGGTTTACTACGAGTAGAACAAGACAAGTTAAAACTCTATTCCTACTTCCAATCCAATAAAATTCCAATACTTATAAATGTAGTTATGGACTGATGTCGCCTCCGCCGACCACTCTGACCCCACCCACTCCCATGTTTATTGTTTATCTGTAGCCAGTAATAACTAATAAATGAATGTTTTCGTGCCGTTCGGGTTGAGCATGTGGGTACTTCTCAAACAGGAGATGGCCGCACCCAATAAACATTACATTACAGATTAACACGGAGCTGAGTACACATGGGTTTGTTATTTCTAGCTCCGAACTGTTATTTATTATCTCAAATATTTGGAGCCGAACAAAAATATTGAAAGCGGCACAGCGAAGTGGCATGGCGTTCCGATGTTGTAATTTGTTTTAAATTTATTTAGTCCAGACATCCAATAACATACGCGCACATTAACAGTGTGCGAAATCGGCAAACTGATAACTATTTGCAGCTGCTTCCCGCAGCTCCGCACAAATGTAATATTATGTTACTCAAGTGGTGGTAGTGGCAGTCGGCAGGGTCCAGACCGCGTGGTGTGGCTGCTGTCGGGTGTGGTGGTCGACGGTCGAGCGGTCCCACCACCCCGTGCTGCGTGCACCTCTAACTACCACCACCTCTAACGTTCTGATCATAAAGCAGTGCGTTAGTTTACAGTTAAAGTTATCACGGATACAGGATTTACTTGTATTTTCTATACTCTGCGTGAAAATTGTTGAAAGAACTAAAATAAAATAAATTCCCAGACGCGACGACACCAGTAATGGATATTGAGTACATTCTTGTTTATTGAACGAGAAGGATTCGCCTTTGTTCACTCCGACATGCCGCGTCATGCCACTGTATTAAATGTTTCTCAAACATTATACGTATTCCCTTTGTCATGAAGCCCCCGCTGTGAGCGCGTTTTGCTGCATCTAGCGATTGAAAATAATTATAGAACCAATTTTTAGTCAAGTTTAAGCTCGATTAGAGTAAAATTTCCCCTGAAATATGACTGACAAGCTATCCTTTTATCAGCAGATGACAGCAACCCGACCCGTAACAAGAAAAGTGTAAATGTGGTTGCTACTGCGACAATAGTTGATAGAATGTTCCTAGCGATGACGCGATGACGCGATGAGTCAAGAGTCATGGAGAGTGCATGGTGTATGGTGTATGTGGTGTGTGTGGCAGGTCTGTCGCTGCTGGCGGGCGCGGAGCGGGTGGCGGTGCGGGAGCGCGCGGGGGGCGCCGCGGCCGGCAGCAAGTACGTGGTGGTGTCGCCGGGGGGCGCCGCGCTGCTGTACGCGCGGGAGGACGCGCCGCTCGTCTCCCGCCTGCTGGGCGGCCGCGCCAGGCCCTTCGAGATCGACGTCTTCGATACACAGGATAAGGAAGTGAGAGTTTTCATCATGGCGAGTTGCATGCAGACAGATATTAACATAAATATAGATTGCTCACCCCTGCAACTTGCATTAAAACCGTTTTGTAATTGTTTTTCATCCAGGCTTCGAGTTTCAACCCATTATTAGCTCAACACAGAGCACGTAGCACAGGTCTCTCCTCATAACTGAGGCTTAGAATAAGTACTCTAGTGCGGATTGGTGGAGGGGCGTTGACCACAAAAGTTTTGGAAGTAGGTATTTCATGCCACCTGAAGGGCTCCGACATGTTTTATCGACTACTATATAAACGATAACAACTGGGAACAACCTCTTTATGTGTCCTCCGAACCACGGAAGCGCTGAAGAAAATCTTGCCACTAGCGGTCATCCATCAAACTTTCTATTGCTTAACTCGCTCGCTCCCTAAGATTGACACACGCTGTCGTCGCGTCACGTCACGTCGCCGGCCTGAGAACGCTTCAATATAATGTTTCACTTAATTAATAGCACCCGCTCCATCCATCCTGTTTCATTTCCCATTTTCTCTTCCCGCGCTCGTTAATCATTTCGAGAACGTTTATTATAATCATAATAAAATCATTACTTCACAGCCTCGATCCACAAAGTTAAGCAACAGCAGGCGCGGTCGGCAGTTTGATTGGTGACCGCTAGTGGCAAGATTTTCTTCAGCGCTTCCGTGCTTCGGAGGACACGTAAAACCGTCGGGCCCGGTTGTTATCATAGGATAACAGTCGTTAAGCTATATCGGAGGCCCTCAGGCGGTTTGAAAATTTCTGACATTCGGGTGGTCACTAACCCCCTCCACCAATCCGCACTGGAGCAGCGTGGTGGAGTATGCTCTAGGCCTCCTCAAGAGGAGAGACCTGTGCCCAGTAGTGGGCCATTAATGTGTTGAAGCCAATAACGCAACACAACATAGCGCAGCCCCTCACTAGGATTTCTATTGTTGCGGGCAGTGACCGGTGAGTGTCATGGACAACGCACAAAGACAATATATAATAATAGTAACACATACACCTAGACAGAGAATAGAAACTTAAATTTATCATTAAAATTTCTGTCTCGGTGGGAAGCGAACCCAGGACAAGATCGATTTTTCCAAGAATGTTTCAAAAACAAAAACCTCTTAAAAACTAACTAACTATAAGCCCCTACTTATTATCGAATTCGAATGTCGACCTCGGTCGAACTTAACGTGACTACATGCGAGGGGCGCCCGCTGTCAACGCCCGGGCGCCGGGCGCCGGGCGCGGGGCGCGGGCCTCACCTTACCCCTTAGCTTCTAAATCAGTCTAAACGTTCGACCGCTATGATATAAATGGCTTTTCTCCTCCCATTATAAACACTTTCATTAAAGTTTGAACAATGCCGTACCTAACATTAAAACTCAGATTCATTAGAACTCATTTTATCAACCGCTTTAAAAAGTTTTTTGTACGGAACTGAATGCTAATAGGTGAAGTACCAGATTGATGCCATATTTTTGAAAAGTTAGTTTTGATGATGGGATCCATGAGAAATGAAGGGAACTCCTCAAATGTTATATTAAGGCGATTTTTATGTGTTAGCAATCATTTATATATTTACGTGTTACTTGTGTCGGTGTAGTCCGTCAGTAGTGTCATGTCAGTGTGTGTATGTCTGTATGTGTGTGTGTGTGATGAATGCAGGTGATGAAGCTGCGGCGGCCGTACTCGGTGGGGCAGGACAAGCTGGAGGTGGTGGTGGGGGGCGCGCTGGCGGCCGTGGTGCGCCGCGAGCTCACCTTCTTCAAGCCCGTGCTCTCCGTGTGCGACGCCGCCGAGCGCCCGCTCTTCAGGGTCAAGGGACCCGTCTCCACCTCTGGGGAGTGCGACTTTGAGGTATTTATTTATTTATTTATTTATTGCACCAACAAAGTACACACTAATACATACAAGGATATAAACAACGATACAAAATTCAGATAAAGTGTTACCTCAATTATAGGCGCAAATAACATTCTCAAATAGTTGCGTACATTAACATATTTTTAAATTAAATTAAATTGTTATAAATTATATTAATGGGGAATTCATTCATTATTGTTACATAAAAGCAAATTCATTATACAATTATTTAAATTAATAGCATCATTGCCTAATACAATAATATCACTAAAATAGTACTATGTCAAAACAATGTATAAAATTTTAACTAATTAAAATAAACAATTCAAATATTTTTATAATAATCAAAGTTCTCATAATCAAAGCCAAAAAATACTGGAATTAAAATAAAATTAAATTAAAATCATACTATTTAAAATTAAAATAAAATAAAATAAAATAACCATTCCTAATAATAATCTAATTATTCCATTATTGTTTGTGTATAGGTATTCATTAACTTTCATTCATTTCATTCATTCATTCATTGACTTTCCGACCACCGTAACTTGTAAATTGTAGCACTGGACCGTCCCCATCGAGATTTTTGATCGATAAGGAATTAGTAAATCCCACACCTGTCTGTTCTCCTACAAGTACGACGTGTATCACTGCAATGAAAGCAAAAAAAAAACATTTATCAAACAGGTAGGAAACTCTCTTATCCACATCGGACCATCACACAGGCACCTCATTAAACTGGACAATACCTTGCTTACAAAGCGTAACAACTTTACCTGGCGCCCAAACCTCGACCGTTGTTTGACAAGGTGGGTCTCGTCGGGCAAGGACGTTTTTTACTGAGGTTGAATTAGATCCTTATCGTTCGGTTTGCAGGTGTTCTCCATGTCGAAGGAGCGCATCGGCGTGATCGGCAAGCGCTGGAGCGGCGCGGCGCGCGCGCCCGACGCCGATATCTTCGTCATGCGCTTCCCGCCCGAGCTGGACGTGCGCTACAAGGCCGCCCTCATCGGCACTTGCTTCCTCATTGTACGTACAATGATCAACCCAGATAATATTAGATATTCATTATTTATTATTACATAAATCATTATATTTTGGAGGTCCATGTGGAGATGCTGTACGATCTGTTTCACAGCACCGCCACATCTTGGTCGGCCTTGGGGCAGAGTATGTGTGGCATTACCACGTGTTAGTTTTGGTTAAAAACTGAATAAAAATTCCTCTTAAAAACTTTTTGAAAAGTTAATAATAATGGACTAACAACGAAAACCTGTTATGGATCCACACCAATACGGATTCCCATCCGTTGAGGAGTTACATATTTTTTTCCAAGGCAAATCCTCAGACCTTACGATAAACACCGTTCAAATATTCTCATTCATTGAAGAGTTATACATTTCGTCTCCAAGACAGATCATTGGTTTAAATATTCCTATAGGTACATTGAGGAGCATCATACCCTGATATGGTCCATTACATGTGCAGTGCCAATGTTACCAGCAACAAATATCGTTAACCACGGTTCAAATACTCCTGTCCTGGCCTGAGTTAAATATATGACGAAGAAGGGGTATTCTACGGTGTTGGTTTATTGGCCATATATATTAAATCTTGATATGAGCTTGAAATATTGTAAATTAAATAGGAAAAAGCTCTCTTACTAGTATAATTGCCACCAGTAAGTCCGGCCATGTAAAAACCTGTTCATAGGTCTTACAAAAAGAATATTTACTTTACTCAAATTTTTTGTTCTAGGATTTTTTGATCTTCGACAATTGACTGAGGTGGAAGCAAGCAAATCAATGGAAGAAACATCTACATTTCTAAAAGTTTTATTAAAATAGCAATTTTATAAAATAATAATTACGTAGAATCATGAGCAGAAATGTTGTCTACATAAAACAGTAATGTTCTTATTAATAATAATGTTATTTATTTAATAATTTATGTAAGTTGTTATTTATGTCAATGCATTTATATTGGAATTCTAGTCGATTTACAAATTTAAAATTGTTTAACGTTGTATGATTTAAAATAATTATAATGTTATTATATAATACTACTTAAAGATAGGTGGTAATTAAATTAATTTAGAATAACTGGTATATCGTTTTGTTAAACAAATAATATTTTTTAAATAAATGAAAAAAGGCTAGTAGCAAGGGCGTAGCTACCGGTACCGCCGTATCAGCCTTATCAATTATACGGGGCCACCAGCGTATAGGGGCCCCCACTAACACTCCCAAAAAAAGCTCACCAAGCGGCCTAATGCGGGCTCCACACTCACGCGAGAATCTTGCCGAGAACCTCTGCAACAATCTCGGCGCCTGAAAAAAGAACCTGCGAAAATTATGTGAATCGGTTCCACATTCACGTTTCTCGTGTTTTTCTCGCTTTCTCGCGGGATTCTCGCGTGAGGCTGGAGAGCGCATCAGACCGCTACAGTTGGCACTCCTTTTATATTTGACAGCTGACGTTGAGGGGCCCCACAACAGATATTGATATGGGGCCTCCTTAGGGCTAGCTATGCCACTGGCTTGTAGCCGTATTAGGGCGGCTTAACACTAACCCCAAACCCACGCTGGATGGGTGTCGGAAGAGGCAACTAAATCTGACCAGCTAGTGTTGCGCCCCTCAGAAGGATTATAATTATGTATTGGAAAAATTGATTTGAATAGTTCGCCTAGCTACAGGACAAAGAACCTAATTATTATAATGTTTCCTTCTAGGTCTTGTCCAACGTTAAGGGACATGACTGAGTGTTGAATAAAGCAGTAATTTATTGAATGGACTGTGGTATATGGACATGTCTCTATGGGTATATTATATGAGTTTGCAATTGTATTATTTAGATTTTAGAGCAACGTAATTTAGAAAAAATTGAGAAATATACATGTACAGCGCACTCTATTATTACTCCTTACAACTACTACACAGTTCCGTCAACACGAACGCCGCCGTATGTTTATATGTTATTGCTACTTCCCGCTAGGTGGCGTAATTTACAATGCCTACTTTATTTATTGGTAAAGTAAACGACCAACAAACTTTTGAGATGGCGTTTTTTTTATGATTTAATGCTTAGCGGAGAGGGAAGATTAGTAAACTGTAAATATTCTCAAATTCTTTGAATAATAATTACTGTACTTTAGTGGCAATATTGAAGGGCTGTCTCTCACAAAAACATCGATGTCAAGATTAAAAGATATCTAAAATAGGTAATAAAATAACTTATTGTACTATGTCATCAAATAACTTTATTTATATAATTTTATTGTCTTAATTTTATTTTTTATTGTAAAAAATGTAGGTACTGCCACATCATGGAGTACCTACTTATTAATAATAATACTGTATTATAGTAAGTTATTATGTAAGTTTATCCTACCTCGATAGTCGAGTTACCTTCGGTACCTACCTACTTATTTTATAAATAAAGGTATTTTACAGGGATCGAATCGAAGGTACCTATTATAAAGGGATCGCTCGTATATCGCTAGCCTGTATCCTGTATAAATAGGTATTTTAAGTAATAAATATCGTTCAAAAATATTATTATGTAGGTACAATCATTGAAGTATTATTACTAGCGTATAGAATGGACACCGCGAACACAATGTATGTTCCAATGAATTGGCGCCGCGCGGCTTCAATTGCCAATGGATTCGTTCGATTTTAAAAGGAGAACACGGGTTCAATTTTGAAAATAGAACCTCCCGGCGGGGACACACATTTTGTTCGAGATGTCTATTCTATGATATTATACTTCAATGGGTAAAATAGATAATTTATGGTACCTATAGTTACTTCCTGGCTTAAATATGTAGGTACATAATATCAAACAAAATTAAATCTAATGAGCAGCACACTGACTGTTAATGTCGGCCTATGATGCCGGTGTAGTCGGCTGAGGGAGGTGTAATTTAAAAACTTAACATAATTCTCAACTTACTAAGTGGCTCTCAGGGTTCTTTGAGATGGAAATTATACTGAATAGGGTTACTCCGTACAAATTATATTCAAAGAAAATTTCTCCACCTAAAGATTAAAAGTTACACGTACCTACTTATACGTTTACGGACCGGAGCGGGGCAGCGCCATGCCAGGGGCCAGGGGGGAGCCAGGACCTTGTATACAAATGAAGTACTTACTTGAGTAAGAAAGTATTATCAAACTTGATATCGCTTATTTAACTTTTGTTTCATTTCCCTAATCGTTATTTAAAAATAAATCAATTCAAATATTCAACAAAAATTGTTGCCTCATTACGGGTTAAAATTACAAAATAGTTTTTTTAATACGCCACAAACGAGCAGATAATTTAGTCACCTGATGGTAAGTGTTAACGATATCAGAAATTCGAGACGTAGTAAATGACAAATGAATGTCCACAAGGACCACAAGGTACTTATGAATGACTTTAAACATGGCAGCATTAGTTCCAATTTTCGCCACTGCCCAGATAAGTTAGTGGCTCTTTATTGCCATCAGAAAGATAAGACAATTGGCAGATGTTGAGACTGCTAGACTTGTTTATTTTGCATATTTTCATAGCCATGCTATAGTCATGCCCTAGGGTATTCTGATGTGGGTAAAGCTGTCGATATCGGTAATAATACATATATTATATTATATTGTTGCATTGTTTGTGTTGCAAAAAAGGGTTATTAGTAATTAGAGCCATTTGTAAATTAGAGTCACGCGAATCTTTGCGTGTAAAAGAGATATTTTAACAGTAGCATCACAATATTATATTTATAGCGATATAAATATTCATAAGAAACAACTTAAGCCTGTTAATAATCGTATGAGCCCCAGGAAATGTTGGAGCTGAAGGCTGTTTTGCTATCTCCATTACATTTATAAAACGAATGAATATCTATTACAAGTCTCATAATTAACATTTTCAAATAATATAAAAGCTGTTCTTTATTTCAGCTCCGCCGCAGTTTTCTAGCAGTATAAGTATATAGATAACGAGCAAAAGGTACGAATACAAAAAGAAAATTCCTCAATTAATGGCTGGTTTAATAAATTAGGGCGTCCGCGAGCAGTCTTTATCTGGACGACCTAATTCCGGCGATCTGCGAGTTATTACCACCGACTACCGAAGGTCACGGGTTGATTATTCCACCTGCACCCGATCCTGACATATAACCATCTCTATCACACTTACGAGATTACCGATAGTGTGAAACGGAAAATATATCCTTTTGGCTCACGGCTGAAGGACTCGCAAATTATATAATAGACGGAATTATTATGGTATATGGGATAAGGCTGACTGAAAGTTTTTTTCAGGGTACCTACCTGCCCTACAGGTAAAGTGGAGTTGAATTCTTTTTTCGTTAAATCTATAGTGTGGAGTATCGTTATAAACTTTTTAATATAAAGGATAAGTGTTATGATTTATTTTATAATTTCAAAATATTATGATTTGATATTATTATAGTTTTCGATTCAGGGCTGCAGGGGTCCGTCTGCGAATTATCTTTAATAAAGCGCTAACTTTCATTAGAGTCAAGTGTACCTCCCTTGCCAGCTAAATGGTAGGAGTGACATGTGAAAAAAATCACGGCAGTAGTATATTTGTGATGAATGTTAAAAGAAAACTATTCAGGCTAGGGTAGCTTTAGTAAGTAACCAGTTTTTTTTCTATAGTCTTTTTTTATGGAAAAAAAAGATTATAGCAAACGGCAAACGAGCTGACAATCCACCCGATGGTAAGTTACTATCGTCGCCCATGGACACCAGCAACACCAAAGGCATCACTGATGCGTTGCCGGACAAGAAAGAGAGAAGAAAAAGAAAGGAAGTCTGAACGGCTGACGAAAAAGCAGACGGTCACGTGCTGATAAGTGGTCACCGTCGCCTTGGACATGAGACATGTCGCCTATGGACAGTGAACACCCGAGGAATCGCCAATGCAACGCCCGTCGGCCTGAAGGAGAACCTCTTTACATCTTTTTTGAAGAATCCCATGTCATAGCGCTCTGGGAATCCCTCAGAATTAGTCGATGAACTACGCAACCCGTACGGAACACGTTGCACGTGGCATGTGATATGTGATATGCAATTGGCCGGATTTATTTACTTTTGTCGACCTGATATTTGTAGATTTCCGTACCATTTAGGAGTTTTGATGGACATCCAGGTTATACATATACAATATGTATCTTAAATATATGTAACTTAGGAGGGTACATGGCTCAAAATCGGCAGCTGAATCGATTCCACGTATTTTTAATGTAGGTAATTTTTTTTTCCTAAAAGAAATTAAAATTAAGTAAATGATGTCACCCAATTCTTTAAACAGTCGAAACAAACAAAAATGAAACTTAAGTCAATGCAATAGGGTCCTTTCAAGCATTATTATACTTAGCCACAGCCTCAAACACACACTGCCAAACGTACGAGTTGTACGACGTTAAAGAAATACACTACAAACGCAATAGATCAAAAAAATATTATTAAGAAAGTTCGCACACTTCCATACGTTTTCTCTCCTCCGCATATTTAAAAACAGTCGGGAGGAAGCGAGACGTAACGAGAGTGTCCCAGCCGGCGGTGTGATCGGCCCGGCGACCGGCGGCTTTTGTAATCTACGATTTAGAAAATTAAAAAGTCAGTCACACCGCACGCGCCGGCCTTATCAGCTGATTGGACCCAACTAGACTTTTTTCTGTGGGGACGTGTTTATTTCAAACATTCCATTAGCGGTGAGGATCTAAAAAATGGAATAATAGCTGCATTTGACGTAGTGAAAAGTGACACTGTAGTATTAAATAAACTTAAACGACAATTACAAAAACGTGCATTATTGTGTATCGAACAAGGTAGTGGACATTTTGAAAATGTCATTATAAGACGACGCCGCAGGAGTTGATAGGAGTCTATGAGGACGAAGAGGGAAGAAACCAATTATTATCAGACCTGTAAGTTACCTACAGTAACTAAATTTAAATGGTTGTTTAATATTTGTAAATATTTTAATAATTCACAGCTTTTAAACACGCAGTCTTTTTTGTTTTGTTGTATTATTACTTAAGTCCGATTTAAACGTATTATGTAGATTGTAGGTAGTTAACTTAATTTTATGTGAATGATTTTTAGTGCGCGCCCAAACGGAATAATTTAGTAAAGCTCTTTAGTTCATACAATTCTTCACAACCTACTTAATAAACTTATGCATTTTACTAAATTTTAATTAAAAAATGTCTGCTCAAACGTGTTAAGTGTTATGCCCCGCCCATAGAAAAATTTCTAAATCACTTGTTTACTTGCGTACAAAATTTGAAGTAGGTAGTAAATTATCCGTTTACACCTATTAATTTACTTAAAATTTAGTTATCTACATATCTACTTCTAAACAATAAATATTTCAATAAATAGGTATCTTATCATTTTAATGCCAAAACGATTGACATTGTATTAATTAAAATGATTCAAAGTCGACAGTCCAAAAGCTGTAAAAAGTGATTGAAAGAGGGAATCATAATTTGTTTATGAAACAATTTATCTTAGTACGATTAACTATTATTTTAGGCATATGTAGGTAATAATAATGTTTATGTTCAATAAAATCTTTGAATCTTTACCTAATTGGATGTGTTCAGTAAGTGATACGAGTATAACACACCAACCAATTAAATGAAATGAGTACTCAGGTAACAAACATGTTGTGTTTAACAATGTCTAATGTAGGTATGTACAATGTCGAATTCGTTTTCGTGCATCAGCTGTTATCGACGCGCGCGCGCCGCGCTGGCCCCCGCGGCCCGCGTTGTGGCCTGTGACGTGGGTCTCACTCTCATGTGTGCGTTAGTCTGTATGCTTGTTTAGAATATTATGAACATTCTTATCCCTCTACGAGAACAAGTAATTTCTTGAATAAACAATTAATAAGCTAATAAAAAATATTTTAGTGTAGGTATTATGATTAAAACTGAATAGGTATTCTAATTGGGGTGTTTAAGGGTGTACGTCATTTATGCATTCAATGTAGTGAAAAGTGACACTGTAGTAGGTATTAAATAAACTTAAACTTATTACTGACATTGTTAAATAATTTTGTTCTTTAATTTGAGGTTTATTAATCAATGAGTTCAAAATTGTTCACAGTCTACAGTACAAAGCCTGAAAAATGTGATGGAAAGAGAGAATCATAATTTGTTTACTATTTAATCTTCGTACCATTACCTACTACATATTTTATGTAATGATCGCTCGATCGCTAATAGCTCTGCTGTTTTCGTCGGGGTGTACTCACACAGACGCGCGCACCGACCTTGTAGCGCTCGTTCGCTCTCATGTGTGCGTGCGCCGCTGGGTAGAATGTTCACACTTTTCGTTCGAAATGAGTATAACTTATTTCTTAAATAAAAAATTATTAAGCTATAAAAAACAATTAAAAATACGTGGAATCGATTCAGTTGCCGATTTTGAGGAAGATACTTTCTCAAAGTGCGTAAATCCTGTTATACGTTGTATTGTAGACTTAAAGATCATATACAATATGTATCTTAAATATATGTAACTTAGGAGGGTACATGGCTCAAAATCGGCAGCTGAATCGATTCCACGTATTTTTAATGTAGGTAATTTTTTTTTCCTAAAAGAAATTAAAATTAAGTAAATGATGTCACCCAATTCTTTAAACAGTCGAAACAAACAAAAATGAAACTTAAGTCAATGCAATAGGGTCCTTTCAAGCATTATTATACTTAGCCACAGCCTCAAACACACACTGCCAAACGTACGAGTTGTACGACGTTAAAGAAATACACTACAAACGCAATAGATCAAAAAAATATTATTAAGAAAGTTCGCACACTTCCATACGTTTTCTCTCCTCCGCATATTTAAAAACAGTCGGGAGGAAGCGAGACGTAACGAGAGTGTCCCAGCCGGCGGTGTGATCGGCCCGGCGACCGGCGGCTTTTGTAATCTACGATTTAGAAAATTAAAAAGTCAGTCACACCGCACGCGCCGGCCTTATCAGCTGATTGGACCCAACTAGACTTTTTTCTGTGGGGACGTGTTTATTTCAAACATTCCATTAGCGGTGAGGATCTAAAAAATGGAATAATAGCTGCATTTGACGTAGTGAAAAGTGACACTGTAGTATTAAATAAACTTAAACGACAATTACAAAAACGTGCATTATTGTGTATCGAACAAGGTAGTGGACATTTTGAAAATGTCATTATAAGACGACGCCGCAGGAGTTGATAGGAGTCTATGAGGACGAAGAGGGAAGAAACCAATTATTATCAGACCTGTAAGTTACCTACAGTAACTAAATTTAAATGGTTGTTTAATATTTGTAAATATTTTAATAATTCACAGCTTTTAAACACGCAGTCTTTTTTGTTTTGTTGTATTATTACTTAAGTCCGATTTAAACGTATTATGTAGATTGTAGGTAGTTAACTTAATTTTATGTGAATGATTTTTAGTGCGCGCCCAAACGGAATAATTTAGTAAAGCTCTTTAGTTCATACAATTCTTCACAACCTACTTAATAAACTTATGCATTTTACTAAATTTTAATTAAAAAATGTCTGCTCAAACGTGTTAAGTGTTATGCCCCGCCCATAGAAAAATTTCTAAATCACTTGTTTACTTGCGTACAAAATTTGAAGTAGGTAGTAAATTATCCGTTTACACCTATTAATTTACTTAAAATTTAGTTATCTACATATCTACTTCTAAACAATAAATATTTCAATAAATAGGTATCTTATCATTTTAATGCCAAAACGATTGACATTGTATTAATTAAAATGATTCAAAGTCGACAGTCCAAAAGCTGTAAAAAGTGATTGAAAGAGGGAATCATAATTTGTTTATGAAACAATTTATCTTAGTACGATTAACTATTATTTTAGGCATATGTAGGTAATAATAATGTTTATGTTCAATAAAATCTTTGAATCTTTACCTAATTGGATGTGTTCAGTAAGTGATACGAGTATAACACACCAACCAATTAAATGAAATGAGTACTCAGGTAACAAACATGTTGTGTTTAACAATGTCTAATGTAGGTATGTACAATGTCGAATTCGTTTTCGTGCATCAGCTGTTATCGACGCGCGCGCGCCGCGCTGGCCCCCGCGGCCCGCGTTGTGGCCTGTGACGTGGGTCTCACTCTCATGTGTGCGTTAGTCTGTATGCTTGTTTAGAATATTATGAACATTCTTATCCCTCTACGAGAACAAGTAATTTCTTGAATAAACAATTAATAAGCTAATAAAAAATATTTTAGTGTAGGTATTATGATTAAAACTGAATAGGTATTCTAATTGGGGTGTTTAAGGGTGTACGTCATTTATGCATTCAATGTAGTGAAAAGTGACACTGTAGTAGGTATTAAATAAACTTAAACTTATTACTGACATTGTTAAATAATTTTGTTCTTTAATTTGAGGTTTATTAATCAATGAGTTCAAAATTGTTCACAGTCTACAGTACAAAGCCTGAAAAATGTGATGGAAAGAGAGAATCATAATTTGTTTACTATTTAATCTTCGTACCATTACCTACTACATATTTTATGTAATGATCGCTCGATCGCTAATAGCTCTGCTGTTTTCGTCGGGGTGTACTCACACAGACGCGCGCACCGACCTTGTAGCGCTCGTTCGCTCTCATGTGTGCGTGCGCCGCTGGGTAGAATGTTCACACTTTTCGTTCGAAATGAGTATAACTTATTTCTTAAATAAAAAATTATTAAGCTATAAAAAACAATTAAAAATACGTGGAATCGATTCAGTTGCCGATTTTGAGGAAGATACTTTCTCAAAGTGCGTAAATCCTGTTATACGTTGTATGTATTATAGACCAGGGTGGGATAGGAGGAGGGGAGGCCATATGGATTGCTGAAAAACCAATAGTGTTTTAAGTTTGAGAAAGGCGAGCTTCTGAGATAAGACGCGACGTTACGGGAAGCAGCCGGCGCGGCGGGAACCAACGGGGCTTTAATTACAAAAGTTGTAGTTCAGCGGCCATCGGCATGCGGCAGGAAGAACTTCATTTTGTTTATCGACTGTTTGCACCTCGCCACCTCGCCGGGCTCTCCGTGTGACACGAGCTTATTTATTAGCAGCGCAGCTTCCGGTGACGTCACTTGAAACTATATTATATTTCTTTTCAGTGTACATTTTTATTATGTAGTTAGTGTGCCTTAGAAATATAAAAAACAAAAACAAAAAATCTTTATTCAGTCTAAAAGTTACATTTAAGTAAATCAGTTTTTGAAGCATCCTAGTAAGCATAAAATATTTATGCTTGTGGCAGGATGCCCCGCTCCTCCTTAACACAAGCGTTACATAATTATATTAGACAGAACATAAAATTTTCTAATGAAACAATGTACCTACTGTTGACAGCAAGTAAAACTAAAACTTAGTACTTTTAGAATGCGCCAATCTCTCTCTCTCTCTGTGTGTGTGTGTGTGTGTGTGTGTGTGTGTGTGTGTGTATATGTGTGTGTGTGTGTGTATGTGTGTGAAATGAAATGAAATATGCGAGAGTGATGGAGATAAACCAAAATACAAATCATTTTTATAGGTTTTTCTGGAAGGGTGACGACAAAACCAACCGGACCCGTAAAAACCCTCAGAATTTACAAGCACCGTCGGTGGTAAACTTCGTGGTTCAGAGCCAAGCGCCCTCCGGCAGGACGGTCCTGGCTAGTCCGTTGTTCAGCACTCACTATAATTAGTATCCTTTCGACTTATCACATCCAATGTAGCCTAGGCATAGCTAGGTAATGAATATGAAAGGGAAGTGTTTCTGAACGTGTTTTCATCCACTCTGCGTAGTTAAAACGAATTTTAGGCCGTTGAGTAGGCCCTTCGTTAAACTTAAATTAATGCGGAAGCATGTCTCATACATACCGTTAAAATCGCGTGAAAGAAAAATGAGTTATTCCAAAAAATGTCGAGAACGTTTTCATTGGCAATACTTCAGGCGGCTGGAAGTGCTGGAACGATCGAGCCAATCGAATAATTGACGCATCAGAATTGATTAAACGGAACTGGCTATAATCCGATTCGCGAGCAAAGCGTTTGGCGCCGCCACCCGACACCCGACACCCAACGCCCGGAGCGGTCGCGGTGCCCAGCTGGCTGCAGCCCCGGGCCCCCGGGGCAGGGACCGGTATGGCTGTATACAACGTATAACAGGATTTACGCACTTTGAGAAAGTATCTTCCTCAAAATCGGCAACTGAATCGATTCCACGTATTTTTAATTGTTTTTTATAGCTTAATAATTTTTTATTTAAGAAATAAGTTATACTCATTTCGAACGAAAAGTGTGAACATTCTACCCAGCGGCGCACGCACACATGAGAGCGAACGAGCGCTACAAGGTCGGTGCGCGCGTCTGTGTGAGTACACCCCGACGAAAACAGCAGAGCTATTAGCGATCGAGCGATCATTACATAAAATATGTAGTAGGTAATGGTACGAAGATTAAATAGTAAACAAATTATGATTCTCTCTTTCCATCACATTTTTCAGGCTTTGTACTGTAGACTGTGAACAATTTTGAACTCATTGATTAATAAACCTCAAATTAAAGAACAAAATTATTTAACAATGTCAGTAATAAGTTTAAGTTTATTTAATACCTACTACAGTGTCACTTTTCACTACATTGAATGCATAAATGACGTACACCCTTAAACACCCCAATTAGAATACCTATTCAGTTTTAATCATAATACCTACACTAAAATATTTTTTATTAGCTTATTAATTGTTTATTCAAGAAATTACTTGTTCTCGTAGAGGGATAAGAATGTTCATAATATTCTAAACAAGCATACAGACTAACGCACACATGAGAGTGAGACCCACGTCACAGGCCACAACGCGGGCCGCGGGGGCCAGCGCGGCGCGCGCGCGTCGATAACAGCTGATGCACGAAAACGAATTCGACATTGTACATACCTACATTAGACATTGTTAAACACAACATGTTTGTTACCTGAGTACTCATTTCATTTAATTGGTTGGTGTGTTATACTCGTATCACTTACTGAACACATCCAATTAGGTAAAGATTCAAAGATTTTATTGAACATAAACATTATTATTACCTACATATGCCTAAAATAATAGTTAATCGTACTAAGATAAATTGTTTCATAAACAAATTATGATTCCCTCTTTCAATCACTTTTTACAGCTTTTGGACTGTCGACTTTGAATCATTTTAATTAATACAATGTCAATCGTTTTGGCATTAAAATGATAAGATACCTATTTATTGAAATATTTATTGTTTAGAAGTAGATATGTAGATAACTAAATTTTAAGTAAATTAATAGGTGTAAACGGATAATTTACTACCTACTTCAAATTTTGTACGCAAGTAAACAAGTGATTTAGAAATTTTTCTATGGGCGGGGCATAACACTTAACACGTTTGAGCAGACATTTTTTAATTAAAATTTAGTAAAATGCATAAGTTTATTAAGTAGGTTGTGAAGAATTGTATGAACTAAAGAGCTTTACTAAATTATTCCGTTTGGGCGCGCACTAAAAATCATTCACATAAAATTAAGTTAACTACCTACAATCTACATAATACGTTTAAATCGGACTTAAGTAATAATACAACAAAACAAAAAAGACTGCGTGTTTAAAAGCTGTGAATTATTAAAATATTTACAAATATTAAACAACCATTTAAATTTAGTTACTGTAGGTAACTTACAGGTCTGATAATAATTGGTTTCTTCCCTCTTCGTCCTCATAGACTCCTATCAACTCCTGCGGCGTCGTCTTATAATGACATTTTCAAAATGTCCACTACCTTGTTCGATACACAATAATGCACGTTTTTGTAATTGTCGTTTAAGTTTATTTAATACTACAGTGTCACTTTTCACTACGTCAAATGCAGCTATTATTCCATTTTTTAGATCCTCACCGCTAATGGAATGTTTGAAATAAACACGTCCCCACAGAAAAAAGTCTAGTTGGGTCCAATCAGCTGATAAGGCCGGCGCGTGCGGTGTGACTGACTTTTTAATTTTCTAAATCGTAGATTACAAAAGCCGCCGGTCGCCGGGCCGATCACACCGCCGGCTGGGACACTCTCGTTACGTCTCGCTTCCTCCCGACTGTTTTTAAATATGCGGAGGAGAGAAAACGTATGGAAGTGTGCGAACTTTCTTAATAATATTTTTTTGATCTATTGCGTTTGTAGTGTATTTCTTTAACGTCGTACAACTCGTACGTTTGGCAGTGTGTGTTTGAGGCTGTGGCTAAGTATAATAATGCTTGAAAGGACCCTATTGCATTGACTTAAGTTTCATTTTTGTTTGTTTCGACTGTTTAAAGAATTGGGTGACATCATTTACTTAATTTTAATTTCTTTTAGGAAAAAAAAATTACCTACATTAAAAATACGTGGAATCGATTCAGCTGCCGATTTTGAGCCATGTACCCTCCTAAGTTACATATATTTAAGATACATATTGTATAAAATACTCGGCATCCCACAAGGTGCGGGAGACTTATTGCACCACGCTGCCCCAGTACCTAGGGATAAAGAGAAACGTGGCCTACCCAAGTGTTGGAGAGCTTACGATCTGCTACCTAGAACCTACCGAAGAACCTGATGATACGCTCTGAACTGGAGGCTTAACGTGTCCTCTGAAGCACCCGAGCAATATCTAGTTTTTTTTCCAATATTCATCAGTCATTCAAATATCGACCCTATCTGCGGTTTTCATTCTTACCTACTCGTTTTACCGTTTTAGAGTTCTGCAGTCAAAACGGAAGTTTCGTCATGTCCGTCCGTCTGACCTACAGCAGTAAGCGTAGAGACCCTTAGATCAAGAAAGCTGTTTAGCAAGGATATACAGGGCGACTGGCATAAGCTGGCGCTTACAACACAAACACAAATTGCGCTTGTGTACTGTCTTCAATAAAAAAAATCAGTGACGTCATGTAATAAAAAAATGGAAAGACATCACAGAAAACCAATGTATGGAAATTTTTATTTTGTTTATGCTTTTTACTAATACCACAGAAGAAATAATAGTACTTCTTTTGCTAATACTTAAAAAGATTTTTATTTCGAATTCTGTATTCAGTCAAAAACGACTCACAAATATTAGAAAATATAGCATGATGTTTTTTGTGACAATAATAAATGTTTTCGGAAAAAAAATGCATTATGCAAATCATGAAGTTAAACGTAGCATGCATCTGTCAGTTTGTTTCTTTCTTTCGTATTACAGTACTGCGATTCCCGCTCTGCGACCGGACAGCGATATCCATATTCCAGAGTGAAATTGTTACTCACTCTAGTTTCACTGCTCTGCGAGTGACGTCACTCGAAGCATTAATAGGCAGCAACGCATGCACTCACCGCAGTTCCATTCAGGTTCCCACTGTAACTTTTATTTAAGACGAGCAAGGTGTGAGGAGGTAAAGAATTCAGTTGCCCCAAACAAAGGCAGTAGGCGGTCGGCACCGGCAGGGTGCGGCAGGGAGTGGTAGGGAGCGGCAGGGAGCGGCAGGGAGCGGCAGGGAGCGGCAGGGAGCGGCAGGGAGCGGCAGGGAGCGGCAGGGAGCGCCAGGGAGTTGCATGGAGCGGTAGGGCTCACGCCGAGTGAGCCGCCTGAATGGCGCGTCTTCAGCCGCTACTGTGCTCTCGTGCATTCAGCGGGTTTCAACTCGAAAATCCTGCAGTCTGCACAGTAATAAACTTAAAAAGACTAATGAATGTGTTCAAAGCTGTTCATTCCCGGCAACATTATAAAACCCCACATTCCACATGTTCTTAAGGAGCGCGCAGTTACACGTTGCGTTGCGGTGCGCGAGGTGCTCTCTTGTTAACGCGTTTCATTCATTCATCTTCAACCTCGATATTTCTTGTAAGTTATGCAAATATCTTTAAAATTACCAATTAATTATGTATTGATGACGAGGGTTGCTGGTTTTCACTTGTTGGTCCAGTTTGATTTATATTTAGATACCAGAACAAGCCAGTTGGCGCCCTTGGGTCCATTTAGCCTCTCGGGATCTTTAATGTAAATGTATTTGGTAACGATTCACAAGCAGAATATAACAAAACAATTTTACGTTTCAAATAGCAAATGTCAAAATTAATATCAAATCTAATCTTAATTTATATAAATTACGTGTCACGTTGTTTGTCCGCGATGGACTCCTAAACTACTTAACCGATTTTAATCAAATTTTCACACCGTGTGTAGTTTGATCCAACTTGACAGATAGGATAGCTTACATCTCAAAATAATTAAAAAAAACTTTTGACAGAACGAAGTCTGTCCGGGCAGCTAGTTATATAGTAAAAAATTGTGTGTGTTAGCTCCGACGCACGAATGGAGTTTAACGCCATGGTGATGATGATGATGATAATGTGTCACATCATCAGAATGAGATGTACCAAGATTATTATTACCTATCATTAGATGGCGTTGATACTG
Source organism: Thymelicus sylvestris (assembly GCA_911387775.1). Taxonomy (NCBI): domain Eukaryota; kingdom Metazoa; phylum Arthropoda; class Insecta; order Lepidoptera; family Hesperiidae; genus Thymelicus; species Thymelicus sylvestris. The sequence goes on along the minus strand of OU426886.1, from coordinate 20,906,410 downwards.
ATCAGCCATCAAACGCTATTTGGATTCTGTGTTACGAATTACAAACATAACGCATGACATAACGGAAAAAGTTTGATTTTACTCCCAATAAAATCTCATACCCTGGGCTTTAATATGAAATCGATAGATAAGGAGTTAAACTGCAAAAATACACTGTTGCAAGCTATTAGTTCTATTAGTGTTTCCAAGTCCAGCTACACTGTCGTCGTTCATTAGGTATTGTAGTCGCATCACTCGCACCTACTAACAGTACCAACTCTGCTACATTCGTCGAGTAGAACATTTTGTAACTCACTACAGAACAATTGTTTAAAAGATTATTACTTATAATTAAGTACTTAGAAGTATACCTATTGTGCATTTTCTGGAGGTTGAGATCTCCCCAGAAAGGGAGGGTCGGATAAGTAAGAAGTCTTGCTCAGTAAAGTGGCTTATTTCTTTGTGGAGAAGTGTTTTCACTTCAACAATAGAATTCTGTGAAATATCCAACTCTTAGCGATTTATTTTTTATTTTTTATGTAAATAGCCGACAAAATTACCTGATGCTAAATCGTCCGTCATCCGTTGAAGTCAATAAAGTCAAAAGCATCACCGATGCGTTCCTACCTCGACTCTGCAAGCGTTACTGTACTACCAGCACGCAGGAGTACACGTCATGGTCATGGATTATGGAATCGTGGACACAGGTCGGAATATTTTGAGAACATCCCAACTCAACACTGGGATATCTACAAGTTGGAATGAAAATATAAATCAGATTCGTCAATTTTGCGTACAATTTTCCTAATTACCTTACCTGAAAAGATTAATTGGAACAAATCGTAAGATCCCTGGGGTGTTCGGCGATGTTATTTAATTTAACCCCTATCACGGAAGGACACATCAACCGATCTATCGATCAAAATATTTCCAGAGGATTATGATACGAAACGTTGTGGGTTTAGGGGTGATAATTGTGTGTATGGAGTGGTTTTTGGAAGATTTATTTCGTTCAAGTTGTGTATGAGGCCCCGGGGACGTCGGGGACAGCGGGGAAGGATGGGCTCATGCACGAACATTGTATTAATAAGTGGGTCGAGTGAGCCAGTGAGCCAGTGAGCCAGTGAGCCAGTGAGCCAATGAGCCAGTGATTCTGTCAGCAGCCGCTCACAGATACGAGTATTCCACGGCTCGAACATTAACTCCGCTACCAATATTGTTTATTAGCGCAATTCAATAACAATAAAACCAATTAAAACTGCTTAATGAACAACTCTCCTCCGTGTTTTACATTATATTATAGACAAGCTGATGTCCGTGACTTTCATAGCGGAATTATTATTTTTATATTCATGCAAACTTTTAAGCTCTCCATTAAGGGATGGAATCTCAAAATCCTTCGTTATTGTTCCTTCACCCACTTAAGGAACCTCTGAACAACGTAACTTGCTTCTAGGTCCGCTGGTGTAGGCTGTGCCATGTGCGTCAGCCATCTTGTAGTCACCTACCTTTTTTAAATTAGAATATCACTAGCGTATTCCGCATAAAAAGGATATTTCAAGCATTAGGTACAAGGACGAGACGAAGTCTTAAGAAACTCAAAGCTGTTAATCTGTAAAATTAAATTTCAACGAAAATGTCACTATAAAATAGGATCTCTATAAGACCAACCCGCTTAGCCGAAGGAGAGGCGCTGTATTTATATGGCATCATTAGCCGGCAATCACTGGGCCGCCGCCATTTTGTTACCGAGGATCGAGAGGTGGCCAACATTATTACTAGTTTTGCAGCGAGGATCCAGGGCCTGTTACGATAAACGGGTCTGCCCAAGGTCTCCCCTACTTTTCTAATTAGGAATAGTTAAGCACTCTGTACAAATATTACCTACAAGACAAGAAGTCTATTTTGGATGTGGATGTGTTACGATATGTATGGCTTGTAACCAGGGGCGGCTGTACTTTAAGTGCACTCGTGCGCCGAACTGCCAGATTTTTATGTTTAGAAAAATAAAACAAAAAATGTTTAATAGTGTCTGATTAACAATCTATTCAATATTAACGAAATTATGATGAACCAATTTAAGCTCTTTGATAACGTATTAAGACTCATTATCGCGAAAATCGCTGTAAAATGGTTCACGGTGCGCTAGCCAAAGCGCACGGCGAATGCTCATACAACTTCTATGAGATGCATCCGAAAACGCCTGGCGCGTGAGACAGAGCTAGTTCAATAGAAAATGTACGGCGAATTATGACGTTTTGGAGCGCCGCACCAGCGAACCGAAGATTACCGAGCGGAACAAGGTTTCACGAAATTCGCGCGCGCTTTTAGTAGCTAACATAGTGATAAGTACTCTGTGGTAGCTAAAAGGAGTTGCGTTTGTTTACATTCTGCAAGGATTTTCAGTATTATAATATTATAGTTACTGAATTGTGGGACATTGTGTGTGAGTAAATAGCTGTGAAAATGAGTATTAACTTTAACATCGACCATTTTGGAAGCTAATTTATTTTAGAAAATAAAACTTTTCCACAAAAATTGGAATTAAAATCGGCAGGATTATTTTTTCAAACACTCGTCTATTTATTTTTCAAACAGTCATCTAAGGACACTTTTAGGACGAATATAACTACAAATCCATCCAGCCGTTTAGGTCTACGCGCGAAATTCATAACCGTTCTTTGGTAGTCGTTAAAAATAAAAATACGCTGATACAGTGCACCATCACTTCTAGGATCCACCAGCCGCCACTGCTTGTAACATGCAGGGGATGCGACTGGTTCTGGCCAGCACTGCAGCGCGGGCCGCCAGACATATTCAACATTCACATACCTATCGTCCTCATATTCACTTGCCGGTTGCTACAAAGTGGCCTCTGTAACTAATCAACTCAATGACATCCAACAAAATACTACTATAGCTACTATACTTGTATATTGGTAATCATATTTAGAATTCACATGTTGTCTTGCACGAGCACTTGCCTTGATTCGGAAGCCCTCATATCCCGACGTGATGCGCTCAATGCGCTGATAGCCCGGTGGCTTGAGTCCATCCTAAGCGATCGATAAAGTAAAGCAACAGCTTGTGTGGTCGGTAGTTGGATGGGTGATCGCTGATGTCAAACATTTCTTGAGCGTTTCGTCCTTCGGAGAACAATTGAAGCCGTCGGTTCTGGCTGTTATTGTAAGATAACAGTCGGGAGGCCCTCGAGCGGCATGGAAACTTCCACTAACCCCTCCACCAATCCGCACTGGAGCAGCGTGGTGGAGTGTGCTCTAGGCTTCTTCAAGAGGAGATACTCGAGCTCAAATGCTCTATCCGACATGTATTGTGACATTTGTGACACGATATCAGTCTTCAGGATTTCACCGACCGGAACGATCCGAAACCGAATTTTAGACAAGATATACTTAGTTCTTGCCAAACCTTATATAATTACTATTAAGTAAAAATAAAATGATAGGTTGAATGATGACACAACAAACACTCGCCCCGGTGCGGCCCGGCGTGGCCCGGGGCGGCCCGGGCGCGGTGGAGAGTGGGAAGCAACATTTATCTTCGTAGTGAATTAAATTTACGACTGCAAGCTTTTAAAATTTAGAACGAAAAAGAATAGACGCGTCTTTAACACGAGAAAATCTCATTTACTTGTTAATATTAAATTAAAGTTTTTTCTGCTTCTCTCACAAAGTCTGCTCTGTGCTTAATTATTCCAATTTACTTCTTTTAAGATAACGTTTAAGTAGTTTTCCATTGTAGGTAAATCTCAAACTCAGCTCAAATCCATTAAAACAATATCGAATTGTATTTTCAAGTTTTAAAGATAAAATCCAAATGGACTATGTCACTATGGTTTCACTCGGCGGCGGGCCGGGGAGAGGCAGCTGCCCGACAATTAATGCGATTAAAACACCTCTTGATGTTCGTTTGGTTTTTCTGGTGAATGCTCGACAACTTCCCTGGTGATGGTCAATCGATTAAACAGAATAGAGAATATCGGAATAATAAAATTAGAGATTACGGTATTTTATTGTTATTCCGGAATGAACTGGACAATGTTCAGTTGTCAGTTGTCACTGTTGTCAATGTCTCCCCTGGAGTAGCAATGCTATATAACCTCCGCAAGGTCCGCCGCGATCATCGCGCAGGGCTCCTTGCGTCTCGAGGCCTATACAATTACAAACTTCCACCTGCGGCGGGCTGGCAGGCCTGCAGGACCATTAGCAATCTAAAATGATGTTCATTTCATTTGAACGCTGAATGTGCCTAGTCCCAGCGCAGAACGCGTGCGACTAATGGAATTTTATATTGATCTGATTGATCCTGTCTAACGCACAATCGTAGTGTTAATAATCTATTAGAGCTTCGTCTATAGTATTGACTAGATGTCAGCGTGACTGCTTGTAATAATTAGGGCTTGTTTCACAATCTTCAAGTAAGTCCGAAGTAAGCTATTCGTTGGTTAAGTTGACATTTCGTGTATGTAAAATGTCACTTTAACGTCACTTTAACCGGCGAATAGCTTATTCAGGACTCTGCTTGAAGATTGTGAAACAAGCCCTTATTGTTGGAACTTTGAATGTACGTTCAGTCAAAATTAAATAAATATAAATCTAATTGCTGACTGTTACAGCAAGGCGCTTATTTTTTGGCTTTATTTAGTTGCAAAATAAATCATTACACCAGCTAAACATCCTCCTTAACCGTTGGAGCCTCATGGCGTATTAAAAGGTCTTTTAGTGATATGGAGCTCGCACGAAGCTCAGTTTACACAAAATGTATTGTACTAGGACGCAGCGAGCCCGCGAGGCATCGTTTATAAGCGTTAAAAGCGGGCAGGATACATTTTTAAGATTAAGCAATTGTAGGAAGCGCATGGGCGATAAACAATTCAGCGCTGTCGGCTATCAGCGAGTGTTATCAGCCGAGCGCGCGCCGTACTGCGGCCACTGCGGCCACTGCGGCCACTGCGGCCACTGCGGCCACTGCGGCCACTGCGGGTAACAAGTACTAATTTAATTGGTATAGCATTAAGGAAATCAAAGAATTCATACTATTTACACCTTTAAATATAGGTAAGAAATCTTTTGAAATAAAGTGTTTATAATTTATGCAGCTTATTCAGATCAAAATACGTAATAATATAAATAATAAATACTGAATCGTGTTATAAAAAATGTTTTGTTGAATTTTACCCATAATAATATAATAAGCAAATTAAATCAGTAAAATACAAAAAAGTTATTTTGTGTAAAGAGAAATACAGTAAGACGCTCCACCCACTACACCGCGCCCCGTCGCAGTGCGCGGGACGGCAGATTTTACCATTGTATGCAATTATCTCAATTTGTATAGAAATCACGCCTAGCACAACACACTGCCGACGCGGCACCGCGCGGGAAATTGCCCCGCGCGCAGTTGCGTTATCCGTCGCTCTGCGCACCGCGGCGGGACGCGTCTTCAGTGGGTGGAGCGCCTAAAAGAACTTGAGTCTCCAACCGTACTGTGTATCAGATAATGCGTTGTTGTCGGATGGGTATGCGGGCGGCGCGCGGCGACACAGACCACGTCGCGGCGGATCCACTTGGCGGAGCTGGCGGTGTTGGCACGGCCGACGGCGAGCTGGGGACCCGATTGCCAACGACCGCTATCGCCTAAAATATTAAAAGGCCTTAATGCTTCGGACGGATCACTGGTTCATCATCATTATCATGTTCCATCTCCATGGCGGAGGCAGCCTTCTTTTGATAAGTAGATACTTTAGGTATTTTGTGATCGGGAGGGAGGAAAGCCCGTCGTGCCATGACTGTGGCGCGGCGGAGGACACGGCACAGCACACCCTCGAGGTGTGCCCATCGTGGGCCGAGCGGCGCCGCAGTCTTGTCGCGGCGGTGTGGTGGCGGTTGCCTCCTTCTGTGACGAGGTAATGTCACAGAAGGAGGAGGCGGAGCGCGCGCGGGAGAACGCGGGGGAAGCGCGGGGGAGGAGAGGCAGGAGAAGGCGGGTGGTCAACCACCCCCTCTCCCCCCGGTGATGAGCAGCGGGCGACAGGCGCGGGGGCGCCCTCACCCGCATTGCACCGCTCATCACCCAGCCGAACGAGGATGACCGAGCACTCAGTCATCCTCGAGCCCCTCCCCGTTTGCGGGTGGGGCGTGAAGGGCCCGCCGCTGTAAGGCGGGCAAACGCCGGCGGGGAACTGGAAGCAAAGGCTATGCCGATCCCCAGAACCCCGCCACCAAAGGCGATGCGGGAGTGCCGCTGGGTTGTTTAGTGGGTATACCGGGAGTGAACACCTTCCCCGGGAGCCCCACATACCCCTCCCGTCCCCCGACGGGTGGGGATGCGTAATGGATTTTTCCCAGCGAAAAAAAAAAAAAAAGGTATTTTGTGTAGCCGAAGGTCTTCCTAACGACCGGGACCACTTGCAGACCCCCACTCAACCCATTGCACGCAAGGATCCGCCACACATAATATGACAATAATTGCTTCCTAAATACCAGATAGTAACCCTAAATAAGTCCAAATTCCGATTCAAAAGTATCGCCGAGCCGACAGTTCCCGTACATAATGGAGCTACTTAGAAATTCAATTACTTGGTAAGTTTCTCTTCCGACAGAATCTCATATTCATATGAAACTGAAAGTTTCAAGTTGTCTTTTCTCCAAACAACGCGGCAACGTTCTCCGGTCAAGTCGTGCATAAAGCACAATGGCGAGGATCCAAGATCAGAGTTGTGGAAATGACGATTATTAAGGTTTTATAATACAAGTTCTCACGCTATGCCTCTTAGAGTAAACTAAGAGTTAATTTAATATTAAGTCATGAATTTCATACTCGGTTATGATATTTTTAAGAAATGAAATTAATTTTTCGCAAGTCACGATTTGTCGATAGAGAAGTTACGAGTGGTTTACATGACACGCACAAGTATCACGCTGCTCCCATATAGATCGGTGATGAGCCGGTGAGCCGGTGAGCCGGTGATCAGCATGTCTTTACATCACATACTCCGGTTAATAATTACTTGTTACGCGGTTAGGCGACTTTGAGTTGAACTTGAACTTTCAGTTGAACCATGTTTATCCAGCATCAGACTTTGCTATTGTCTACGAATTGCGGATTCAACTGGAAGCAAACAGCAAAGTGAATAAAACGACAGAAATCCGATCCGTGACAGCGATACGTTCACACGCACCGCCAGAGCCACTGCTAGTGCTAGCACGTCATGAATACTGCCATTAGAAAGTCAAATAGTATTCACGAGTAGGTATACGTCTAAATATTGTGGTTTCAAAGTTGGCTGCGAAAGTATCACGATAGCGTCTAACGGTCTAAATATAGGCTTCATTATGATAATTGTTGTTGTTTTTTGCTCCAAGCGCAGGGGATTCTTGTGGTTCTAGTGAGGGGCTTTGAGTGTGCGGTGGATACTGTATACTCTGTATGACAGACTGTGTAATGACAGTGCAACCTTTGGCCCGCACTCACCATTTACATGAGTATTTGAGAAGTGGGGCTCCATGGCTCTAGCTTACCTCCATCCATTCGCGTTTGATGGCGTCATGGCAATACACGTCACACGGTGACGTCATAACGACCTGAAACACGCTATCAAAGTTTCCTGCATCTTTTGTATATAATATGTTACCGGCCAAACCCGATTTCCGGCGAAAATAGTTTGGCCTAGGACAAACTAGTTAATCCTACTCGTGTCAGGACAAACTCGATCGGCCTGGGACAATCTAATTTGTGCTGAGAGTCAGATGTGCCCTCTACCACCTCTACTCCGAGTTCCAAACCCGCCAGCCGTAAATATTTGAAGGAGTATCGATCGGTGAAGCGTGAACAGTCCTCTCAGCGATCTCAAATTAATACTTGAGCAGTAATTATCGAGGCGAAATACGCCAAGATGTCAACATTAATTAATTTTAGTATCAATTAATTTTATTACTTAACCTACCACCGTTCGATACGATAGAGATTGATGTCTTTGAGAAATTGAATCAATTCTGCAAGTGTGTATCAAATATATATGTATTTAATCACATGAATGAGTGAAGGCGAAGAACGATGAAAACCTATGATGATGAAAACAAAAACCTGTTTAAATAATGTTTGCGAAATATTAATGACCACTGATTTGACAACCCTGTAACCAAGTAGACCTTGCGAACTTGCGAAAGGTCCCGGATTGAATTCCCGGCCGTAGCAGACCTTTATAGGTATAACGGTTTAAATGTTGGTTCTCGGGTCGTGAATGGTTCTAATAATTATAATAATTAAAGCCTTTTATTTGTGTCGATGCAGGGGGGCGGGGGGAGGGGAGGTCCATAAGAGTAAGGGCACCTCAGACCAGTGTTGGGATAGCGAGGGTTGTGAAGATGATGAGGAGCAATAACTGTTTAACTCATATTTGGCCGTCGGTGAAACCCAGCGAATTAAACAACGCTTAACAACGCCATCTACTGAAGTAGCTTAGTGTTGCTATTGCTACTCGCCGAAAGATGTCAGGAAGGATCTATTGTAGCAGTTTTTATTGCCTGAAAACACGGATAAAACGACATTTTCGGAAAATTAATCCTAGCTAGATCGATTTATCGCCCCCGAAATCCCCTGTATACTAAATTTCATGAAAATCGTTGGAGCCGTTACCGAGACTCAAATAATACATTATACATATGTATGTATATACAAGAATTGCTCGTTTAAAGGTATTAGACAGAATTTACTAAGAAGGTAATATAGTGTTCATTAAGATGGGTCCCATGACCATCTGTTATGGAGCTCCATCATCCATGTCGGTCGGGCTCGCGGCTGTTAGGTAGTCATGTGCTATTTGAATGTCGTGTGTACCTCAAATGACTGTGGGGTGTGCTCGAGCCGCTCGAGCGCTATTATATCATTTTCATAATGTAAAAGACACATTTAAACTGTGGGCGGTTCACTCCGCATTTAGGGGAACGGTAGCTGGTGGAGTGTTTAGACGCTGTCGGCGGCCATTAATCAGGACATGGGGTATAATTACTAGGAATGAGCTCATTATGCGGCGGCTAATTATTGGGCTGGCGATGGCCGCTGGTTATTTATGTCAGCAATGTTTGTTGTTCTAGCCGCCTGCCGGCTGCCGCGAGGAATTAGCACAAAAGGTGTGTGGATGGATCCAGTTTAGGGATAACGAACTGCTTTGACTGGTGTTACTGATGTAAACAAATTGTTGTTCAGAAAATATGGCAACCTCCTGATCAAACTTATCCGTTTAAAGTTTAACTAACGTGTACAACGTTAGTATTGTATTAGTAACTCATGAGTGCTAGTACTCATTTCAATAAAATATTTCTGCATAACTTGTAGTTTGCTTAACTCATTTTAACATGGTTTATAGTGATAATACTTTGTGTGTATTACATTTGCCAACATTTACTTTGGAAGTTATCTACTAAACGAATATAATTCATTTTTTCAATCTCGTAGATCGGTTTGTACACATTGCGAAAATCCCATAGCGCCATTTAGTACAAATATAATAAAACTGTCAAAAGTTTCGAAAGATCTGACCTAACCCGTAACTTCGGAACCCTTTGACATATTATGAGGGAACAAACAATGTTCCGGATGGAACACTCAGTAACTAACTTACTGGCAATTGGTTTCATTCCAAGTCCTTTTAGGAATTTTGTAAGTTTGTTGCGTCAAGGGAGACCACGGCCGCGGCGCAGCGCGAGCAGTGTAAACACTTCAGCAGTGAATTACAACACAAGCATGATAAAGCAGAAATTTACTGCGATGCACATATTTTAAACAAAAGTAAAGTCTGGCCTCACATGGACTCAACTTAGATCAGGCGCGTCACGGTACACATGGTATCAGCCGCGCAATATGAATTCAATAAATCACTGACTTTGGTTGAAGCACATTATTTTCTATTGGACTTCTGCCACAGCTGTCATCAATATGTCAACGAGCGGATAAAAATACATAAAGTATCGATTGGAGCGCAACTTGGTCGTCGGATGAGTTATGGCAAACTTTGCAATAATATGAATTGCACATCCAACTTTGTCTCAGTTCCGTCGCTTGTTTGTTGGCAAAACGTCGTTTTGCTTTTGTCGGATAACGCAAAGTTGTTGCTTTGATTTCGATTTTGGATTCTGTTGTATTTCATTTATTTAAGTTGCATAAATGCATACTAGAATCTACTTTGTCGAGATATTGCCCGTATGATGTAGTTAGTAGTTACAATAATATGTATATTATATAGTTAGTAAGCAGTTACTAATCGTAGTATCGTAGGTTAACTATCGTAGCTGTATCCTGCTACTGAGGAAGTAAACCATCAAGCTATCGTTACATTCTATACGACCAGAAAATGCAAACTAGATTTTGGTTTTGGTGAAAAGAACATGAGAACCACTTTGTTTAATATTGTAAATTTTCCAATAAAGTATCACCTGAGATAAGCAATTTATAATCAACAAGGCTATTCTATTTTGTAACTCAACAGCGGAATCCGCGATGAGTGTCAAAATTCCTTCCCAAAATTGACACTCATCGCGGATTCCGCTGTCGAGTTACAAAACAGAATAGCCTTGCAGGACTGCAACAGGACATGTTGAAGTTATAGCAACTTTCCTATAAGGTCCCTTTGAGGTTGGTGTATCTAACTGAAGGGAATCCATCCAGGTTCGTAAACCAAGGCGGAACAGGACGTGTCTCAATAAATCTATTGCATTTCAACTTATCATGTGAGTTTTTTGTCATCATCAGGTGTCATTTCATCTACCATTACGTCAGCTCCATCTTTCTGTATGAACTAGTGCGCCGACCTCGCTATTCTCCGAGAACCCTACACCATAAACAGCCACATCCCAAACAACTGACTCTCATTTTTTATGAAATATTAAGTATGTTTATAATTTAGGGTTGTGGTTTTATTGTTCCTTAGCTTGGAGAGAGATTCATTAATCGCAACATATATCAACATAAAACCAGTCCAAACCTTAATTACTAATCTCTAAACAGAATCTCTCTACTGATTTATATTCCCCATTCAGAGGAAATAGATCCGTTTTACGGGATGAAAAGCAATGTATTTTATTCTGTAAGCCTACACAATCTGTAATCACTACACAAATTCACGAATTAACACCGATAGTATTAACCAAATAAATCTTTTACGTATACATACAATTTGCACGTGGTCACGATACTCAACTACTCATGGTGCGCCATGACTTTGAATCAGAGGCAAAATTATCCTTTTCCACTTTAGCTAAAAAATAATAAAAATCAATCATACAAAATTATGAAGTTAAAAACCGCATATTTTTAAAATTAAAAAAGTTAGGGAGCTAAGAATGCTCCAGGAAATCTTCAAATGGCTCTTTTGCAAAGATTTCCTTACTTTGTTCTACGGATGGGTCGAACAATATTAAAATTGGTCGTATTTAATCGTAGACTTTAAAAATTTAATTAAGGGGATAGATAGTATGATTTGTTTTATAAAAATTTGATTTATGGAAGTATATAGTAACAGATAGAGATAAGCCATGTGTAGTAAGTAGAAACAAAAGAAAAGTATTTATTTCTTCTTTCTTTTATTTTATTTTTCACCAGAATAAATTGCACTAACAAAAATGACAGACATGTTTGTACGGTGACTACGGTGTACCGTACCGATCAATCGGGTAGTGTGTGCCGTACTGCCGTGAGCCCGTGATGCCGCCGCGGTGTGGCAGTTGTACAAAAACATTAATTTATTTCCGGCTCAAGCGTGAAGCGCAAGTCTTTTGTCAACCTGAATAAAACCTCCGTTTAAATAAATTGTTTTACGTAAGAGATCCAGTATAATCCGGTTCGTAACAGTTAAATCGGAAATTTTGCTATTACTTGTATATTGCTCCTGTAGACTGTAGGATAGGATGATAAAACGAAAAATAACTTAATTCTCTGCATCGCTTTGTGTATAGTGTCATGCTGAAGAATGTAATGTTTCAGCATTTTTTCTCTCCTATCGTTTCGGAGGACGACTCTCAAGTTTAATCAAAGTTTCTTTATTATCTTTCTTCATTGTCAATACACAGACTCCAGCAGTCAGCAGCATGAAATATTTATTTATTTATTTATTTATAGGATTACCAACATAAGATACAGTTTCATCATTTGTAATACAAGTTGTTACTTATCATATTAAATCTTACTGTTCCTACAATTACAGGTAACCACAGCATGCTTTGCAAATAACTAGTTACATTGATAAAATGAAATTTAGATTAAAAAAAAAAATACAAACATAATAATGTCATTCAAATTAAAATTAAAATTTAAGTAATAAAAAAGAATCTTATCAGATTGAAATTAATAACAACAATAAAACCAATAGTCTAATAATGTCATAAGTGTAAAAAAAAATTACTAATCAAAATTATTAATTAATATAGAATAAACATTTAAATTTAAAATCAAAGTTAATTTATGAGAATTAAATTATAAATAAATTAAGGGTAGAATTAAATTAAAAACAATAAAAAATTATAACAAGCAATTGCCAATCATATTAAATCAGGGTAGGTCATTTTTTTCAGCTTTGCCCTGAAGTTAGAGATACTATCAGAATGGATGTCAAAGTCAAGGTCAGGATTTTTTTTGGTGCACTCATTATACATTATACATTATACTCATTATAATATAAACTGGCAACACACACTGCTTCAAATTCAGGCACTGATAGAGGTAACTTTTTGGACGCGTAATTTCCCAGACGCAGCCACTCCTAGTAGGATTCTACGAGTGACTTCTTTCTCGATGTTGGATTAACCTATTTGGATCACTTGTCCCAGGTAAACGTACTCGTCTAGGACTTTGAGAGCAGCGCCATCAACAGCAACCGGTACGGTCGTGAGTCTTGCCATGGACATTCAACATGATTCTCCTGATGTCCAAACACTGAGAAGAAAAGCGATCTACATCAAAGTAACTAATGTGTTCATCTGAGAAATGGGTGTTTATGAAGAGCGTTTCTCCCGGACATTTAAATGAAGTAGGGCTTCCTCGCAGTCGGATCCCGTGCCCTTATTTACGATTGGATGCATAGTGGAGGTCATAGCAAATAATTTTAGCCGTTGTTCCAGTTCCAAATTCAAAAAGCAGTTTTGTTTCAGCTTCAGCTGTAGTGTGGTGTGCGGGGTGCGGGGGTGCGGTGCAGGGTGCGAGGCGCGGGGTGCGCGCGCGGGCGGCGCCGGCTCCGGGCGGGCGCTCCGGCAGTGGTCGTCCCGCGCCGCGCCGAGCGAGTGTTGTGTCGCCGTGTGCCGCCGCCCTCACGCCTGCTTTACGCGACTCGCGAACCATAAACCTTACGTTTGCATATTTACTATCAGTTGTAACACTTACACCACCAACAGTTCGTCCTCGCGGAGTCGCGGGAATAGATTGACGTGGACGTTACGTTGTCCGTGCTCCTTGATTGCTTTGTGTATCGCTCTGTGTTGTGCAGTGATTCCATGTGAGTGATTCTTGTGGTCAGTCTGCTGAGCAGCCGTACTGTGTACTGAGGGGTCTATAGTAGAGCTCGAGGTATGTGATTGTGTCCAGTTGATATGTTTAACATAAGTGGATGTTTAGAAAATTTAACCACAGTTTCACATTGGCGATATGAGATGACACCTGGTCAAATCCTTACAGTTTGTCCACTTGTACACGTGTGTTAGACGTTAAGTGGTTTTGGAAATTAACCCTTCTCTGTAGCTGATTGTCAAGTATAACACACACAGTATAAACAGGACTTACATTTTATCAACGACGTGATTTTAGGAAGCTGGAGGCTGGACTAGAGAGGGACTTTTCCATTTCTATATATAGTTAGGTAATATAAACATAGATATTAACTATGACTCCAAAAACTTGAAATTTCATAATATGTATGCCAGAAAGGAGATCGCCAAGATCCCATACACCTCTGGGCTAAGAACATTATTAATGTAACGTATATTATTCTTATGTTATTTAATACATAAATATGTTATATTTTATTAAATCAAACAAGTTTTTAAAAATTCAGTGGGGTTAAAGAGAAATAAAAGTAGCAATGGTTAAATATGGTTACTGCAGAGTATGTTCTTCTGGGTTGCAGTTCCGTAATTAAGGCAATTCATCATCCAATCGTTGAGTAAATTCGGTTTCCTAGGAGGTATGAGAGGTCGTTCGCAAGAGCAGAAATCGTCAAATCCGTAAAACAAAGCGACACTCGTAAGAAAAACACAACCAAGAAAGAAAACATATCTGTAAGCGCCGTAAGCGAATGACACTGACAGTATAGAAACGAATGAATTGGTCTCTCCTCTTCAGGAGGTCTAAAGCATACTCCACCACGCTGCTCCAGTGCGGATTGGTGGAGGGATTAGTGGCCAACCCGAGTGTCGGAAGTTTTCAAACCGCCCGAGGGCCTTCGACATGGCTTAACGACTGCTATCTTATGATAACAACCGGGACCGACGGCTTTTCGTGCCCTTCGAAGCACGGAAACGCTCAAGAAATGTTTGCCACTAGCGGTCACCCATCCAACTACCGACCGCGCCCGCTGGTGCTTAACTTTGTCGATCAGCACAAAAATTATAATTATTTAAAAGATGACGGACGGTAAAATATTTAGATTTTTCACTGAATATTATATCCTTTTTCATAAAATCGATAGTTTTGCAGTAAAAAGCGATCGCTGAAACTAGTCATTCGAATAAAATAATTTTTAACTTTTAAAACACAATATTTTTTTTTATCTATTTTAATTTTATATTTTTCTTTGTTATAATTTGACAAGGCAAAAATCTTTTTTTGGAGGTATTATGGTTTCTGTAATAAAGAATGAAGCTGGCCCGGTTGTGGCGATCTCCAACTCATACCCACATTATCTGTAACGTGTGATCTGTACATGTCATGATGGCGACAGGTCTAGATGGCAATTTTCCTGTGACTTTTTGCAATACTTTTATTATTATATTGATTGGTAGGTTGTTCTAAGTTAAGTTAAGTAATTTATAGTAATAGTTATACCAAAATCATTTTCATGTAAAATGGTGCCCAGACGAGACCATATGGCTCTACATCAAAAAGTCTAGCTCTACACGCCCTGACTCTACAAGTCCTATCTTTACAAACACTACACCTTAGTCAAAATGTGTGTCTCTGCCGTTTCTTTACTACAAGAAGTACAATATATCAGAAAAGTGATGAACAGTAAATAAAATATTCACCTTAAGCCCATGCGGCCATGGCGGCTATCTTTTACACAAAAATAAATTATTCACGAAATTTGGTGAAAACTTGCATTTTTTTTTAAACTTTTTTTCCATAGGACTTGTAGTTTTGCCCGAAATCGAGGTAAACCGTTTTTTACCCTTAACACCCCCTCCCCCCACTTCCCGATCTCAGATCGCCCGTAAATTATGTTTCCTTTAATTTTTGTTATATTCTCTTCCTTTTGCAATGGGTTTCATCCTACTATTATTTTTTTCGTTTCAAAAATTATCGGCACTGGTCTAAGTAGTGCCCTCGTGTGGCCGGGGCTACAAATACTCCAGGAATCTTTTATAATAAAATCTTCCAATTCACTTTCCATTCCTATATCCTTTTCCAAAAATAATATTAACTAATCTCAATGTAAGTGGGAGTAAAATCTATAAATGTAAGTAAGTACATCGAACTTCAGTTGTGACGAACTCTGCCTCACTCTTGCCAATAAATAAATTATTGCTGTATAAGAATTTGAATTTTTACCAACCTTAATTTTTCGATAAACGTCATATTCCTCTATAATCTTAAATTAAAATTAAAAAAAAACACATCAAAAAAACATCTAAGAATACTCTCGAACTTTCATACAAAGAAAATCTAGATCAAAGTCGGTTGATCCGTTTGGGAGTTACAATGCCACAGACGACAGACAGACACCCCTCTTGTTTCGTCAGGGGTTAAAAATTACCCTCCGGAATAAAAAATACTTCACGAGTTTATTTTATGATACCTATTGAGGTCCGTCATCGGCCACCAAACTCAAAACCAAAAATATTGTAGAACATGTATTATGAATTTCTGTTACAAACCAATTGATATTTTCGTCCCCTTCATTTGACTAGCCTCGGTTGTATCAGAGAGACAGAGGGACTTGTAGAGACACATGGTAGTGATGATGCAACGGTTCCTTGTTTTCATCGGATGACG
Source organism: Thymelicus sylvestris (assembly GCA_911387775.1). NCBI lineage: Eukaryota > Metazoa > Arthropoda > Insecta > Lepidoptera > Hesperiidae > Thymelicus > Thymelicus sylvestris. The sequence continues at coordinate 20,890,216 of OU426886.1, read as the reverse complement.
GAATTGTTCTATGAAAAATATTTTATCATGTTACAAACTAAAAAATAAAGAATAAAATAATATAATATAATTTGTATTGTGATTTGTGTCGCATTACATTTCCTCGAGTCGAAATTGTAATGCTCAGTATCAAAGTATTCGTATATTGCGGCACGAAACCTAAAGCAATAACATTATGAAGAAACGCGGAGTATCATTAAAATAAAGTAACGTTATCAAGAGAAACAGTCTCCTTTAATGGACTTAACAAACGAGCTCTGCGTTACGAATACTGAGTGGAGTTCGGCAGACAGGAGACTCAGACACACAGACAGACAGACAGACATGATCATCCCGCGATTTGTGGGTTTAGATAGTTGAAGGTAGATGCCATCAAAAACATAATGAACGGCACACACGTTCATCGCATCTACTCCATATTCCCCCACTCGCGGAAGTCGGGGAGCCTTTGATCGCGACTACCAATATGGTGCGTTTATTATTAAAGCCTGAATTTATAAAATCATGGGTCTCGATACAAAACAGTTAATGAATCCGCAGAGTAGGTATTCATTAATATATTATCTATGACGGCGTTAATTACTGAACTGTGTTTACTGCGAACATACAGCGTGGTGTGACTGCTGGCTGGCTGGCTGGCGGCTGCTGTTGGAGGGGAGTGGAGGGGGGGGAGGTTATGTCTTCATAATGAGCGGGGTGTGTATTTTAAATTCAGAATGGAAATCCGACTGTATTCGTGTAGCATAACTTAATTATACTAATGTAATAATATCAGGTGTAGCTCGGCTCGAGTTTGGAACAATTAGATTACTTCTTTGCCTATTTGCATAATCCCTCGAGGTGCGGAGCTTAAGCACACGTTAAGTAAGTGTACTAATTAAATTCTGCATTTCTTTTTTTATTCGTTTATTGTAGCTTGAGGGGACTCGAACTTACTTACCTTTCATACAGTATTGTTATTGATAGATAGAGAAGTAAGTTTATGTACTATTATGTCTCCTGTGGTCACCGACTCAACGTGCAGCTATGGATAATAACAATCTAATATCCTACTGATGTTATAAATGTGAAAGTTTGTACGTATGGTTGTTTGTTACTCGTGCACGAAACAACTACTCAACGGATTATCATGACCATGTTTTGGAGATATAGGATACTTAGTACTTATTATTAGGGGGATGGATCATGGAATGGCTCTCAATGTTTCCCTGGCAAAGGAAAAAATCCATTAGCAGGTGTGTCATTGACAATCGAATTACGTTCGTAATACATGACATATGAGTGTACTCCATATGAATCGAGGTGCCTATTTTGTTCCTGTCTTATTTTGCGACTTTACAACGTCAATATTTTTGTACGAGTATGTGAAGAAACCACCGAGCGTGACAACAAAGGTCGTTTGATCAACCTCTCAACACAATATTGTTACCTGCACGTAAAAACATCAGCGAATATTGTAACGTAAAGCGACCTATCAGCGTGTGCCGAACTGTTATTCTTCTAGCAGGGGTAAACGGCACTTAATAAAATATTTTTTACTTTTACAAACATGTGAAAAATATGCTACCCTTATAATATGTTAACGAGTTTTCTTCCAGTTGTCCGAACTAACTTTGAATTCGGTTATTTTTTGTTAGTATAATCTAAATTTTACTAACAAAAAATAACCGACTTCAAAGTCTCAAAAACGACTTGTCAGTCAGATCTCGTTCAAATTTATGTGGGACCACATGACAAGCACCTGCTTTCGATTAAAAAAAGAATCATCGAAATCGGTTGGCGTGATATTGAGTTATTCGTCAATTTGTCGCGCACATCTTCACAATCACAGCTAAAATATTGGATAGTATGCTTGGTAATCAACTAGATAAGCACATGAAGCTTCACGATGCACAGTTTGGTTTCAGACCCGGACTTTCTACTGAAAGTGCCGTGCTATGTCTCAAGCATACTGTTCGATATTATACGGACAGACAGACCCCGATTTATGCATGCTTTTTAGACCTGTCCAAGGCCTTCGATATGGTGTCCTATGATAAGTTGTGGCAAAAATTGTACTCGGAAACGACGTTACCAGTAGAGTTTATACGCCTGTTCAAGCATTGGTATGATAACCAGAACAACGTGGTCAACTGGGCGGGCTCATTAACGGATCCATATAGACTTGAGTGCGGTGTAAGACAGGGAGGGGTGACATCCCCCAGACTTTTCAGTCTCTATGTGAATCGCCTGATCGAGGAGCTCAGCAGCGCCGGGGTTGGTTGTTCCATTGATGGCACATGGGTCAACAATATAAGTTATGCTGATGATATGGTGCTGTGCCCCTCCATAAGTGCATTGAAAAAACTATTAGGCATATGTGAAAGGTATGCGGAGGCTCATGGCCTCAAGTATAATACAGACAAGAGCGAAATACTTATATTCAAGGCAGGGAACAGATGTTACCAGAGAGTACCGCCTGTAACAATACGAGGCATGCCGCTTAAGGTAGTGTCGGAATTTAAATACTTGGGGCATTGGGTGACCGCGGACCAAAAAGACGACTTAGACCTGGAGAGGGAACGTAGGGCGCTGGCGGTACGTAGTAATATGCTGATCCGCAGGTTTGCAAAATGCACGAAGAATGTAAAACTTACATTATTTAAGGCTTACTGCCAGACGTTTTATACATGCAGCCTGTGGATCGCATATACTAAGAGGGCCTACAGCGTCCTACGTGTCCAATATAACAATGCCTTTAGGGCACTGATGGGGCTTCCGCGCTACTGCAGCGCATCAGGAATGTTTGCAGAGGAGCGCACAGATGGTTTCCATGCGATTATGCGCAAGCGGGTGGCATCACTGTGGCAGCGGTTGCGCGGGAGCTCCAACAGCCTGTTGCGCACGGTGGCGGACCGGTTCGATGGACCGATACTTAAGCAGTGGACTATCCTGCATGTCGGTCAGTCGGACCGATTCACAAAATAGGTTTAATTGTAAATGTAATTTAGTGTATTTTAACTTAATTTAATGTTAATTTTGATTTTGATTTAATGTGTTAATTAATTAGTTCAGGCATGTATGTATGATGATAGCGGGAAGAATGAATGTGGAAGGAAAGATTGTATTGTATATTAATTCGTTTTAAATTAAATTGGATTGAATTGGGTTGAATTAAATTAAATTGAAATTGTAATTTTATTGTATTTAACTAACATAGTTTTTAAGTTATAAAATTGTTACTAACAAACTATGGGCTAAAATTGCCTGAAATAAATAAATTATTATTATATTATTATTATTAACACAAATTTAAGACTTATATGGTTTTATCATGGATGTCACTGTCAGATCTCAATAAAATTGATATGGGACCACATGACAGCCACCAGCTTTCGATTAAAAAAAGAATCATCAAAATCGGTTTGCCCAGTCCAAAGTTCTGAGGTAACAAACATAAAAAAAAATACAGTCGAATTGAGAACCTCCTCCTTTTTTTGAAGTCGGTTAAAAATTTAGATTATGTTTCATTTAATTTAAGTCATTCTTTTTGATTTGGCGAAGCAAAAATATAATAAAACGGAGCAATCAGTATTATACAATATAGTACATGTCAATCGTCTTGGCAAACTGCAGTTGATTTGTGTTCTAGTGATACCTTCCACGATAGAGGTATGTAATAGGGGTATTAAAATACAGATAATACTTTGAGCGTTAAAGTAGGGGGCGAAATTGAAAATCTTTAAAACCCGTCGATGTCGTCGATATCGTACATATGATGGAAAATTGATTTTATTTGTATACTAGCTGACCCGGCAAACTTCGTATCGCCTAACAATCCCCAATAACCTCTCCCTCTCTCTCTCCCGCTCCCTCTCTCTCACCCTTTAAGTTAATTTTGATTTTTCAAGCTTACATATTAATATTCTAGATGGGAACCCTTTGTCTGGGTTTGACCATGAGTTTGTTAACACGAGTTAGAATTTTACCAATATGTGAGGAGCAGTCGTCCAGACCGTGGCTGCGTGGTGGTCACAACCGTGATAGTTCCCCGTGACCATCGGGGGGTAGCGCTGTGCTGGTGTTATGTTGGTGGCAGGGGAGATGGGGGAAGGTGCACCGTGCCAGGCGGCGGCGGCGCCGACCGTCGAGCAGATAAATAAATACCATTCTAATCGTATTCACGGCTTAATTGTACCTTTGCACACGCAAATCGGTTATTTGGCATACACACCTGGCACCTGGCACCTGGCACCTGGCATTAGCGGCGCTTGGAACATGTTCACGTTATTGGAAAATGAATGTTTTAATAACACTCGATGAAACTTGGAAATGAACAAAACATCTGATAACAATTATTTATTGTGTAGGCTGTGGTTGCATGACTTCACAACTTCCCGAGTAATTCTGCAATGCTTATTATTTTCATTATAATTTGTATTTGGTCGTTCCTTGAAACCTTTGAGATGCATCTTACCTAATTCGAGAGCTCGGCACAGGCTGTCGTGTGAACTTTATTCACCTATCATTTGTAATTGTAATTCAAATGACTCAAAATACCACTTCCTATGGCAAGCCGGTGCAGCAAGGGGTTGTAAAGGCGGCAGAAGCCGGCCCGCTGGTGGCTGATATGTTTTGTTTTGTAAAAAGTGCGTTTGTTCCGCTCTAATACATAACTTTATTCTGAAATGACTTGTGGGTACAAACGAAACATCTTTACATCAGATTTTGACAGTGATTGTGTACGGTCTCATTACACGTCATCTATACTATAATAAAACTCAAAGGGCAAATTTACTGTACATTGAATATTTTTTAAAAATTTTGATTAGGGGGCACTTCAATAACGTGTATGAAAACCCTTGAACGGATTTCGATGAAAATTGGTAAAGTTGTTACTAATACTTCGGGTCATATTTTAGGATACTTTTTATCCCGGAAAATTAAAAGGTTTTCCCGGGAAACGGGATGAAAGTTTGTATGAAATATTTTTAAAACATCAACCGATTTGCTTCAAATTTGCATCAAATATTCCTTGCTTAAATTTATGGAACATGTATTTTTCAGTTTTTCAAAATTTTGCAAAAAAAAAAGAAAAAAATACAAATTAATGTGAATATTGCTTATTTTTCAAAACCCGCTCCTGGAGTAATCCTTTGTGGTTTTATCGTGGATTTCAGTATATAAATTACTAAATATAAGTACTTCAATATAAATTCACCGTTTTTGAAATTTCCTTCTGCAAGAGGTACAAATAACGTAAAACATAATTTCCGTATGCGAAGCTGCGGGCAACAGCTAGTTAATATTTAAATTCCACACAGAGCCGCGACCGGTCGCCCTCCTCGGAGATTACAGCAACGCATAAGAATCATCATGACCTAGAATCCCTTACGCTTAACCTTTTTGTGTACACAGAGGGTTGTTATACAGGGGGAAGAGGGCGCGACTGTAAGGATCCAGTCGTTCAAGGAAGTTAGAAGTGGAAACGGAGAGGCAACGCAGTTAACAGTGTTCGTCTCTGGTAATGAGGACCTTGACGTATGTGCTTTGTTATCCATATAGGTATTCTAAGTTCAGTTGAGGTGAAAAAAAAGTGGCTTGCATGAACTCACCCGCTTGATTTTTTCTAGGCCGTAATTGTAAATAAGCATAGGGAATGTAGCAATCTGAGAGCAATTTGCGTGATTAGGGTTTGTTTCTAGTGTAGTATCGCTCGCGCTGTCGCGGCGTGGCACAAGGGCCGTTCATTGATGCGGAACGATTTGGCAGTTCTGTTAAATCACTCACGCTCCACTCTCAATTCTGTGGCTGCATATTCTTTGTTACCGTTGTGTCGACTCGGATGGCATTGGAAGGTTGTTGAGACACTGAACAACTGTACCTATGTAGTTGTAGAATGCAGCTTACTGCTAATGGATAAGCAAACGTTTTTATGTATGTTTTTATGTATGTCTAGTAAAGACATCACCGCGCTGGTAGATAAATAAGCAAGCGAACGAGCTGTTCACGACTTCACGTACTAGTAGTCCATAGACATGACATGTGTGGAGATACGGCAGCAGTGCAGCAGTGGTGTCAGGCGGCGCCATCGCGTCCGAGCACGGTGATTGACTCAACACTAACTCGCGGCAGTTTCGATAAACGTCTTACTTAACTTACTCACTTGTCGGCTTGTTATTGGGAATCAGCTGATCGCGCACAACTTTATTTAACTTAAGGCTTGAGAATTTATATCAATATTTGTGTGATTGTAACTATCGTGTTCCGGTTCAACAGAGTTCCCAAACCTCAGTTACTGAACAGTTCAGAAAACTGAGATGCTCCTGATTTTTACAGTAATTTGCACAATTTACAAATAAAATAATTACTTTTTAACAAAAAATAAAACCAACGAAAAAAAAACTGAAAAGCAAAAAATAAAATAAACCATTTAGTATTATAAATTAAGATCCGAAATTAACAGTTAATAAATAATTTTGAGACCGTGCCAAACAAAGAACCAAAATTAATTACATAAAATTCATAATATTATGAGGGCAGCGCGGCAGCGGCATGCGATGCACACGGCAGCAGCAGCGCGGCGCACATCTTTTCGCCGTTTGTTTTTTCATTGGTTTGGCACCGCCTCAAAATTATTTATTAACTGTTAATTTCGGATCTTAATTTATAATACTAAATGGTTTATTTTATTTTTTGCTTTTCAGTTTTTTTTTTCGTTGGTTTTATTTTTTGTTAAAAAGTAATTATTTTTTAATTTTTAGTTGCTATAATACTAATAATTAATAATTATTGATTTTATGAATTATAGATTCAGTTACCAGGTAAAAATGTAGTAGATAAAATATCAATCATCCCCTATTTTCGTACCTATAGGGGTAAAATTTTGTTTCGAAATTTAAACAAGAGTAACTTCAAGATACACACTATTCAATAAAAAAAGAATCATCGAAATCGGATCATCCAGTACAAAGTTATTGGGGTTAACATGTAAAAATTCCGGGTAAAAAACGGGGAATAATCAATCATTCCCTATTTTCGTACCTTTAGGGTGGGAATAAAATTTTCAAAAAAATATGGGACCAACTTCAGGACATACCCTATCCAATAAAAAAAGAATCATCCAAATCGGACCACCCTGTGCAGATTTCTGCGTGATCATACATAAAAAAAAAAAAAAAATATACGTGTCGAATTGAGAACCTCCTCCTTTTTTTTTCGTCGGTTAAAAATTACATGTTTAGAGCCTAATGATACAATACAATACAATACAATCTCTCTTTATTGTACACCAGTAAAGTAATAAAAAATTACAAAATATCTTAATTAATACACAAGGTGCAGACAATAGGCGGTCTTATCGCTAAGAGCGACCTCTTCCAGGCAACCAAGTCTTGTGAAAAACAGAGAAAAAGAAGTCAAGAAGGTTAGAGGTGTACATGAAATGTGAAGTTTATACAAATAAAAAGCAAATGTCAATGATAATAACAATAGAGCAAGGATATTTGACAATTGAGTATTTACGATATTATTAAGATCACATTATGAATAAAATGAAGTTAAAAATAGGAAACAGATTTTAGAAACAAAGAAGAATAAGTAAAACATGAAATAAAAAAGTGATCAATATTATAATCTCGTTGCAAGGTGCTTCATCTGTCATTGGCTCCATACTTATTACTTGTTAGATGCACTGGATGCATGTTAACCGGGAGAACTGAATTCATTCTGCTACATATCTGGCTCATTACGTAAAAACAAATACAGACCCAGAAAAAGTATTTGCCAGAAATGTTTCGCTGTTCGCTTCGTAACGTCGGACAGTCAGTCTACCTCTACAGAACATAATATATTCTATATGGACCTCTAAATTTCCGATCGAAGTCCGAAAAGTGTCGTCGGTGAGAAAGTCCGGCTATGGTGTTACATAATGTAGTGGATGGACGGAGGTGCTGTCAATATTGCACGGGGTCCGCCGCCTTTATATGATCCCGGGTGTGTCCCGGTGGGTCACTACGTCACCGGGCGGGGGGCGCGGGGGCCGCCATCTTGTCACAGTCACGTGCCGCCCCACACGTGTTATTCTTGTTCATTTGTTTATTCAGTCAAGAGGATAACTGACATTCGTAGAGTAAACGTATCTACATACATTGAATCTTTGACGGTGTTCGCACAAGCGCTATAACCTGTGTTTTTAAGAAAGGTCTTTTAATTTTATCTTACGTCGTTGTCGTATTGAATTATCGTATTGATTGTTGATGCTACTGATGCATGAATGCAAGACCGTTTTTAAGGTTATGTAGTCAAAACGGAACCCTTATTCCGCGATGGTCCGTCTCCGAACGCAGCATAACGCAGATAACCATTGGTCCGTGTAGATATATGTATAATATAATCAACACTTCACGCGAGACAAGCGAGAGCTACACAGGAATCCGGTTGTTACATTCACAGTTTTCGACGTATTGTGATAAATAATTACACATCCGCCTGTCTAGGAACTGTAAATTAAACATTTTATGAACGTTGTTACAGCTGTAATATTATTAAAATATATGTAAGAAACACATTCTCACTCAAACACAATGGACGTTATAACCGACGATGGAACCACAAAAGCACTTTGCCCCAAATGTGTAACATTAACAAAAACCATGGACATTCGGCGAGTATTATTGTATTAGGTATGGGAGGTGACCTCCGGCCGAGGCGAGGCGCGAGGCGCAACGCACGGTGGTGGCGGTCGCTGCGGAGGCGATAAATCCTCGCGCGCACACTTTTTCCTTAGCTCCCAGCTCTCAGCTCTCCGCGACACATAATAAGTTTCGGGAAATCCGGACACCGGTAACCACGATTCTGAAATATTGTGAGACGACGCGTATTTCAGATTTTTCTTAAAATATTTATTCTTAGCTCCGGCTTTACATTGGTGTCGTAGCCTTTCGTAGCGGCCGTAGCGGTTTCGTAGACGCGCTACGGATATTAGAAAGTGGTGAGCTAACTATAACTTTCAACGGTTCATTTATTCGGAGGCAATAGTTTGAAAGTGAGGGTGGTAAATTAAGGGGTATGAAGTTATTACATGGCGATTGGCGACATACTCAAACGCGTTATTAATAGTAACCGCGCTTAATCGTGGGCTGCAATGAATATTAGGTATTATTATTGTGAGGAAGTGACAATATACTATGTAGTTTGAAAGTTGGTCTCTCGAACTCAGAGTGTAAGTTCCAATTCTGCACGGCTCCGACCAGGAGTGCAGCCGGCCAGTCCCGGGCGCGCGCGGCGCGTGGCGACCCTGGCGACCCTGGCGACCCTGGCGACCCTGGCGTCACCGGCGACCGCCGCCGCTTGTTTGTCGGCTCACGTTTTAGATTTAACTTTTTTCCAAAGGCTCGCGACCGACTTATTGCGCCGATAATCTCCGGGTATAAATTCGAGATGTGTTGACGCATTTCGAGGCCCTTTTTTCATGCGTCGCCTCGTCCCGGGAAATGCGCGCAAATCTTTCATTTCGCGTTCCGCTTCGGGGGCTCCCTTCCATTTATCACATTTAGTGTGTCGAGTGTGGTTCGCGACCGAATGCCGTTTTGTTTAACGTTTCGTTGTAAGTTTAATATCACGCAGGCTTTTATGGCTCGTAAACTCTGTTACGACTCGGTTAAAAGTGAATCAATGTAAAAAATTTAGGGGCTTTATGTTTTTCGAATGCCGAAAGCGGTCGATACGTTCGTGGCAACAACGTTGAGGGACGTGTTACTTCAGTGTCGATGGTTGAATAATACTCACGGTCACGTCGCTCCGTGCACCCGCGTGCACCTCTTGTTATGAAACTCTTCCCATAATAATACTCCATCCAGCCGGACTACACGCACGGCGCGACCTGAGCCTCCCGAGTAAGTATCCTCTCCTCCTCTAATGGAAGGGAAACAATCCTTACAGTAAAAAATGTGTTGTTATTCTCAATGCAAATGGCGTAAGGAGTCTCCGATGTGAGCACCTCCCTGCTGGCGGCCGCTGGGGGCCACTGGGGGCCACTGGGGGCTCGCGCTGGGGCAGAGGGTGGTTCAAGGGCGTGAAGGTCGCATATGAATTGGGCCTCGCTTGGCATTTGCCACACGTCCTGCATTTTTAGAGCTACGTGTCTCCGTAATGCAATAAAATGGCGGAATTATCATCTCCAAATGGATCGGTAACACTCCGGGGAATGTGTGAGGGTCGTCTGAATGTGGTACGTCTTGCTATTGTAATGGAATACGTTAAAATATTTATCAACTAATATTTACACATTACAAATACTATTATCTCTTCTGTGACATTACAACTATTTTAAATATGTTTTTGTCATTGCAACAGTTAAAATCGTTTAATAATTCGTTAAAATTAACGATCGGAGACATAATTTTGAAGATACCTCGCTCGAAGTCCCCGCGAGCGACTTGCAACACCTTCAGTTGTGTCCCTGCGACACACTGCACTGTGGAATACAACTGCTTTACAATATTATGTTTCACCACTCCTTGATTAAATGTTCATCATTCATGCAAGCATCTGAATGTTGTTTAAAAGTTTATAATTTTAAGTACTGTTGTATTATCATTAAAAATTGTATACGTTAAAACGTAATGCCTCCAATTAATCTTCGCGAGAAGCGCGGTACAGATGACGGTTTGCAGATAACAAAACGAATGAGCTGCAATTTCAATGAAATTGCATAAATTGTGGGGAAACAGCGACGGGATTATCATAAATGATTCACGAATAATAAGATGAACGGTTTGCGAATGAAACCGCAGAAGGTATTTATTTAAATTACCGGAAACAGCCGCCGAACCTGCGCGCTGCGGAGATAATCGACCGGGAGTAATATATCGCGACTTGTTTGTTGTGATAGACGCTCATCGTGATATGACGAATGTGGGTGCAGGATGTGACGAGTTTTGTGCTGCCCAGTGCAGTAAGAATGGCAAACAGTATAATGCATGGACTTATGTATGCACCTACTACTGCGTAAGGATATCGCCACGCGTTGAGAAAATACTGCTCAGCCGTTCATTTACAGAAACATGATTTAGGATTTAGGTACACACTGCCTAATAAAGACAGTCTTTTTCAATTAACCTAATTTTTTCATTATTTTCTTTCCAAAAGTTTACGTAAACCAGTTTACGTAAAATTTATTTTATGTGACTCCTGATTACCAAAGTTACAAGTTGTTGTTCTGATATATTATACGTGGACATCTATAGAAATGATCTAATGTAATGTTGTTGATAGATTTCAAAAGATTGAACATGCATTGTTAGACCCACATGAGAGCGCTCCGCAGTCTGCCTGCCCGCCCGTGCCATCGCGCCAGTGTCGGCCGTGCCGCCGTGCCGCCGCGCCGAGTGCCGATTCAGCAGGAACGTTGCTGGAACAAGACGAGCTTGCAAGAAGATAAAAAAATATCCGGTCGCGTTCAAATCGTATTACTTCACGTAAAAACTCTGAAATAAAATATGGCGTCCATTGAATATTCAGCGGCGTCGGATTAAAGTAATATTTCGCGGGGATTTCAGGAAATTAAATTTTCTCTATTGTTTTCGTCTACAGCAGCAGAGATTCGGGTCGTGTGGGGTTGTAGACGAGATTTACTTATTTTGGGATTCTGAGCACTCAATGGAAATAGCCCTGCCTGCTATATTGTTCGCCTGCTATAACCTGTTTCTGTTGTCTAATCATAAGTTTGTATTATCCTCAAAAAATCAACATGTGACACAACTTTGAACATCCTCGCTTAGTGTTTAAAATGACGAGTATTAAAGCATGAAAATACAAGCAGCGGGGCAGGAGAGGCGGAGATTGCACAGTAACTGATGCTCTTATTTGTTCGCACTCAGTTATAAGATTAAAACCGAAAACAATGTTGTACACATTGTGATTTTATTTAAGGAAGGGTTTACGGGTCAGGGTATTTCAACATCCAGCTAATGAACAAGTTGAGCAAATGTGGTTGAGCTTTAAAATAAGTGGAAAATCTATTCTCATCGGAACAGCATATCGTCCACCCTGGCAAGGCATACAGGTTTTTTTTGATGCGCTTACTGAATCATTATCTACCTTCGCCTGGCACAATTACACTATACTTATGGGTGATTTTAATGCAAATTATTTAAATAACAATCTACCGTGTACTAAAGCTCTTTGCGACTTCTTGAATATTATGAAACTGAAGCAATACGTCAATGTACCTACTCATTTCACGGAGAATAGCGAAACTCTTCTTGATTTGATTTGCTCAGATGTACAAGTTGCGCGCGTTACAGTTGATCATATAAAGGAATTAGGAAGCCACTCTTTTATTACTTGTCAAATCAATTTATTTAAGACTCGAATTCCAACTAAAACTTTTTCGTATAGACCTATAAAAGATATAGACATTGATCAATTTAATCACGATTTAGCTTCTATTGACTGGGCAAGCATTAAACAGCTTCTTAACGTTAACGACGTAACAGAACAATTCACATCACAGCTAATGCTTCTCTTTAACACACATTCGTATCAAGGATGGTCAACATCCATGGGTAACGTACAACATTAGGCTTATGATGAGCACACGTAACAAAGCTCAGTCTCGTGCAAAGAAAACGAATCTAGATTCACATTTAGCCTACTACAAAGAATTAAAGCACGATGTGATAGCTGCGTTACATGCCGAAAAAATTGCATACTTTAAATACTACATTATGGCAAATATTTCCAAACCTAGGGTTATGTGGAGGCACCTTAAGGACCATATTAGTGCAAACTCTAAAAATCATATCCCACTCCCCCCAGGCCTTGGAAACGTCGATAAAATCAATGACCATTTTTTAAATGTTCCCGGTAGCTGTACCACTTCTCTCTCGAACTTAACTTTTTATGAATATCATCGATTTTGTTCAGCAACATTTGATTTTCAAGAAGTGACAGTATCGCAAGTAACCAAGGTTATTAAATCTTTGCAGTCAAACGCAGTAGGAGTTGATGGTTTATCGCTGGATATGCTCTTATTAACGCTGCCGAACACACTTGACGTCATAACGTCACTCATAAACACTTCCTTTAAGACTAGTACATTTCCAGATCTGTGGAAGCAGGCATTAGTTAAGCCCATCCCTAAAAACAATAATCCGGCTGAACTCCAGGATCTCAGGCCTATAAGTATATTGCCAAATACCTCCAAGATATTGGAAAAACTTGCCTGTGAACAACTGAAACTATATTTGGAGACTAATGATATACTGCCCATAACTCAATCTGGTTTCAGGCAAAAAAGGAGCACGGTCACGGCTTTGTTAGATGTTGTGGACGATTTACTCACCGCGCAGGATTCGGGGATGGGGTCTATCTTGGTGCTGCTTGACTTTTCTCGTGCGTTTGATTGTGTGAACATTCCTCTGCTACTATCGAAGCTTTCTTACTACGGGTTAAGCAACGCGGCAGTGATGTGGTTTGACTCTTACTTTAGGAATCGGTCACAGTATGTTATGATTGAGCAGGAAGGCAATCGTGCGCAATGTTCGTCTAACAAACCTATTACAAGAGGAATTGCTCAAGGTTCTATAATAGGGCCGCTTCTATTCGTCTTGTATAGTGCCGATGTGATTGGACATATTAAATATTGCAAGTATCATATTTATGCGGATGACTTACAAATATACATCTCATTCAAGCCATCAGAAACTCAAGCTGCGTTGCAAAAACTCAATGATGATCTACAAAATATTTGTAATTGGTCAGATAAAAACACCCTGGTACTGAATCCGCGTAAATCTAAATACTTAATAACTGGTACCAAGAAGCAAATTGACCCGGTGGCAGCTGAACACCCAAAAGTTATCGTTAATGGTGAACAAATTGAAAGAGTAATCGAGGCGCGTAATCTGGGTGTCCTTATGGACCAGTCACTTAGATTTGAAAACCACGTAAATAATATTGTTCGTAATTGTTTTTACCGTCTAAAGGTTCTCTATAGAATTCGGAATTACATTGATTGTAATCTGCGTCTGCGACTTTGTGAAGCTATGGTACTATCGAAGCTTAATTATGCCGATACAGTAGTGGGCCCAAGGTTATTAGCTCGGTCGCAGAGTCTTGTGCAGCGGGTACAGAACGCCTGTATGAGGTATTGTTTCGATATCCCACCTCGCGCGCACGTCACTCCTTACATCAATGGTGCCAAACAACTTAAAATGAAACAGCGTAGAGAACTGCACTTTGCGACTCTGCTTTTCAATGTAGTCAAGTATAAATGCCCACCATACCTTTATAATAAATTAAAATGGTCTAAAGACTTTAACACTACTCATATCACCAGATCGTCACATTATAAATTAATATATCCTGGATACAGCGCAGCAGCGTTCCGTGGAAGCTTTAAGTACTGTGCCACCAAGTGCTAGAATAATCTTCCCCCACCTTTACGTTCATTAAAAAGTACCTACAATTTTAAAATCAAGTATAAGACATACTTATTAAATATACAATTATTGTAATACAAACACAAACACACACACACACACCCACACACACACAGAGACTTTCTCTCTCACACACGCACACACTTGCTCTCACACACACACGCGCACACTTGCTCTCACACACACACACTCACACACACTCACACACACTCACTCACACACACACACACACACACACGTACGCACACATGTACACATGTACACACACCAGCACAGGTGGCACTGGTGGTAGTACTTGGATCCTGACTGCTGAATATTTTTATTTATTTTATTTTATTTGATATTATTTTATATTTATTGGATCCTGAAATTTTATATTGTGACGGCTGATAATATTTTTTATTTTTTATTTTTATTTTATTTTATTTCATTATTACTATTTTTATACGTATGATAATATACATACATTATCCACCTTAAAACTACTGGCACTTTAAGAATTACTGGCACAGCAATATTATTATTTATTTATAATTTATAGGTATTTTCCTTTTAAGCTTTTTTTTAAAGTGTAATAGAGCTATATTACGTTTTTTTTTGTAATTTTAGCTATATTATGTTATAGAATTTAAGTATTATATGCATAGTGGCATGAACTGCACTCCAAAATGGCTCGCACAGAATATCAGTGCTGTGGTGGTTCTCCAGAGCAATTACTGAGTGCGATCCATTTCCTGAGTGCTTACTACAGAGTATAATTTTATTGTAAACTATAAGTTTTTTTTAATTATTATTATTATTATTCTACTCATTTTCTGTAGTAAGTAACTGTTGGAATAAAGTATTTCTTTCTTTCTTTCTTTCTTTCTTTACACTAATTTAACTCGCATTTCAGTAAATTTAAA
The DNA here is from genome assembly GCA_911387775.1 of Thymelicus sylvestris. Taxonomy (NCBI): domain Eukaryota; kingdom Metazoa; phylum Arthropoda; class Insecta; order Lepidoptera; family Hesperiidae; genus Thymelicus; species Thymelicus sylvestris. Next base: position 20,874,885 of record OU426886.1, on the reverse strand, counting down.
AGTATAAAGTTCAATCCATATTATTATTTCTACCAACTCGTTCAGATTTAGTGCAGTTCAAACCGCAGAGAACTTCCAAAATATCAGCTCAAATACCACATATACAATCACAATATATCGATACAAATGATATTCCAAATTACTTAATATTCAAAAAGCCGAATCGGGATTTTTCTCTCGTTGAATGGGTTTTATTTTTGAAACATCTGTATTATTTACTGAGAAATTGTTCTCAAGTATTCCCTGAGTGGCTTTTAATCTCTTAGTTTAATTAAAAGTCCTTGCATATCTCCCGCTGCGGCGCATTCTCTTGTAAGTAAACTAGTATTGTATAACACCTAAGGCGTGTTGCTCCGATGGTGGCTGGTGCTGGACAAGTACTATTAAGTATGACGTCACATTTATGTTCCACGGTGCTTTATTCCTGAAGCAAGCTGCTGTCGTTATACTCGTATGCTGCTATTCATACTGGGAGCAAACATAACATGTTTAGTGTTGATGACGAGTCTCGTCGCGCTCTAAAACATCAATAACGCCAGTACATTTGGCCCGTCAATATCTCCGCCGCCGCGCCGCTGGTCGTGACGCGCAAGCCGCGCGGAAGTAACGCAGCGCGGTGCGGCCTAATCGTGCGGCACGCCTCATTACCAGTAGACAACTGAACAGTTGATAATGGTCAAGCGGATTTTCAGTTAAAAGGGCATTATTGAAGTGACGTGAAGCAAATGTCGTTCCCAAACTCATGTCTATAAAAAGTAGGTTTTTTACACATATACTACATAACAAATTCATTTCAAATAGTCGGTGTCTTTTATAGTTTCCTCAAAAGTTGATCATATTTGTGGTAAATAATTTACAGGCTTTAAAATTTCGTTCACATTTATAGTAAGGCGGCGTAACAATTTCAAGAAAATGTGACAGCTGCATGGATGAAGAATCGGGGAGTATCAGTTCAGGGGATCAATAGTTTCAGTTTAAGGTCTGATACCTAAAATAACGAGATGAATACATTTTCAGAGGTAACAATACATTTGCAATACACTTCCCAGTAGGTTAATAGGCACAGATAACAGAACTACATACTGCGACTAAAATATTAAACCCAAAAGGACTGCATATATAAGAAACAAATACAGAGTGTATTTGTTCAACTAGAAACTGAAAGCCACAAAGCTATTTACAGATTGGACGCTATTAGCGGTTGGTTTACTTTTTGTCGGTTGTATGTACAAGTAACAATAAACACGCGTGTAATATTTTGATGGTACCGACGGCGGCTGTTAGCGACGACACTCATGACTCACAAAGAAACGTCCGCGGTAAATATTTGTGCGGCTAATTTAGTTACCTCAAAGCTGCTGTTGTAACGGACAAAGCGAGGTATAAACTGTGGCGCGCCTTGCTAACCGGACTCCGCTTTAACTCGGTTACCCGCGGTTACTGATGGCCGCTGCGCTGTTTACTTGGGACTATTATTATAAATCGCGGCTTACATGTGTTGCTTTTGGAAAATGCTTCCTCGGCAAGATAACAAAAATAAAAATACACCGAATGCAATGCTAATGCACGAGAAAATATGGCGCTGAAATGAGTGAATCTTCTATGAATACATTGTATTACGTTATAGAATTGAAGTGTCTAATTTGTAATAATAAAATATTTAAAATATGTAACTACATAAAAATTCCGGAGCGAAATCAAATGATTTGTATAGTATTTATTTGTCCGTCTTTCATTTACTTTGTTTTCAGTCGACGCGTAGCACCGGCCTGGCTCGTCGGTTGGCACGTTGAAGGTAATTTCGTCAGTTCCTTAGGAGTGGATTTAATGTTTCTAAACACGATTTTCATCAAAAATATTAACTTACTCCTTAATGTTACAACGAAATTTTCATGAGTATGATGAATTATTTATAATTATTTATAATACCTAATTATAAATAACAGTATTTATTTGCGTTAATCTAGTTTACCAGATCTCCATGCGCGCTCCAGACTTCATTGTTCACTCGGCCCGTCCACTGTCCAGTGCAAACTTACGCCCATTTATCTACGTGATCAGTTTAACAGTCAGTTCAATAAATTCATCCGTACGGATAGTTATCAAATTATTATTGCATTTTTAAGTAATACACATAAACTGGATCAGTTTAGTGTACAGTACAGTATGTGGGATGTGGGTAGGACTGCGTGTATCGTGGGCCGTGGGCCGTGGGCCGTGGGCCGTGGCGCAGTCCAACAATTGTTATTTGTTACCTACGTAGTTACCGTAGTAAAATATAACATAAGGATTCTATATTGGGAAATTCGGCGTCCATTAACTAATATTTACAATGCAGAGCGTACATCGTGGCAGTTAATCACTTTAAAGCAGAAATCAATTTGTTAGCGTTCCAAACATCATACTTAGGTATAGGTACATACAAGGAGCCGACAAACGAAATGACGATCTACATGATGGCAAGTGGCTTCGTCGTTTATCGACTCTTAAAATTAGTGTTAGATTAATTTGATTTCATGTTTAATGTTTTACAATATTTCTTTTATGTTACGAAACTGTACACAATAATGAAATGATTTATTTTATCTATCACAAAGTTTTTGAGTAATAATTTAATATTTTAACAAAATTATCTCTGTAATTAGTTAGAGAGCGTTTGATGATCTTGGTGCTATTGATCAGTCCCGGGACTGGTCTCAGGCCCGCAAGTCCCGGACCGAAGAACCGAGCTCTGGCTCCACAAATGAACTACGAGAAGTCGACATCCTTTCCAGTGAGTAAAAGGAAAAACGTTTACCTTTGGACATTCGCCTCTAATTCGGAGAATGCTGCCTCAATAAAAGGGCTCCGAGCGCACGACTTCCAAGATATTTCTTCTTTCATTACATTTATTATTCAAAGCCTCGGCCGCTGTGGAATACCTCCGAAATGTCCGTCTCCGGGACCTATTGTTTTAAATGTTAGCAGTGCGAGGTAAAATATTTGTAGACACTGTGTCGACATTGATGCAGAGATGTAACCATAAGACATGAACCAAGTGGCGATAGTGTTGCTTGCGGCACTCAGCGTTAAAAGCTGGTAGCAAAATATGATAATTATGTCGTCTTCATTTTACACGTCATCTCGCACTTGAAATATGATACAATACGAGTGTCGTCACGTGATGTTAAAGGTACCGTAACATGAAACGTGAAAATGAAAGATGAAGCGACTACTTCTCGACAAAATTCTCAGGCCTAATTTCCCCCGTCATTCCTCACAATTTATTGTACCATAGAGAACCGTCAATATTTGATTCGTATCGCACTGTGAGAATTCTAATATTTCAGCGAGTTCCATCGACAAGCCTTATTTCTCCGAGGTAGGCAGATACGTGACACACCTCACGTATCTTATTTCAGGCGGTGCCGCGGTGGGGGACAGAATGTGGGCCAGTATTTATAAGGGAAGAAGCTGGAGTCACGTAACAATCGATGAGGGGGTAATGACGAATTCGGAACAAACAGCTGAAGCGATTCGATACGCGCCGCGCTTTGACAATTATTATTATTTATGATAAGCATCCCGAGAAGTAGGACATGACGTCGTGTCTCATGTGTTGAGCGAACGCGCTGAAGCCACGGGCCACGGGCCACGGGACACGGGACATGGGACACGGGACACGGGACACGGGCCGGGCACATCCATCTGCAGCGAGATAAGCACATCGAGTTGGCCTTATTCACACCCCTCGCTCATTTTAACCGCTTTAGAGTTACCGAGGAAATGAGAATGAATACCGCATCGTTGTTGGCATCGATGATGCCTTTATTGTTACTGATATCTGTGGAACGGTGATCAGCTGATCACTTTCCGTCAGGCGGTCTGTATGCTCGTTTATCGGCTCTTTATATGAAAAAAATGTGCTCCGTGTTGTTTGAGTGTTTCACATACACTCATACCCTCGGCCTCGCTGTGAACATATAAAGGGTCGCGCTAATCGCGTTACTTCCAGTCAATGAGCGTGGGATTAATTTGTTCAGTAAACATTAGCAGTTTATGTTCGTTTTCAACATTACAACGGAACCCTCTTCGTGGGTTAATGAAAGGGTTTCATTTTAATGATATGTAAGCGAACATAATTTGCGCGAACTGGCCTCGCCGCAGCGACGACTGTTGCCAACAGCGCTCAGCGCCGCGCCGCGCCGTACGTTTATTTTATTATTCTCACAACAGTCTTTACTTGCTGCCGTAGTGAGAAAAATCCTGTGTCAAAAGACACTGTCTCGCAGTGAAAAAAAAAAAAAGAAATCTGCTCCGTTACACATAGGTTTTCGTTTCCACGTCCTAGGTTTTCTGGAGGAGATTTCTAAGCATAACCTATGTGCAATATTGCCTACACCTTTTGTTTTATAAATAGGTTTGTTTTATAAATAGGTTATGCGTAGTAAACAGCGATGGCTTGATCAGCCGTCACGTGGCGCGGCTCGCAGCTACAGCGATCCTCAGTGGCAGCTTCCCGCTTGGCCGCCTGTCGCCTATATCTAGAGCGGCTTGCTCATCCTCTTCGAGGCGTGACTTTATATCTTGTGTGCGTAAAGAAATAAAGGTACTTCCGGCTGTGGAGCACGAATGGTGTGATCCCATTGTACCGTTCCTCCAGCGAGGTGACAGGTAGGTACAAGTCGACTCGGACGCGGCCGTCGACAGAGCGCGCCAGCAATGCGCCGTACCTGATGCGTCACGGTAATAAATTGCACTGAAAACTTCCGCTTTGTGGTATCGGAATACCACGTAGTCACATTGAATGCTATATGAGACCGGTGGCACATTTCTGTTCGGTGGCTGCCGCAGCCCGCAGCCGCTGCGGCCTGCGTCTGCGGCGCGTAGCCCCAGTGAAGGTTAGGTTAGGTTACATTATGTATGAGAGAATTGTTCCCGCTTTTTCACGCCTTCTTCGGATCGTCTTGATATTAGATTTAATCAAAATGCGCAAGTGACACCGAACCGACGACGAACGTACCTTATGGGTACTGTAATTATAACTCATGTTTATTGATCATGTAAATTGTGAAAGCCTGGAACGTCATATTGGGACACCATGCAAACCAATCTGTACCAGTCAATTTTATTTTCAGCAAATTTTTTAGGATTAGAGCGAATACGAAACAAGTTAATCCATGTCTAATTGACAGATTGTAAATTCAAAAATAGTCTCCCAAACCCATAACATTTTAGGAAGTCTCTTTGTTATGCTGCGGACGGACGGACAGATGGACGATCGGACGGACGTGACGAAAATATTAATCCGTTATCAAAACGGAACCCTAAAAATATATAATTACTTAAGGAGACACTTTTTAAAACATCAGATAAAATTATATCAAAAACTTTATAATTAAACGTAAATGGTTGACTCCCTCTAAAGGCCAACTACATAATAACATTTATTAATTATCCAAGTTATCCGAACAAAAGTAAACCTTCACTTTGAAGAGAAACAAAAGTTACGCTTTACGCTGTCCTCCGGGCGCCGAGTTGATTGCTAATTAAATAAATAAAAGTAATTAGCATAAGCAGGAGGTGGCGCTACCGTCGCGCTGTCAACATTTGCTTTAACGTAGCTCCGTAATAAAAGTCGATTTTAAATTCTAAAAGTTATCAACAAGTGAAATAATAGTGTATAAGTTTGCTAGGAGTATAAAATCTGTGAACTGAAGTATAAATTTACCGAAGAAAGCAAGAAAACAAGAAGAAATCTCAAAAAATAACAGACGAAACACAACGGAAAAATTTGAACAAGAAACTTGGAAAAAACCTGCTTGGCACAAATTATTGAGTTGAAATACAACTTATACTGAATCAAGGTACAATATTACTTACTTTGGGTTATTTAAAGTGAGTGCTAGTGTATTACATGCAAAATATAACCTAAAACTTCAACAAATTTAAAAATCATCGCACTACTAACGCCATCTAATAAAAGATTTTAGCACTACTTACGCAAGTCCCAAGCTAAGACAAAAATTCAGCGCCATCTAACAATCTAACAAGAAAATTCAGTATAGTCTGCTCACATCGATTTCAATTGGGAAAAAGTTTGGTTACCAAGTTAAAGAGAGGGCGTTACATGCAAACAACATGGAAGAACTAAAAAATATATTAGAAAATATGCAACAAGAAATGAGACAGTCAAAAATCGATATGTTGGAAATGAAAGAGGACATAAAGAGCACAATAATTGAAAATTTAAATGAAAAATTCACAAATTTAGATATGAAACAAAATTATCTAGAAAATAAAATTCAACAACAAAGCAACAGTATCAGCAACTTTGAGAGATACATACGACGCAAAAATTTGATCCTATTTGGTGTAGAAGAACATGAAAAATCCTACCACGAACTTGAAAAAATTATAATAGATTTAATTAACACACATTTTAATATCCAGTATAATAAAAATAATATAGAGTCTGTAAGAAGACTCGGGAAGAAGAAAGACACGATAAGACCGGTAATTATAACATTCAGTACTGTTGGATTAAAGATAAATATATTGAAAAATAAGAAATGCCTGGATAACACACCATATTACTTAAAAGAAGATTACCCATTAGAAATTCTCAATAAACGTAAAGAGTTACAAGAGCAACTGAAAAAAGAGAAACAACTAGGAAATAAGGCTTTCATCAAATATGACAAACTGATCGTATTAAATGACAAAGAACACCAAAACCCAGGAAGTCAAGTAAATAAAAGGAATTTGTCAGAATCACCAGAGACAAATAATCCAAGTAACCAATTTGAAAACACACATAAAAAAATACCATGGAAAAAGAATAAGGTATCAAATATGAAGGATTTTATTATACAAAAACCAAAGCTTATTTATTCCTCAGCTGGCAACACCCATGACCAGACGCAAATAACGCTTCACAGCACATAGCAGCGACAGACGGCCCCTCCAACCCAAAATCTCCCACCATGGTTGGTCACCACGGGAGAGATCGACCAAAACCCTCCAGATAACTCTACTATTGATAAAGACGCCAATAATAATATTTTATACGTAGCAACATATAACGTGAGAACTCTATCCACTACTCACAGATTAATAGAACTGATGGACTCGCTAAAAAATATCAAATACGATGTAATTGGCCTTTCTGAAATCCGGCGAACTGGCACCACGATTCAAGAATACGACAGGTTCATTTTTTGTTACACAGGCGAAACACAAGGATTATATGGCGTGGGTTTCATTGTTAAAAAATACCTTAAAAAATATATTGCGAGTTTTATTGGAATATCAGAACGAATAGCTCTCCTGAAACTGAATATAAATGGTTTCCGGATAGATCTACTACAAGTCTATGCTCCTACAGAGGCATCAAGTGAATACGAGATTGAACATTTCTATAATATAATAAACGAAACCCTAAAAACTTGTGAAAAAAATATTATAGTCATGGGAGATTTCAACGCAAAAATAGGGCAACCTAGAGCTGACGAATTCATGTTAATGAAAAGGCACGGATACGGTGCAAGGAATGCCAGAGGTGAACGCCTGATAGAGTTCGCAAATGAAAATAAATTGAGCATAATGAACACCTTCTTTAAAAAGCCTGCAAACCAAAGATGGACTTGGAAATCACCAGACGGAACCACAAAAAATGAAATTGACTACATCTTAACAAATCTACATAGAAATGTAACAAATGTGCAAGTTATAAACTTAAGGTTTCCCACCGATCATAGACCCATAAGAGCTTGTATTCAACTACAAAAAATGAAAAAATGTCGTACAAAATATACAAATAATTTAATAAGTTCACTAAAAAGCGAGACGGAAATATCAAAATATAAGCAATCATTAGAGAACCTACAATATGAACTACTGCAATATCAAAATAACGACACCGTACAAGTCTATCACGATAAAATTATCCAGTGCATAAAAAAGAGTCTGCATATAGCTTTCAATAACAGCCAGTCTACCACAAAAAGAAGTATAATATCGGAATATACTAGAAAGCTCATAAACCGAAGACAAGAACTGCATGAAATCAAACCAAAAACACAAATAGTCAGGAACGAGTTAAAAGCTCTATATAAACTCATCAGCAAAAATATAAAAAAAGACTACACTCTCCATCGTAGAAAGACATTTGAAAGCCATATATACAACACTGGTAGTATCAAAAGAGCATACAAAGAGCTTAATTCCCACAAGATATGGATCAAAGATCTACAGGAATCAGGAAAAATATTGCAAAATAGGTCTGATATTATCAATGTCGCCACAAACTTCTATAAAAAATTGTATGACTGTGAAGTTCAAGAATATGTGAATTGCAGCCCAAATCTTCAACAAGCCACTGTTAATACCGCAGACATAAAAGCTTTTGAAGAACACGAAATTATCAAAGCAATCAAAAGATTAAAAGTAGAAAAATGCCCAGGAGCAGATGGAATCACTAACGAGGCAATAAAAATAGGCTGTGATTACCTTGCTACACCTCTAACACATCTTTTTAACTCTATATTAAAATCAGGTATCACACCTAGTCAATGGTCAGAGTCAAATATGATGCTGCTCTACAAAAAAGGTGACCCTACAGACATAGGCAACTACCGCCCTATAAGCTTGCTGCCCACACTCTACAAACTCTTCTCATCGCTTATCGAGAGAAGAATAAGCAAGACTATAGAAGATCACCAGCCGATAGAGCAAGCTGGCTTTAGACGTGGATATTCTACGATTGACCATATTCATGCGATAGAACAAATAATTGAAAAGTACAGTGAATACCAGAGACCGCTCTATATTGTTTTTATTGACTACAAAAAAGCTTTTGATACAATCCTACACGCCTCTATATGGAACGCCTTAAGCGAACAACAAGTAGAGCTCAAGTACATCGAAATTATAAAATATCTTTACAAGGACTGTACAAGTAGAGTGAAATTAGAGTCAATTGGACCGCCGATACCCATAAGAAGAGGAGTAAGGCAAGGTGACCCACTATCGCCTAGAATATTTATTGCGGTGTTAGAGTCAGTCATAAATAAAATCAATTGGAGTAGAACAGGACTAAACATTAATGGTAAATTCATCAACCATCTAAGATTCGCTGACGATATTATTTTACTATCGGAAAATGCCAAAGAAATGGAAGAAATGGTCTATATACTAAACTCAAAGAGCAAAGAGGTGGGTCTGGAAATGAATTTGGAAAAAACCAAAATAATGACAAACAGTACAAAATACCCCATATACTTAGAACAAAAGCTTATAGAATACGTTGACAGTTATATATACTTAGGTAAACAAATCTCCTTTGAAAAGCAAAATAACGAGCTAGAAGTTGAAAGAAGAATTACAGGCGCATGGAGAAAATTCTGGAGTCTAAAAGAAATATTAAAGAGTGACATGGCTTTGAAAATAAAGAAAAGGATAATGGATACCTGTCTGCTCCCTTCCATCACCTACGCATGTCAAACATGGAAATACACGCTACGAATAAAAAACAAAATTCGATCCTGCCAGCGGAGTATGGAAAGAAGCATCACGAATATAAAAAAGATTCAAAAAATCCCACACAAGTCAATACGGGAGAAAACTCGCGTGACAGATGCACTTAACTATTCTTTGAAGCTAAAGTGGCGCTGGGCGGGCCATGTAGCTAGAATGGATGACGACCGCTGGACTACTAGACTAACATCATGGCGGGGGCCAGCAGGCGTAAGGAAGAGAAGCAGACCAGTAACTCGATGGGACAATGATATAATAAAAACAGCAGGAAGAAACTGGCAAACAAAAGCCAAAGATAGATTAGCGTGGCAAAATCTGGAGGAGGCCTTCACCCTCACATAGGAGGGGTTCTTGCATGGATCGCGTATGATTAATTTCTAGTATTAATGTTCTATCAATTTCTATTTAAATTTAATTTCTATTTAATTTCAGACATTACAATAATCAATAATAATATAATTTATAAAGTTTAATTCACTCAATAATTGCAATTTATCTTTCAATTAATTAAAACTTAATATTGTTTTTAGAGTATTAAAAAATCTATATGTAAAATTAATATATTTTATCTATAAATTTGAAAAATGTAAAACTAGAATAATAATTTTGTAATTGTAACCAACTGTGCACGAAATAAAAGGCTATTTTATTTTATTTTATTATTTATTAATTAGCATAATTTACATAATTAAGTTTAATTAATACCTACATTTGTTTTTATTTGCATTCTAGTAAATGCTTATTTTGAACTACCAAAACGAACCCTACCCTACAATTAACGAAACCTGAGGTTATCAGACACACAAAGCTCAGTGACTTCGAACGGGAGAGTTAAACAGTGTGACCCTAATCATGGATGGAATGGAAAGGGCCTTCCCCTTCATCGCAATATTATGAGATATAAATCGTTAAACAATTTCCTAGTTTTCTCTGTGCACTTGCCATATCACCGTTCTATTAATTATTTATGTAAACATTTATATTAGTTATATTTGAGTGCAGTATTTCAGCTCAGCAAGGCTATTCAGTTTTGTAACTTGACAGCGGAATCCGCGATGAGTTTCAAAATTGAAGTTCGAGTCCGAGATCTTGATATGTGATTCTCTAATCATCTGGTACGCACTTGCGAGGTGAAGGGAGTCTCGAACTCTAACTTCAATTTAGAAACTCATCGTGTATTCCGCTATCAAGTTACAAAACAAAAGCGAACTTGCATCATATTGACATGTCATTATCTAATCATCTAGTACGCGCTTGCGAAGTGAAGTGATCCTAGAACTCGAACGTCAATTTTGAAACTCCGCTGTCAAGTTACAAACCTGAATAGCCTTCCTGGTGAGATGTCGGCGGGTGGCGGCGCTGGACGTTAAACGAGTTATTTTAACATTCAAATGTAACTGAACATTACTTACAGTTTACACGGCGCGGTGCGCGGTGCGCGGTGCGCGGTGCGCGGTGCGCGGTGCGCGGTGCGCGGTGTAACTATGAAACAGTTCGCTTTTACGACGCAGACGCCTCGCGTTGCCGAGTAGTGCCGACTGGTGACTGGCGCGCGGTACTCCTGTGTACTCACTATACTTATTGTGTTCCACTCGGTTTTAGACATTGTTGTAAAGCAACGGAGAATTCATAAAATTTAAGAGAATCTTAAAAACAATTAATTTGTTAATTTTGCGATTTCCGACTATTGACATGAGGATCTAATAATAAATCTAACAACAATTCGCATCCAAAGTAACTCGTTGAACTGGGTAAATAAATCCGTTCATGTTTGTATAAAAGTTAGGGATTTAACATTGACAGTTACCTCGTGCGAAACTGAGCTTCCGTTCTCCCCGGGACCGCGAGAGTGCCGCCGCCGGAGCTCGCCTCCGCCTCCGCCGGACCACCCGGACCGCACAATTAATGCGCTGTAAAAGTTCATTTGCAGTTTTATTGCACGTGCAAACAGTTCCGTGCGGGCACGCGCCACGCGCGGTGCACGAGTCACGACGACCGCGATATCTGTACTGATTGCATCCGTCATCCGTTGCTCGACTAATTCAGTTTTCTCTGTAAAATGATCCATTGATTCGTACTTTGTCAGTATCCGGTTTAACCATGAAACAACTTTGTGTAGCGTTCAGCAGGATGTGATCGAAATTAAATAAACAACAAAAAAATAAGAATAAAAAAATAATTTATAAGGAAATGAAACTCTGTTTCTAACGTTTCGTCTAGCGTACGATTCCGATGTTCTTGTATCTCCTGAACGGAAAAATGTAAACGAGCACGTTATTAATTGCTCCTTTTTGCACTTTCCCAAGTTCACAGGGAAAGTGTAAGGCATTGGATCTAACGTGCGAGTCGTGTGTTATTAATAAAGCAATTAAACTGCGCGGCTGGAGTGTATGTATGTACCGCCGCGCCGCGATGCCGTCGTGACGCCGAGTTAACTAGCTACCGCTAAATTTATATTTAACTCTAGACAGCTTTCACGAAAGGGATTGTCCCTGGAAGATATGCATCATTATTGTATACAGCAGTTCATAATTATGTAGATGTGTTCTACCAGCAGTTTATGTATATTATGTAGGTGTTCTACATTATAAAATTTTTGAAGTCTTTCATTTTGATTTCAAAGATAATAACAATCGTTGAAACTAGAGGCGAGTTAAACCTCCACTGCTCCAAATGGGGTGCAATGAACTATGAACGAAGTAAGAAGAGACTGCTGGGTTCCTTAACACTAAATTTATTTAATATCATGCATGATGCTTGCGCATGATAGTAGGTTACCAACTAACTACTAGGATTGCGCTAAAATCAACTGTAGATGTAGAGCAACTGTAGACGTAAATACAGGAATAAGCAGGTTCCTCGTCTCACTCTTGGCCGCCAATCGCACCAACGCGTCGAATACCTTGGCTGTTACCAAAGTTCACTGACTAATTAGCAGTAGGCAGTATTCAACGAGCCCAATAGTTGTGGCCATCGTAAGTCGTAACTATGACGATAATATATTCGCAAAAAATTATGCAAATATTTTGGTAAACAGTTACCCGGAACGTAACTACGCTCTTTCATATTAGGTGACTTGTTGGATTTCTTCCAGTGTCCATATTGAGGGAATTGATAATCCATTTCAAAGACACACATAACGTTTTTTGATTAAATTACAAGTGCGTACAGGAATCTAATCTGAGCTTTCCTACGAGAGGTTGAAGCTTAAACTATGCTTAGGCTTATGCTTAATCTCTAGCTTCGCCTAATACAAATTGGTTACCACAATTACATGGCGCAGGGACTGTATCAAGTGCTTGCATGACTGTTTCAGAACCAGGAACGCTATTCAGTTTTGTAACTTGACAGCGGAGTTTCAAAATTGACGTTCGAGTTCTAGGATCACTTCACTTCGCAGGTGCGTACTAGATGATTAGATAATGACATATCAATACGATGCAAGTTCGCTTTTGTTTTGTAACTTGACAGCGGAATACACGATGAGTTTCTAAATTGAAGTAAGAGTTCGAGACTCCCTTCACCTCGCAAGTGCGTGCCAGATGGTTAGAGAATCACATATCAAGATCTCGGACTCAAACTTCAATTTTGAAACTCGTCGCGGATTCCGCTGTCAAGTTACAAAAGTGAATAGTCTTGGAGTATTAATTATTGCATGTTAAATCAAGAACGCTATTTATAAAGCAATTACGCGAACGGCTGGTGTCGCTCGCGCATTATTAGAACCGAGACAGCCTGTGTAGTGTGTAGTGTGTAGGTAAATTGAGCTAAGAGCTAAGCGAGCGCTAGGCTATTCTATTTACGGATATCGCTATTTTACCGCTGCATTGTCTAACATAGAGACGTGGCTAACTTGTCAAAAAATAACGCTTTTGTTAATTATAAGTAATTATAAGTATACGTAGATAATACGCGTATCGGTAAATCGGTATGATTGTTGACCATGAGAGTGGGTGTTGACGATTCTATAATATTCGTAGGTACTGACGTCGTGAGTAGTGAGTACCCTTTGCATTTATTTAAAATCAAATACAAGTAGGTACTCGTACGTTAGTATGTAAGTACTTGCCACCGGCACCGGCTCGTGCTGTTTACTACTTGACTACAGATACTAGTATGTGGTTAAATGAAGCCACAATAATATTTTGAATATTCTCAGAGTGTTCCGGGAAATGCATCGTGAATACAACACAGTTGATTTACCAAGCAATTACTGAGTGCCTTAACGACGTGCCGCCGCCGCGCCGTGCCGGCCACTCGGTGGAATGTTACCCGAATAGAATTAAGGACATAATATCATATTAATTAAAGCAAAGCTTGCAAACATGACATATTTTATTGTGCGAGGCAGTAAGTATGTGATCTTTACATGAAACAAAACGGAGCGGGAAAAATAACCATGGTTATACCATGTTACCAGTTTAGTATATTGGTTCATTGGTATGAACATACTGTTTATTTCATTGTATGATGGTGGTGAGATGTTTCCGCTGGTAGTGAGGAGCGCCGGGGTCGACCGGTCGCAGTGGTCGCAGTGGCCGCTCGATGCGATAAAAGGGTTATATTTAAAGCCATTACGGGCGGATTACCGGAAACGCCATTGTTTACTCTCGCTAAGAATAGTGATGACTGGAACACTTGAGCGCGGTCGTAAGAAGCTTCGTATGATAATAGTATGTATACGGCGATTGGTATGCTTTTGTTTAAATTGTAATTCACTCTACAATGTTGCGCGTTGTCAAACGGTTAAAGTTGGGAGTTGTTTGGGTACCTGAGATGGTACAAAAAAGAAATGTGTGCTGGGACACATAGTAGAAGTGAAACTTCAACGGACAAGTGGAATTCAATAAAATTTTGCTTAATAAAAATATAATAAAAAAAATATATTTCAAAAATATGTAAATATATTACACATATAAAACGAATGGCAACGTATTTATATTTATATGTTTATGTTAAAAATTGCCACGCGATTTATTGTCTAACCCCTCCACGCGGCCACGCGGGGTAACGCTTTTTCGTGGCAGAAAAATCGTAAATAATAGCCCGTCTATACATATAGAAGTTTCACTTCAAAAACTTATCAGTGGTTCATAACTACACTGGTCATAAAAAAATCGACCGATCCATTTTTTTGTTCAATTATGATGGACTGTTTCACAGCTAACCTATTTCACCTGTTTGTTTATTAAATTGCAGGTGGGCCGATTTTTTTGATGACCAGTATAGTTCCGGTTTGTGTCGTACCAAGTGATCGACCAAATTAAGCAGTTGGTGGGTGGATTGGTGACCGTTAGTGGAAATAAAAATCTCTTGAGAGTCTCCATGTAAAGACATGTAAGGACATGTGAAGCTGTTGGTCCTCAGGTTATAAAAAATCCGGCGAAGTAAGCTCAGTTATGAGAAGAGATCCATGCTCTTTATTGGAGACTTTTGAGATTGAAGATTGATCTGTGGCTCAGTGTAGTCGTATGGAGTGGTAACTTTTAAATTCTGTCTGGATAATGAAACGGGCAGCGTTAGTATTGTTTCTGTCTTTCAGCGACTAAATATCCTGCAGCGACAGCCGGCAGCTGACAGCCGACAGCCTACAGCCGACAGCTCACGAAACAACGTGTCCCAACTTTCTGAGTTATTGCCGCCGCGGAAATATTATTGCGATGCTATTATAAATGTTACACATATAATTCACACCAGCGCACTGCTGTACATTGTAAAATAAGAATAAATAGTTAATTCAATTGTATTGTATGGAGTATCATTTTCATTTCACATTTCACCTTGCTTACGGATACTCACAATACGTATTATGTTGAAACTCGATACTCTGACAGAGTCGATAGTTATAGCAATTGGATTTTGTCTTTCATTAGTGGTCGAAGGCGATAACATCCAAACGCACCCGAATATTCCCGATTTCGTTCACCGCGCCTATATTCAAATCAAACTGATCGCGTCATGTAACGCGACCTAGGGCCGAATACCCGGTAGCCGGATATCCGGCGCACCGGCCTCGTAGCTTGCCGAATATCCGGTATCCAGCCAAACCACTATTCGTGTCATCTCTATTCTAGATTACCTTTAGGACATTGGTTCCGTAAAGCGAAGCGAGGGAGGTTGCTAGTTCACAATATAGCCGCTAATACAGTTTATATTTCGCGAGTTGTTTCATCTCAGAAGCGAGTAATCTTTTAATTGAAGTACATTTCCCAACCGTGTAAGTTATAGTGGCAAGGCAGATTTATTTTGCAAAATTCCGGAAACTTCTCGGCGATGTATTTTGCCGAGGCGATGCACTCCGACCGGTAATTACAAAATGTAATTGTTTTATAAATAATGTTATGAGATTTCTGAGTTTACGGTGCAACTTTACTATTCGCTTTCAGAACTTACTCATACTATCAACATCAGCTGACTCCAGAATTGTAGAATAAAATATTCAAAAACAATTTTTTTCTCCCCAACAGGTAGCGTGAGGATGATTTTTTTATTCGTCGCGTACCCTATAGTGTGGGGTATTGTTGAAAAGGTCTTTTAAAAATAATATGGATTTTTAAATATTTGGCTTTAAAGTACTAATATTGGTTGGAGACAAGTGTCCCCCTGCCTGCCGGCTAAACGGTTGGAGTTGAACAAGTGAAAAAATTCTCAAAAACAGGTTATGTCATGAATTTACACTAAAAACTATCACGGCTATGTTAGCATAAGTAGTTAATTAATAATAGTCGATAAACTTACTACTTCGGAACTCTACCATTGCGCGTGGCCTGACACGCACTTGCCCGGTTTTCTTAGTATCCAATTTTAGACCATATGGATACATTATGTGTACGCACGACAACGTATGCTCACGCATGAGGAGGGATGTTCCGTGCTCACGGCTGTGGAAACGTGACAACGGATACTTGATTACAGTTCCGTAACTTCACAGGACGAGATACGTTTAATAATATTATTTATTTGACATAGATATGTCGGGATACCCTTTTGTTTCTTTTCAACGTAATCCCATGTTTTACGGCCGAAATAACAGCTTTGTAACAATACTCAAAACCTTTTGTTTCACATATCCGTGTTCATAAACTGTGTTAAAAATAGGTATACATTTGTACAGCGTGATCCATTTGGCTGATTCGATGTCGAAAATTCTGAAAGTATTCTATGAAAAAAGTGTTTTTGTAGCGAACTACACCAATTTAGTATTTTGAAAAACCACTTTAAAAATACTGTGTTTGTTGCAACCAGTGATAGTCATAGTCATTAGTCAAAACCTTGACGTGATTAATATGAATATTTAATAAGAGATAATAGATATATCAGTTATTTTTTATTTTATTGTTACCCTAGAATTCCCTGAAACTTTTTTGAAATGAAATGAAATGAAAATACTTTATTGCACACAAAAAAATATGGTACAAAAGGCGGGCTTAATGCTAACACAGCATTTTCTTCCAGCCACGTTTTTTCACGAGCTTCACCTTCGAACTTGCCATTTAACTATTGTAATAAATAAGCTACCCACCCATGATGTATTATGTATGTATATATTTACCTAACAGTGGAATGTACAATAATACACCGTTTTAACTGGACGTAGCGATGTATTAATCAAGGAGGTTATTTCTGTCGGCCGTCACGTCACGGGCTCACGGGCGTCGGCGTCGCGTCGGCTTGATTTATATAGCTCATTAGGGCGCGGGATCGTTTCGAACAATGTCTTCTGGTGTGCTGTTGCCCTGGTACCGGCACTCGCCACTCCCACGATGCATGGGCCTGCCAGATAAATTAATTACCATTATTTTCCTTACGTTCTTTATTTTAAATAGGTTACTCAGGGTTTTAAGTGTTTTTAGGATATTTCCTTTTTCGTTGAAATTGCTTATGCTTCTTGTTGAGATTAGATTTGGTTTATTTCGATGAAGCTCATGCGTTTTGTACCTACACACTACGTTATGGTAAACTTTTTAGTAGTAAAATTGAAAGGACAAAGAGCAATAATTAAATTTTCGTCTCCGTCACATTTGAGTTGCGTAACTTAATGTGGGAATTTATTTGACCATACATTTCGTGTATAAATTTTCTGAAACAATTGAAAATAGTTTTAATTGAATACGAGTAGTGTCTAAAACCGCGTAGTATATTAAATTTAATTTGAGCACTGGAAAATGTAGCCAGAATTTTGTAACCTCCGAAGCTACGGGGTAAAATGAAAATTGAATTACAATTTTGGTCACTTGTGTGACCGCCGTGCATTTCCAAAACCAAAAGCCGAACATAATTCTGTAAAATATATTTTATTGTTTAAAACGTCGGTGACGTAGCGCGTCCCATTTTGCGAGCACAAGACTTTATTCCACCGATATGGAGTATCGAACTCATTACCAGTGGCGGCTGGTGGATCCTAGAAGTGGTGGTGCACTGTATCAGCGTATTTTTATTTTAACGATTGCCAAAAAACGGTTATGATTTTCGCGCGTAGACGTAGTTATATTCGTCTTAAAAGTGTCCTTAATAAGTATTTTAAAAAAAAATAGATGATAGTTTGAAAAATAATCCTGTCGATTTTAATTCCAATTTTTGTTGAAAAGTTTCATTATTGCTTTCAAAATAGTCGATGTTAAAGTTTAATACTCATTTTCACAGCTATTTACTCACACACAATGTCCCACAATTCAGTAACTATAATATTATAATTCTGAAAATCCTTGCAGAATGTAAACAAACGCAACTCCTTTTCGCTAGGCGGCGCCGGCCGCGCGGCGACGCGACGTAGCGCGCGCGAATTTCGTCAAACCTCGTTCCGCTATCGGTAATCTTCGGTTCGCTTGTGTGCGGCGCACCAGAGTGGTCTTATTTCGCCATACATTTTCTATTGAACTAGCTCTGTCTCACGCGCCAGGCGTTTTCGGTTGCATCTCATAGGAGTTGTATGAGCATTCGCCGTGCGATTTGGCTAGCGCACCGTGAACCATTTTACAGCGATTTTCGCGATAATAAGTCTTAATACTTTATCAAAGAGCTTAAATTGGTTCATCATAATTTCGTTAATATTGAATAGATCGCTAATCAGACACTGTTATACATTTTTTTGTTTTATTTTTCTAAACATTAAAATCTGGCAGTTCGGCGCACGAGTGCACTTAAAGTACAGCCGCCCCTGCTCATTACGTTCCATTAGTACACTTGTCTTGTTCACGAAATAGAAAGACATTGAAAATAAATTCTTTGCTATCCAGGATGACGTCAAGCAAGCTTTAATGTCGTGAGTTATAATTATGTTTATAAGTTCTTTTACGTTACGACTTGCAGCCAACGAGGTTAAAAGTAGGTTACCAGCAAAAGGCACTACCCACGCGTTGCCAGTCAACTAAATGTCAGGTGACCCACATGAGTGAATGTCCCGGAATTAAATCGAAACACGTAAAAACATTTCTCGGTGAATTTGATAAGGAAATGGTCACCGGGCCTAGTGTGACTATATCCAGTCACACTAGGCCCGGTGACCAACACGTGCAGCACGAGGTCCCGTGGTCCCGTGGTCCGCAGTGAGCACCGCGAGCAGGATTTACTAGTCGACGAAGGAGCTGATGACGAAGAAAAAGAAAGAAAGAACAGGCTCCCATGCCCCCAGCCCACAGTAGCCGGATGACACGACGAATTTGGCTTGGAATAACGATTTTTTGGATATTACATTCTCGAGCCGGTTGACGACCATCACGGCCAAGGGTTGATCCCGAGGGATTGTCGTTTCATTGTAGACTCATCTCGACGGACGTCAGTGGATCGGTGGATGGACCTTCTTAAACAATTTTAATCATGTCGCCCCAGGAGCTCCGAGCTCATTGCCCTGTCCATTAGGTCTTCGGCAAAGTTACGCATCGCTGGACTGGACGCACCGGGAGATTAGAAACTTGATCTCTAATGATCGGATCAATACAATCTAATCACAAAAAATATCTCCAAGTTGTATTTATCAGTCATTATTTCTAGCAGAAAACTTTCAAAGGCCAAAACTAGTCTAACGGTTGATGCCAACAGTTTATTCAGATATAAATTGGTCTCCATTTCCTACGTTAGTTAATTTCCTTTCAATCATAGCATCCGTCATCCGCATTTGAATCGCAAAGATACACGTATTTTATTGGAAGTCTTCTGCTTGATATCAAATATTTTTATTCCGCCAAGCTCACGGGTTCAGTCCTGACGTATCGTTAACAGTCAATCGAGAAGTTCTCCGAACGAAGCCTTTCATTTCCGCATTTAAAATCCGCAGCTTTCAATCCCATACACTCGCGTTTCATACATTCATCGCATCGAGCCGACGACAAGCGGTTGGGAGCTTTTAAACAAGTTTTAATTAGAGACGTAATTGTAGCGATTTCAAAGGAAAAACAAAATAACGAGGTTCTCTCGAACGTGTTCATGCGGCGCGCGTCTCACTGCTGGCGGTCGCGCTACGGGCGATGAACGACGGCGGACAGTTCTTGGAGTCCGTAGTAAAAATGAATAATAACAAAATCGAAAAAAAAACTACGACAGATAGGTATACTCACGTAAAGTCGAAAATTTTTATTCGTTTATGCCTTTATCGGGTATCTTTAGATAAACTTTTGAAGACCATTTTGAGGAATCCATTTATGAAATATAAATATTTAAATATTTAGGTCAGAGTTAAGTGTCCCTCCCCCTGCCAGCTAAATGTTTGACGTTGGACATGTGAAAAAATCAACGATTGTAACATATTATTATGATGAATTAGCTAGGTGGACTAAATGAGTTTACGAGTAATAATCGATCAACATACTACCGACCCCCTAGGTACAGCAAGTACCTCGACATGCACTTAACCGATTTTTTTAAATGATAGTGCACTAAAGAGAGATTTAGGTAAATAAAATTGCCTCCCATCTATTGATATTCATGTCATAGTGTATCCCGCGAGTCACACGGCACAGCGAAGCTCGCGCTCGCACTCTCGCCTGCAATGCGCCGGCTACCCAAGCCCCCGGTTGGCAACATGAAGAATCATTTGTAAATTAAACGTAGAGTTTTACGAACTCACTGTTTCGTTCCTGCGTCATTGTCGCGAGTGTGATGCCGCCCGCCGGCCTGCGCGCTGCGGTCTGCCTGCTTCTAGTTCTGTCACAGAACAGACTATTCATATTATAAATGTACATGGGTTACATTGTAGTAATTATTATACATTTGTAGTACGTTGAATTGAAGTTAAGGTTAAGCGTTAAAATGTTGATTTTGAAGCAGAAGTAGGTAGTTCATTAAATGGCAACAACGACAAACAAACATCTCATTTTGTTGTGTAAACACAGTGTCGGTACCGCCTGTGCCACAGTACATCACGATTGGGTGCTAATTAATCACTCAGTCAAGTTTCATCTCAATTCTCAACGGTCGTAGGGTCCACAATCCACATCGTGCAATCACTTTAAATTTGATTATTACAAAATGTGTGAGTGAAAAGTAATAATACTAATCACAAGGTGAGAGATAATCAAAATAAATACTATAGTCCAGACTCTCTTGGCGCGGCGTATACCAGCCTTTTAGTGTATCGCTGTACATCCGACATGCGCCGCTGTGAACCATTTTCCGCAGTCTTCTTATAGTCCGCTTTGAGTTGAGTTGAGGGACATGCAGCGGTTGGTAAAAAATCAAGAGTTGCAATTTTATAAAAAAATATAACCAGATGAATCACTATTAAAAATCTTAGAAATAGGTGTCCTAACTATCACAGTACAAGTTTTTAACAAGGAACCATAAGCAAAGAAAAAACACTTTTCTATCACATTACTCGTATATATCGGCTGCGGCTGAAGAGCGCTGACCTCCCCGGGCAGCGGGCACCGCACCGGGCAGGTAAAACTGACTTATTATTGTAGCTGTTTTAATATTGAAACTTTTCTTGTTCTACAATACTTGTCCGTGTATCTATATGTCTTATACATACTTATATTATCCGAGTTAAGCCGTTTCTACTGACCTGAAACGTCGAAAACGATTGCCGGAAGGATACCGTAAAAATAATGCGCTAATTTAAAAACATATTAGCTTCTTCGATGCATATTTAGCCATATCAGACTCATAGCTTAGAATGTGCTCGTAATTGCACTAATACTAAAAGGATGATGAGGGGCATCCGCAAATATGTGAGGTGGTTTTGCAACAAAATAATACGAAAAGACTGTAAGGTAGTTGTATTCTAGGTGTAGCGATGGTGTAGCAAGTCACGAACGCGGCGTGCGGTTCCAAACTCTTTATATTCTCCGACAATATCAAATCTTTGTTAACGTATTCTCTCCGGCGTGTTGCCACTCCACGTGGCGTGTCGCGACCAGATCGACATCCGAGATTGTCTTGGCACAATGCTCATGTTTGCGATATTACTACTCGATGTCAGTGTTCCGAGGAAATGTCAGAGTCGACGAAGAAGCCCCGAATATATTGACTATATCATTTGGTAATTGTCGTAACAGAATCTTTGTTTTCACACCAACTCGTATGAACGAAAACCACAACCTTTTAATCTTCCAAATAGTGTACATACTGTAACTTTACAAATTTACAATAATAACACCTTAATAAGGACATTTCTGTAAAAAAATCCTTAAAAATTATTTCAGACATTCGTGATTCGTTCAGAGTGCATTCATTGGGACGGTGATTTTCTTGCTCCATCGCGATCGGATTTGTACATAGTTCTATTCGATATTTTAAAGCATGAGAAGCAATAAATTGATATCAGGCGTTTTATAATTTATCTATTTTTAGTAGTTGTTTATAATAGTAGTAGATTTTTGTAATTCATTGCTACTGAAAATAGAATGTGATTGTGATGAAAACAAAACATGATCGCTTTAACACTTAATACCATTTAAATATTTAAATGTTGGTGCCCGTTATTATCCGTATGGACCAAAAGCAAACATTTTTCTTTTATGGAGTTTTTGTGGTAATCCCGCAGAATAAAACACAGAACGTATATTATACCTTCTGAGGGCTTCATAAATAATTCTTTTGGCTTTTTGTGTGAAATATGACAAAATAATAATATTTTCGTTTCTAAATCACAGAACATCGTAAAAGGATAAAAAAGACCTTTTTGACAACAATAATTTGATTTGATTTGAAACATTAAGTTGTTAAATCGTTAAATGTTTCAAGTCAGCTTGACTATATCCAAACTATTTCAGGAAATAATATATTATTATAATTAAACGTAGGAGCATTCCCACAATTGGCGAAAGGCATTATTTTCTCTTAATGGCCAAAAATCGTAACAATTATTAATAGATTAGCGGTTTTCGTAATTGCCTATGTATCAGAGGGCTTTAATTTTAACCTTCAATACTGTCGGATTAATTTGCCGTTTGGTAATAAATGAACAACGGAGCAAGAATGGTCAAGCCGTAATTTTTCATGACGTTGGTAGTAATTTATCATGATAATGTTTGATACTAGCACTTTGGTATAATAACGGGTCTATGTACTTACCTACGCCTTTATTTTGATGGTTTTCATTATTTTCCAATCATTCATGTTCAAACTATTCTCTGTACTTAGCACGGGTTCAATGAATGAGTGAAGATCTTAATGAAACGTGCTATGTATGACCCAATGATGGCCAGCCAGTGGACATATTGTGTTCTACTGCTATCGACTGTTATCCTACGTTACAAATTCACAACTCTGCACTTTAGTTCTCATCACAGATAACTAAGACCCGATGGCACATATTTATCTGAGTGTATCTGTCTGCGAGATACTCCAGAATGCGACGTTGAGTGAGATGAGTTCAGTTATCTCCGTCGACAGCTGTAGCAGCACTTGGACTGCATTTCCCTCACACAATCTTTTCACCCGAATGGTATATTGTTCACTTAAATAAACTACAGTAGGCGAGGCGAGTCTGCACATTAGAAATGACACGAAAGCGACGTGCCAATAATTGTGGAAGTTTTCGAACCCGGGGAGTCGGTAGTGTCGGTACCTCAGATCGAAGTCGGCGCGTGGGAGGGCTCGTCTCTCGGCCCAGCCGATAGTCTATACAACTTGTTTATTGAGACTGACTGATTTATTACAATAGTGATGGAGGTAACGTGAAGAAGTTTCTTTCATGGCGATGTTGCTTGTTGGAACCTACTTAGGAAGTTCTAACTTGAGCTTATGAGGAACGCTGTTCTTTCTTTGTTTACTCGGTAATAGTTTATAGCCAATAATGTTATTTATGTTCGTGGTAATATTATTCTTATTACTACACTGCCAAGTTAGGGCGTGAATTGGTTTTGTATTGCGTTGGCTTTCAACTTTTTAAATACTAGGTACCTACTACAGATAGTTCTGTGATACCTACCTAGTTACAAATTATTTACTCACGTGGCAATCAAAGACTAGTAAGGGAGGGGATTTTCGGATTCGCATCGGTGATGAAGAAACAGCAGCCAAAGCGCCTGTTGAGCCGACCTGCTCGTAAAACGAATGCAACTTCGTAAAAGTATAGTTTATGAGGACTTTGAAGGGAAGTACTGCCGCAGCGAAATCGAATCTGAAGTGAAACTGTCGATTGCAGCGACAAGCACAGGCAGCAGGCAGCAGGCAGCAGGCAGCAGGCAGCAGGCAGCAGGCAGCAGGCAGCAGGCACTGCACTCGGCAGAATTAAACTGAGATGGAGTGTCGTTCATGAGCTGTGTGAACTGTGTCGTGACACTCGTGACACTCGTGACACTCGTGACACTCGTGACACTCGCACTCGTGACTGTGCTGTGAGCGAGTACCGTGAGTACCACCACACGTGTTTCATGAATATTATTTATGCTAAGCATTGTTTTTACAGAATTAATTCATGTAATGAATATGACTTGTTTGCTCGTGTAACGTTGGCCTTTGACCTATTTTTAGATTTGACTGCGTATTTTTGCTTTCTAGCTATAAGAAATATAGTCATATCATCAGTTTGTGCTCTCAACAACTTATCTCCAGTGCTTCGAGGGAGGGGGAAACTTCTTATTATCGGTCAGATAGAAGGATAACGGCCTCGCGGAAACATCCACGAAAACCCATACTTTCGTCGGATCAGATTCGGACTTCTCTTGGCGCCTTCAACTTCCACGCGATGTTTAGGGGCACTGAAACTGATACGAATGGTGTGAGGCTGTGAAGAACTTAGGGTTTGTCTTGACCTTCAGATCCGAAGACAAGTAGGTACGCTGAAAAAGAGAGATATTTAATAATAAATATCAGTTCTGTGCTGTGTATCTATAGCTGTGCATCTGTGCCAGCACAACAGTCCTATCTTCGAATAGGACTATAACTTCTTGTTAATTAAGCTCCGTTACGCCTACGAAAACACTTAGATAAAAACTAAAACGCTCTTATCTTGACAAAAATCCCGAAAACTTGCGACACAATTATCACTTATTACAAAAGTTCAAACCTAAACCTACACTTTGAAACAAATAAAAAAGGATAATTAATTTGTACCTTATAATTTACCCTTTATACTTTAAATTGGTCCCAACTTTCTCTGACGTCAGCGCCCAGAGGTGACTAAGGAAGGGAAGGATAACTTTAAAACGGTCATAAATTGTTAAATGACGTAACGTGAATTCCGAGATAAAATTTTTCGCCGGATCATGTCGCTAACAAAGAATAAATGCTAAATGTGTTAGGTTGAGCCGTGAGCCGAGAGCCGAGAGCCGTGACACTGCCGTTTTAAATACCAGGATAATAAGTTAGTTAATTTTATTGATCCCGTTTCTCTAATGATAGACACCCGCGCTCTCACACCAGGATGGCTTTTTGTTGTAGTGCTGTAGATTTTCTGATGATTTCCTAAGATATCTAGGTAATGGATTTATTATAATAATCTAGGTACTCCTCTTGAACCAGGAACAACTATAAAATTTAAATAAATCATCTAGTACAGTAATAGTACCTTGAGTCAAGTATGACATGCACCGTCTACATACGAAACATCTTTATGTACTTATATCAACGGCTAATGGAGATACGTAAAGGTAATAATATATTTTGAGTAATGTCGTAATGTGTGACAGCATAAGATGTTCTCATATTATTATTGGTGCGGGAATCCTGCAAAAAGGATCAAGAGAAACCGTAAAGTACACCGAATAGACAAGGTGTTATGACATAAATAGTGCATTAAGCTCGGCATCGAGGGTAAATGTATTAATGTGTGATCCCGTATCCGGCGCCGCGCCGGCGGCGTGTTGTAAATATCCATTACGTAGTTGCGGAGCTGTCTCACGACACGACGCGACGACATCCCGGCTCTCCCGAGCTGGCGCTTCGTGGCCGGTGTTGAGGCCACGCTGCAGCACTCTGGCGCCACTCGCACCGACCGCCACTAACTCATAGATTGGAATAGATTATAGATTACATTCATAGAACGGGTAAATAAGCCCTGATAGACATGAAGGTTTTAGAACGTCTAATAAAAACGAGTAGCCTGAGAAATTATTCCGGGTAAAGCCTATTCACAAGTGTGAAGAATAGGTTCGCGTGTTGCTATCGGCTTTGTATGACTCGCAGCTCGCAGCTCGCAGCTCGCTGACGATGTGGCGAGCGCCCTCACGCTGTACGACGAACGACAAACTTTGCCTCGTAACCTTGAAATATTATATGTTTTGACGTGTCCCAAATTTAAACGAGATTTTTTACGACAAATCTGTTTATGAACTTCCAAGTAGACATTAGAGTCTGGCAAATTGGCTAAAAAATTGAAGATACCTACATTTTAAAATTGTTAAAATTTTGGGAAATGGGAAATGGTTCTAAATGAATTATTGTGCAAAGGTCATCCTGGATCCCAAGTAAAGTTCGTATATTATGTTTAATTTTGCACTTTTTAGGGTTCCGAAGTAAAATCGGAACCCTCATAGTTTCGTCATGTCCGTCCATCCGTCTGGCCGAAGCAAAGCTCCGAGACCCTTAGTGCTAGAAAGCTGTAATTTGGCATGGGTATACACATTTATTAAAACTCCAGAATAGTAGAATAAAACGTTGAAAATAATTTTTTTTCAGGGTACCTCCCCTACAGGTAACCTGAGGATGAATTTTTTGTTCGCCGCGTACCTAGCCTATAGTGTGGGGTATCTTTGAAAAGGTCTTTAAAAATATTATAAGTTTTTAAGACCATTTTTGGAATTAGGGATCCGTTTGCGAAATATTGGGCTTTAAAGTGCCAATTTTGGTTAGAGTCAAGGGTCCCTCCCCCCCTGCCGGCTAAACGGTTTGAGTTGGATAAGTGAATAAATTCTCAAAATTAGGTTGTATGATGAATTTACAAGGAAAACTATCACGGCTATGTTAGCATAAGTATAGTTAATGCGTAATAGTCGATAAACTTCGGAACTCTACATTGCGCGTGGCCTGACACGCACTTGCCCGGTTTCAACCTAAAGTCCTAAACGGTAAATTAAATCATAAAAATTGGTCGATAAAACTTGTAGATCATATACCTAAATCTATAAAAACGTTCTTTCACTTACAGTACAGTCCTAAAAAATGGAAACACTGTGACATACCTGCATCCACCTGTTTACTGCGTGAAAACCAACCGAATATTCGGTTCGGCACTTTGATACATAATAACATACTCGTATTACATAGACATTTGACGACCCGTGTGGCGCAATGGTTACCATGCCGGATCGTCGCACCAAGGGTCCTGGGTTCGATTCCCAGCGAGGCGGTTTGAATGATGAGTTTGAATTCCTGTTCTCGGTCTGGTTGTGAATGTCCTTGTCTAGTGTGTTGTCCATGGCACCCACGACACAGGGAATCCTAGTGTGGGGCTATGAGTGTGAAGCGTTATTTAGTATTTATTATTTATAGGCCGAATCGTATTCTTTTGAACCCATACTCGGCGCATCTCTATCAAAACGTTTAAGCCAAGGAGTTAGTAACTATATGCAAAAGCTATTCTGCTTGCCGGCACACAGTACCACATAATTACAAAGTTGGCCGAAATAAATAACAGCCAACGAGCAGCAATTAGGCACGGTTCAGCGGCAATTGAAGTAAACTCTGTAATGAAATCCCCGCCCCCACCACTCCCCCCCCCCTCCCCTCTCACCGGCACCTATGAGTTTTATAAAAGTGCCTTTGAACATGTAAACGGGTTCCCTTTGATATAAAACGACTTACAGTCGCGGATGTCGTAACGTAACACAGTGCGTGGTGCGTGGGCCTTTAGCTTGAACAGTTATTTATTTTACTAGGAGCCCGGCCCCGGGCCCCGGGCCCCGGGCCCCGGGCCCCGACACACGACATGCATGTACGGTTAGGAAACAGGTTATAATTGAAATAAAGTATGCTATAATTAAGCAGTGATAGCCTAGCGGTAGAACGTTGGTCTCCCGAACGAAGGGGCCCGAGTTCAAACCCTGGCACGCACCTCTAATTTTCAAATATTATGTGCGTATTACAAGTTAATTATCACTTGCTTCGGTGAAGGAAAACATCGTGAGGAAACCTACACACTGGAGAGTTCTCCATAAAAGTTCTCGAAGGTGTGTGAAGTCTACCAATCCGCACTTGGCCAGCGTGGTAGACTATGGCCTAATACCCCTCACATTGTGAGAGGAGACCCCGAACCCAGCAGTGGGACAATTATGGGTTGTTGCTTTGCTTTATGCTATAATTAATACTTACTAATTCATCAACAGTTAGCCGAGTGCTGGACTTGTTGGCAAGGCTGATGTTGGACAGAAAAAAGAAGAAATTAGAATTTTACCTATTTCTGAAAACGTAAAAATGAGAGTTTCCCATCCAAGTCCATTATTCTTGAAATAAAATGTAAATAATACGTGTAATTATTATTTAAACTCATTCAATAAGTTGTTTAAGATTTTGTAGTCCACATTTTGTGAGGGATGAAGATGAAGAGATTTTGTAAAATCTTTGTTGATTTTCTCGACAATCTGGGACTGGGACATCACGAGAATGAATTATGTTTTCACAATTTGTAAACGTCCCCAGCGGGTGAGGAGCAGTGAATGAAAGTTTAGCATCATGTCTATTTTAAACTTTTGTATTATTAAATGTAGGGAGTTGCTACTTAGGTAGCCACCTATTAGTGGAACATTTTGGATTTTAGGCATCCATTACGAAAAGGGTTTATAAAATAGTGGGGACTATTTTCCAAGCTAGGCATAAACAGTATCTACTTAAATGTGAAATGTTATAAAATACCTACATACAAATTGGACTCCCTGAAAATTTTAAATTACTACGTTTTTTCTTTTGCACAACAGGGCAAGTATACCATCTCCACAATCTTCTCGCCGCAACGAATCAACTATAGTCAAAATTATCTAAGATGCCCATAATGATAGCTGCCATTTATTAGTATGAACTAACATTGTATGGGCGTGTTTGAGCGAAATGGAAAATTAATTTACTTGACATGAATAGTTAAACACTTACGGACAAAGGATTTTTCCAAAATTTGTTAAAAATCCTTACTCATTTGCATTGGCGTTGATTATAAATCATAGTAAACGTTATAATCTAGTAAAAATCCCATCACATCATAATTTACGCAAAATTTATTAAAAATATTTGACGTCGAAACAATGATAGATGAAGAGGCCTAAAACAAAACTGACGCAGTGATGTGACGGCCTGAAACCGTCTCAAAAGCCAATCATAATCGATGCATTACTATAATCGGAATTTAAAAATGAAAATTGATTAATTTAATTACTTTTTTAAAAATGATTTACTTGCATTTGAATTTAAAATTAGGTACCTAAGAATACCACGACGAATTGGATACTAACAAAGGACATTTTCCATTATGTATGGGCACTTCGCCATCCATGGACAGTAAACTGCAGATAATATATTATATGTAATTATGTAGCTAAGCTTTTTGCGGTATTCTTTTTTTTTCAACAAAATAATAATTATTTATAAATGAATGTGTGTTACGAAATAAACAAGAATTTATTCACTGTAGTTTTTTCCCTGACGCTCATAATATTATTCAAAATATTATTATGAAACTGAGCGGATGAGTTCTTTCTATCATGATCAATCTTTCTTTCTTTTTCTACTCTTTCCTAGCCGGCAACGCATCAGTGATGCTTTTGGTTTTGCTGATGTTCATGGGCGATGACAGCCATTTACCATCAGGTGGATCGTCAGGTTGTTTGCCGGCTCGGCTATTTCCATGCATATCTAGCAGCATGAGTTGTTAGGAAGAAACAAAAGAATATTTTATTGGAGTCGTAAATACATAATATTGAGAATACGTGGTACTAGATATGTAGCTCAATCGAGGTAGTTGGGAGGTACCTAAATGTTACGGTTTTTAGTTTACAATTGAATTATCGAATCGATTAGAAGGTCTTACAATTTTGAATCGATTTGTTGCAAAAATTGGTTTCTTTCGTGAACCGATTTTTTTGTACATCTCTAGTGTCACTGTGATTGCAAACGACAAATTGGGCATCTTAGTTCGCGGGGACTATAGAATATTTTACACGTCATTTACTTACACAGCTTTACTTATAAGTAAGATAAGTTATTCAGTAAGTACTTTATTCGAATCCCTTAGATCTCAAGTATCTGACAATCAATGAATAAACTAGTAATTGTTATAGCAACAACACAAATGACAACAAAGCACCAATCGCCAAGCACCAGTGCAGTACTCAAAGGATTTCCTGATGCAGTGGCCAGCCGCCAGAGTAGTGCAGTACATTGTGGAGTGATTACACCATTTACCCCGCCCCGTACTGGGCCCGTTGGAGTTAGGTACTGCTCTCAATTATGTGCGGCGTTAATCGGGACGGACTAATCTTGCTCACATGAATAGGAGATCGATAGCAGCATCATACTCAAATACTCGTATATTGGGGATGTACCGTTCCACGGAGCGCAATGAAGCAATTTGTTTCACGCAAGTTTCTGTCTCAATTCGATGGGAATGGGATTGGCCCCACAGTCACAACAAAATAAAAATACGATAATACATTAATACAAATCTGTAACGATTGTCCAAACACAATGCATTTCATATCAAAACCTCAAAGTAGGTATCACGGAGTTCAAAATGTTTTGAAAGGTCCTAGTTAAATGGATGACAAAAATCAGACTTCAACCATTTGGTTCACAGTTCAATAAAAACTCCTAAAATTATCGCAGAATTTATATAAAATCAATATAATTGTTAAATGTGTATAAAAGATAGTAGATATATATTTATAATTGAGAAGTTCCCTCAATCATTCAAAGATCCCATGATCAGATCGGTTGACAAATTACTAAGTTCTGAGATAACAAACATTAAAAAAATACAACCAAATTGAGAAACTCCTCTTGTTTTGAAGTCGGCAGTTTGAATGTTCACTCAAACATAAAATATAATTAATTTCTATTATGTAATTGATGTCCCAGAAGGGGAAGGAATTTATTGCTTTGATATACGACAGATTGTGCGTTGATACTACGAGTATAGTGTAATATCTCACTACTCGTCTTAAATCGCCGTGAACACATGTTGTTTAGATTATAATGAGAGACATTAGTCTTCTCCTGCAGTGGGTGGTGGGTGGTGGGTGGTGGCTGGTGATACTATCACTGTCATACAGTTTTTAAACAGAAAAACAAAATAATGTGTGTGTGAGTGTGATGACGTCAGCATTGAGTGTTATTGCTATCGGTACTTCTATTGTATTTGTACATTACAAACATTTTTATTAGACAAGTCATGACACGCAACTTTCTCAGCTATGTGTTTTCTCATAAAAGTTACTTATAATACTCTGATTTGGAGACTCGCTGCTCACACTCAGGGTGATCTTTGGTTTCATTTATTTTATACCGTACTACACTTGAAGGACTGAATAACGTGAAAGCTTTTGCTGTGGTGTTGTATACGTAATTTAATTAAGAAGGGTTGTTAATGAGGGAGTTGTTAGTTTATTTAAAATCTAGTTTTTAAATATTTTTTCAGAAAGATTGTGGAAGTAGAGTGTATTTCATTGAGCACGTACTGGTTAGAGGAGAATGTTCACACTGTCCTGTTTCTTATGAATGGGTTATTAAGTATACCCATGATCGTGCCATATCTTTGGTTGTTTGTTTTAAAAGCAAAGAGTAATTAAACCTTTGCATAGTAAGTACAAGTTTATTTCGGGTTTAATTTAAAAAAAACAATAATAATAAAATATATTGCTTTCAAACCAGTGCGAGCTGTGGGGAGAACGGGGGAATGGGGAGTGAGAGCGGACAATTGTTGACTTGTGTGCTCGATTTTCGTTCCGCTGTTAAACTGACAGTGATAACGAACGGTTTGTTTGCAAATTGAAAATTGTGGCGGCGACCAATAACCGGCGGCCGATCTAAATAAAACTATAAAATTGAATTGGTACGTGATCCGGCCGACACACAGCGACACGACACGACACGACACGACGAAACATATGTACTCACTTTGCGCCGAATTACTAATGTTTAGAATATTAATTTGAACATCAAGAAGATCTATTTCTTCTGTAAAAGGTGCTCATGATTATCGTACTTTCTACCCACATTATAGGACCATTAGATGACTCGTCTGCTAGTTTATTTGTTTACATTAAACAAAACTAAAAGCACACTAGTCGAGTTCACACATGAGCTTGTTTGTCTGGTGTCTTGGGTTTTGTCATTCGACAGTCCATTATCACCCCACGAGTACCTTCTCCTTGCGGTACAGTTTAAGTAAACATTCGATAGGGATCGCCTATTTTTAACAGACTTCAAAAAGGAGGAGGTATTCTATTCGACTGTATTTTTTATGTTTGTTACTTCAGAACTTTCGACTGGGTGAACCAATTTTGATGACTATTTTTTTAATCGAAAGCTGTCACTTGTCATGTGGTCCCACTTTTTAAGCGAGATCTGACGACTAGTTTTGAGTTCAATTTTGACAAAAAATACCGGACTTCAAAATTAGGGAAATTTTGAAGTTCGTTACTTTTTGTCTAGAATTATATTCTTGTCTGTGCGTCTCGTGTCTCGTCTGTCAAGGGAGGTGGAAGCAGGGCCGCTCGTGTTGGTGGTTATAGATCAACAGCTGGCGATCCGAGCATGGAATCACTACTTCTATAAATTTAATCATTGTAAGTGAAGACTCGGTAGCTATGCAGTTGTACTAGTATACCTACCCACGGCTTCGCCCGGGTTTTACGGGACAAAAAGTACCATTATAAATTATTCCATAATTTCTGAAACTCTCACATTATGTAGATGTAGATTGTTATTGTAATGTGGTGTCTCTGTCTTGTCCCCAGGTGTAGAGGTGTAAGGTGTAGACTCCTGCGGCTCGCGGTGAATGTGGCGGGGGGCGGGTGAGCGGGGCATGCGGAGCGGGGGGGCGCGCACGTAGCGCGCGATGGCCGGCGCGCGCGCAGCCGCCGCGCCGCTCGCCGCGCGGCTCGCGCTGCTGCTCGTCGCACAGCTCGCGCCTGGTGAGTACAACGACAACATGATATATCACAATACATAGAGAGACGAACTGTCTTGTTACTTGTGTAGTAGATGAGCAGCGTGTAGTTCTACTGTCCCCAACTCTTACACTCGCGACGTGAACTTCTTTAACCCTTAATACCACGCGCTATTTCTAATCACATAACAACACGTACTTTGGCTTATTTGCACCGGTTTTTTTTCCAAAAAATGCATTGCTATTATAATGATACAGTACCTTACTGCTGTACTGATATACAGTGATTTTAGACCAAATACCTAGATACGTACTGCGTGTGTAGGTATCTCCTGTTAATTGCTTTTAAGGAAATTATTGTACGACAAATCGTCGAAGCAAGTTTGCCCTCATGGGGAAGTGTGGCTGTAATACGCCACCGTGTGAACCGTCAGCTGAGTCGGTCGTATCACAGTTATGGGTCGTGTATAGGTACATATTATAGATGATGAAGATAAGATAAGGTACAGACGTAAAATGTATTTAAGGGCCACCTACATATATTTTCAATTCCGTCCTCCGCCCGAGTCGCCAATAAAAGCGGAACCGAGCCTCGAATGGACAAAAATTGTTGTAAGTGGAAAGTTCTAACCGAAGGACGATCCTTATTGAAATTGAAAAGCGTTTGCGAACACGGCGAAGGTTCGTATGAATAACTAAACTCGATGGAACTTCCACGGGCTCCCACTTTGTGCCCTTTTCGTTTCGTTTCGTTTACAATGGCCGGCTGCGCTGTCACCTACTGACCTTTCGACCTCGCCGTAGAGCTTACCCGGTTAAGGTAAAATTTATGTTCATACTAGCTTTTGCCCGCGGCTTCGCCCGGATTTTTTACAAATCCCGTGGGAACCCTGAACTTTTCCGGGATAAAAAGTAGCATATGTGTTAATCCAGGGTATGGGCTATCTCCGTTCAACCAAATCGGTAAAGTAGTTGTGGCGTGATTGAGGAATATCAAATTATATTATTAATATCGAATTCCAAACATCTTCGCCAATTTTTACATCAATTTATAATATTAATAGGATTTATATAAAATACTAAAGTTGAATCAATGTCAAAGTTGTTACTAGTTTTAAACCCTCTTGTTAATTTAATGAAACAATCAAACAACAAAGTTCGAGAGCCGTTCGAGACAGTATCAAAAATACTTTCTGTGTAAAAACCTAAAAAGTGAATTTGGTAAACCAAACGTTTTATTTAAAGTCTCAAAGTCGAATCTAAGAAAAAACCTTCGTATTATGGTACGTGTAAAAATAATAAAACAAATATTACAAACGCACGATAAAACTTGTTTAGTGCTATGTATTGGACATTTGTACGCCGGTTCCACCGGCAAAGTGTGCTGGATTTCAATATACTGTATATGACCTAATATGTACGCATACTTGAGCAAATAAATTCATTCATTCATTCATTCATATGGTGCATCAGTACGGAGCACGTGCATCAAGAAACTATCGCATTTTGTGCTGCAAAGCTACGAGTATCAGTGCATTACAAAAAATCTTCTAATCCATCAGATTCTTTGAATGCAGGAATTTTAGCAGAGTTTTGGGAATATCTAAAGTTGGCTTTCGGAATGAAGGCTGCGAGTACACCGCGTTGTCCGCTAAAAGCGAGTTTTCGCTTCACAACAAGGTTTAGCTGCAACTCTCGCGGCGTGAACCTGTTTCCTACTAAATACTTTTGAAATACTGCGATGCATTTACTAAGATTGTTTTACCGTGTCCTCGACTAAAACACGTTGCCTGTAAACACTTACATAATTATTATACCT
This sequence comes from Thymelicus sylvestris, assembly GCA_911387775.1. Lineage (NCBI taxonomy): Eukaryota > Metazoa > Arthropoda > Insecta > Lepidoptera > Hesperiidae > Thymelicus > Thymelicus sylvestris. The sequence continues at coordinate 20,840,077 of OU426886.1, read as the reverse complement.
CCATGTAAAATGCTCACTTCAAGCGTTTCATCGTCAGATTGAGTATATTATATCTGTTGCGTCTGTTTGTGTTAATAATAGTGGGCAACCTGTTCCACTTGATACGGGCATTTGATACATGTACACTCCGTCTGCGGGGCTACGGAGCTGCTACAGTCAGACAACATCTGTAACGTTAGATTGTAGTTGTAGTAAATAATACTGAGGAGTTTGGTAACGAGGGCCGGCAACCACGTGCTCTAGATAGATATAGTACAAAGTTGCTTCGTGGGAGAATGGTAATGTGCTGGTTAACCATCGTCAATCAACGTTCTATATAGGTTCTGTCAGCTGGAATTCATTCACTCATACCAGCTCGGGTCTGTTCTGCGCCGTCGCACAAAAGTAACTTATTTCATTAGTGAACTTACTAGTGTTCAATGAACAAATCAGAAATGAACAAAGCTGAATATTGATTTCACAAAATTTAAGGGCGGTAGGACCGGGCTCAGATGGAATATTACGGCCCTAAACTCATTTAACCGTTCGGAAAATAATAACCCCGAGCCGTTTCATTCCTTATTTATATTGGACGGGTTTTACTACTGATGTCGTATCGCGGACCGCGCTGCCGTAGGTTGGATCCACTCTCGTCCCACATCCAAACTAGTTTTGGCTTCTTATCTAAATAAATTATTATGTATACGAGAAGTGCTTCCTATACGGGAGGAACGCACAATTACTACGAGTATGATACACTCGTATTATACGATATTACCATACACTACAAACTGTTGACGATTGACGACACCTTCGCGAGCACTCGTGGGAATTGTGCTATCAAATAACAAGTATGGTAGTTCTAACAAACTTTCGTTGTAGAAGGTAACTTCTGACAGAATTTCCAGCTCAACTCTGGCTCAACGTTGAGAGATTAGTGAGTCAGTCAATAACGTTAGCAGATTCTTAGTAAGTAGAATACTTAGTTATACCGTTATAACTTTGAACGTTTTTATTGTTAAATATTTACGCGAATTTGAACTTTTGATATCGTAGCAATGCATACATAGAGAAGGCTCAGATAATCGTATAAACCAGAACGAAATAATATTATCCGGCTTCCCCGCGCCGGTGATGAGCCTATAGCCGCGCCAAATATTTGCAATCGGTATTAGGTTTTCATTGCATTACGAGATTGGAAATCTTTGTAAACGGCTCGGCTGAGCAAACTGGAAGCATCAAACAGTGCGACGCGTTCCGACACTCCTTTGATTGCTTCATCCACTCCAAATTGGAAAACTTTATGTAGATATTTGTAATATCGTAGAATGACTCGGCGGCAGTTTGCTCGACCGCAATGCGTGCGGTTCTGTAGCATCTTTGTATCTTTGCAAGAGATGCTCGCGATTGTATAGAAGTTTTAGACTTGATCTTTGTATACGGCTTCCTCCAAATTAGGGACGCAGAACTGATCAATCGTAGTTTTGTCAATAGACTCGGTACATTAAAAAGATGAGCCACTTCCGTTCTGTGGAATAAACCGCGAGAGAAATTGAATGGTACCTAACCTACACGATCGCACACACAAGGCTACGTTAATTCCAACAGCTGAACGTCTTTACCTCGAAGGTCACCAGAGAGTAGTTTCGTTGTGCAAAAAGGGCTACCATTAACCAAGCCTACGATGGTACCTACAATAAGACAACAATATTAAATAGTAACCTAAGAGTCTCTTGTCCCTAATGTTTCATTTCATTAAACTTTAACCATTACAGCGGTGGGAGGAGGAGGGATTATGAAACCCAAACCCAGATTTTGTTGGAACCTCCATTACGAAATAGTTTTTGGTTTTGATTCTTCAAATCCTCTTATTTCATGAAAGCCTCGCTAATGGAATTATACGCATTTTATCGAATTGTTTGGTACGCAGCAAACAACTCTGTGGTCAGTTTTACATTTATCTAGGCAGACGGTAGTCGTTATTAGTAGTTAGATTAAATTATGTAGCTAAAGTGATAGTAAATAGATGTATAAAATCACCATTTGCAATAGGCCTTGGCAAATGACGTTAAATACTGTTACCTTGTCTATATTTATTTGCTGGCATTGAATTTATTTGCGTTTCTAGAAACCTGGAAATCTATACTTGAACATATTTGAAATACTGAGAGGCACGAACAGCTCTTCACACATAATGACAGTGTTCAAGCCTCCTTATGCAGCTCATCGTAAATATCGATGTCACGAGATTCAGCATTCGAATAATTGACAACTATTTTTAACCGACCTTGAAATGGAGAGTCTGTATCTGATGTTCAAATATCTGTCTATGGAAAGCAGAAAGATTTACCTGAATATATTTACAGTAGAGAACTGAAGTTTTGTCTGATACTAACTGATCGACCGATGTTATGTGTGGGATTGCGGCCGGTGGCACTTTCATACTTCGTAGGTTAAGCTGTCGGGCTCGGTTGATATACAATCAGCAGTCATGGTTACTAACATCTGCCTGTATCGGCACTGGAGTGGCGAGGTGCAGTTCGCTGCCGTGCGGTGGGCCATTGATGAGATAAAGCCATGGAACCCGATTCTAATCGAGTGGCATACGGACTTCATCGATCATCTACTCTGCTACCAACATCGACGGCCTTATCTTCGGCAGCTAATCGGCCACTTTAGAAACGACTAAAAACATATTCATGCAAACAAAATAATTCACGGGATTGTTTCCCACGAAATTACGACAGATATTTACATAAAGACATTCGATCAGAGACCTACTTAACTCAATATCATTTTTACTACCTGGACATGGTTATCCGATCCTTTTTACGAGGCTGCGCTAAAATGTTGTCTCCGTTCATCTGCTTTACGACTTGGATATGAAATTTCGTAGGCAGATGCGTTTAAGACCTACTATAAAATGTGGATCGTAAAAGCGTCACGCCTAGGTTTCTCGTCGTGGTCGAAACACTCCCAGTACAACTGGAAAGCCTAGCCTAACTTGATACTCCATTAAAGTTCTTAATGAAGTATCCATTTTTTAAAGATTATTTTTCCGATGTCGTCTGGTGTCGATGTACAAACGGATTCCTACCAAGGGAAAAGGTAGCTCAGGTAGTCATTCAATCACCCGCGCGTGACAAGAGAATTTTTCAATGGTGTCACTGCTACACTGGGGCGAGCGGTCGTCGTGTCCACCACGGGCGCTAATTGCATCATATAGTATTTGTAAATTGAATATTACTTTTAATTTATTGTTGGCATTGAGCCCTTACGTTCCATAAAATGTTATAATGACCATTTTATTTCATGTACATTATTTATCAAAGGATAAAAACTTTATGTGATCTTGAGCGCAACAGGAGGAGACATTAAATGTTCAGAAGACCCGGAGTCGAAGTTTCATCATCTGGATTATGTTGTTGCCGCTTTACGGGCCTTCGTTGATGTCATTAAGCTAAGTTTAATTAGATTTTTTATGGCTGCAACAGGTCGAGTGAGCCGCCATGCTAATCATTTGGAACCACACTTCGAGTGAATCATATACATTCTGGAATGAAGAATAACAACAAAGTTAAATTTTTCTTTATGCAATGCAATAAAGAAATGATAAGCACGAGATTGATGCAGGGGCGATGCTTACTGGTAGAAGGATCAGAAGGATGTAGCTCGTGAAAGTATGTAACTACATTATGTAGTGTAGGTCCTGTATGTACATTGTTTAATTGCTTTGTCTTTACACATTCCATTTTTCGTTCTTCTTTGACATCACAACGAATCCTTAGGGCCGTGAAATATCTAGGTCGCCTCGAAAGAGTTTTTGCAGCGCGAGTCCGCCGGGACGCCTCCGGGACGCCGGGACCGGGCGGGAGTCGCAAATTGGGTCCGATTTTTTGCGAACGGGATTTAATAAATTGTCCCTGGAAGCGAAAAAACGACCTTGTTTGCTTTTAATTAAAAACCTATTCGTTTGCTCGTATTTGCTGTTATTAAACGTTTCGGCGGGACGGCGCGGTCCTTGCGAGTCCTCGATGATCCACGTGTGTTTGTTGAGGCCTGGGCCGGACCGCGCGAGGCCCTAGCGAGGCCGCCGGGGCCCGGAACCAATTAACAGTAAATTCTGAACGGAGTTAGTCACGTTGCTCTGCGGTGCGCACAAATAAAAGTGGATCGCAGGGATCGGGCACGCGATCAATTACATAGAAATGTCGAATTTACACAATTTTGTTCAAGTCATTAGTTACCTCAAGAGTTCGATTCACGGTGAGAATGGTAATTGGTTTTTGTAAAATCCGATTCATTAGGTTAGTGTATGCATATTGCATACTATTCATGTTTGACAGTCCAAAGTTTTCTAGTTCAGATTATTTATAGCAAAGCAAACTAGCTCACAGATTTCTTGACATATCACATTATGGCTGATTATGGTATTGTTACGGAACACGTAAATATAATTATAAGCTCTTCACTCAGCAGCAGGTATCGATGACAGTTTCAGCCTCCCTGGTGGCGTTTGGATAGACTACAATAATAGGGATGTTGACTAATTTTAGGATTCAATTTCATTTTATAGATAGAACCTTAAGATTCACGAAAAAAATATTATAAAAATAATAATCTTCAATTTAAAAACAAAAATTGATAAATAAAAATCATTTTCAAATTTCCCGCCAAAAACGTCACGTGCCGTCACTAGCCGATATTCAATACTATCTGTCGACTGAAGTTAGTTGCACTTTCATATAAAATAGGAACAATGACGTCATAAGCTCCAAACGGCGTTTGAGGTCACGTGACAGTGAGTACTATTTTTAACATTTTAAAATAATTATATTTAATTTATATTGATTGATTTCGACAAAAGAATAATATTTTAGGTGTTTAAATGTTTTCCTTGATACTTTAAACATACATTTATTTTAATTTACTGATAGTGTCAACATCCCTATTATTATGGGATACAATTTGTTATCTTTTAAAACTAGTCTCCCCGCCCTGCACCCAGCGTGTGTCAACTTTACGCTGCTTTAAATACTCACACAGTAACCCTGTAAGTAACGTGGCCCTTTTAAACTCGATAAATGCGAACGAAAATTCGATTCGTTGCCAGTAGCGGCTCCGGATAAAGTATGTTTTCGGAAGAAAAAACGTGTTTCAGGATGTTAAAGCGTACGGCGCTCTTTAGAACTGCGCTCCGTGACGTGACCCCGGGCCGGGAGGGGGAGGGGGAGGGGTGATGACTGTGATGAGTGTTAATTAGGACTTTTCGTCAGCAATCCATCCGCGTCGGAAGGGCCTCGCACACGAATGCAAATTAAATATTTCATCGCAGTTGTCTCGCAACACTCCGGCTGCTCCGGCCGCGCGGCCGCCAGCACTCGCCGCGGGCAACTTCTCTTGTCGCTCCACATTTTATACGTTTCCACTGAAACCACAGCCTACTTCCAACTGCCACAATTTTGCTTGAATCCTTTTAGCGAATTCGTAGTTTTTTCGGTTTTTCGGTGTTAGGTTAATGAGAGTAGTGCAAAATTTAATTAGCCCAGGAAAAATGCTGTAATGTTTTAACCACTACTAAAAATAAAATTTCAGCATGTGTTGCCTTAGCATAACTAGAATGCATCTAAAATAAAACGTTGCTTTTCGTAGTTCTGATGGACTAAACATACTACTTTTGGGGTTTTCCTGTTTGTATAATTATATAACTAATATAAGGTTTCGGGCGTTTAACTGGTCTCACATAGAATCGATGTATTCAAAAATCTACGGCAGCGCGTCCAGCCAAGTTCAAAGCAAAAGAACTGGTGACGCAGCGACGTGTGTAATAATTATTACACAAACCATTTCAAGCTACTTTTGACTCCATAACAAACTCGACATATTTAACCTATTTACATGAAAGGCACATTTATTAAAGCCCCTTAACTTATTTAAAATTCAAAATTTCACAAATGTAGCTCAAACAGTTATTGATATGTAAACGTTTAAAAATGTGCATTTTGGTGACTGACTCACTGACATAGCGTCAAAAACCTAACCTACTTCCAGATGACCTAGATACTTGATATTTGATATCAAGGTGTTAGGCGTATACAAAGTAAAAAATCTAAAAACTGAAAATTATTGATAATTAGTGAAAGTAGTGAGTTAGCAGGTCAACTGTGCAGAGTAATTTTACAAATAACAATAGATATATTGATTATTAATAAATACTAATAATTTCTAGACAAAAAATAATGATATTATCTTATCAAAAATGTGAAATGAGAGCCAAGTTCAAAAAAATTGAGATCTAAATGGGTGCCAAGTTCTGTGTAGAAAATACTAAAATTTTAGTTACAACAGCATCTAATTAAAGCGCTACATTTGACTTGGCTATTTTTCATTAGTTAGCTACAAACAAACCAAATTTAAAAAAGTAACATAGGTATTATATCAACCTAACAGACTTAACGAAGATAATTATACTTAAAGGTTTTTTTCCTACTTACTTTATGTACCTACGCACATGAAAACTAGCCAACTCAAATGTAGAGCTTGAATTACATGCTGTTGTGACAAAAATTTTGGGATTTTATTCACAGAACTTGGCAATTTATATTCGTATCTCAATTATTTTTTTCGAACTTGGCTCTCATTTCACAGTTATGTTTTTGATTCGATAAGATTATCTTTCGTCGGTTTTAAAACCGATATGATACGTCATTTTAATGCCTAATCTTAAACTCAACATGTGACCTTCCTGGACAAGCCGAGATCTGAGACAAGCATCTAGCATCTGTTCCCCGTCGACACAAGCTTCAGCGAGGAGGCTAATTACGCGCCTGCGGAGTAAACTTTAATTGCAAATAATTTCTAAGCATACTATACAAACTTGTGAAGTAAGCTAGAACAAATCTTACGACTACGTCTGTAATTAAAGATGTTCTCGTAAACCTTTGATCTCGCCTCACCGTGGAGAGGAGCTCCAGCCGTGAGCCGGGCGCCGGGCGCGGGGCGCCGGGCGCGGGGCGCGGGGCGCGGGGCACCACTATAAATGTGTTTATCTGCCAACTTCGATTCCGTTCAGAAGTACTGAGAAGCCGGTTCAGGTATCTCCTGAGTCCTGACGTTTGTTCCACGTTTTACTAGTTTTCATTACATTCGGGTTGCCGACTTTGTTAAGAGTTTTTTATGTCAGTATGTTTGGATTCTTATAGGATTCGATGTGTAGTGAGTACCAAAGAACAGTTAACTTTACTAGAACAATAACAAGTCGAGGAGTTACCGCAATGAGTTTGGAAATTTTATGGAATGAACGATATCGATTCCTATTACATGAATTTCAAATTATCGTACACGAGAAAATTATTTATGTTGACTAAATAACAAAGCACAATTTACGCGAACGCGACACTACGTAACAAGCTAAGATTTATAATATTCGATTTCGTCGTTTATTACTTGCACAACTTGCACTTGTACCTATCCGTATTAGAGCAGCGAGCAGCAGGAACCAATGAACTAATATTCGTTCACTGGTAGGATTGGAGTATTATTTTGGCTTCCTCGGGTATGAGTATGAACTGTGCCGGGTGCCCCGTGGCCCGCAGTATGCCAGAGAGAATTGAGCGCAGCAGTTTGGTTGCAAATGAAAAAGGTACACGAAGCATGTGCACTTTTGGTCTACACATTTTTATAATTTTTTTTTTGCAATTTTTGCGATTTCATGACAGCAACTTTACGTCGGTTTCAAGCAAAACAATTCGTTTGAGTAATATTGATACCAGTCCAGCCGGCCTATTATGAACTTTTATAAAACCATTCATGCTCCAGGCAATTCATTTATCGGGCTTGGAACGACGTATGATTGGCTAAAAAGTGTCACGTGACCGCTTTGGTAATACGAATTTGACGTTATATAATTATAGTTAAGTATATAATTTTTTCTCTTACCTTGTTATTTGATTTTACGATTTCAGAAGAAGGTTAGGTACAGTGACATCTTCCTCAAGACGAGTTTCTCAGGTTACAGTTTCCATCGGTGGCAAAGTCCCCCAACCAACTAACTGTGCATCAACATCAACATGTGGCATCAACATCTTACAGGAATGTTACAAATAAAATATGAATTCTAGGACTATTAACTGCCCCCGCATACATTCACGCTGTAGATCTCTGTTTTATACCCCTCTTACAAAAAGAAATTATACAAGGAACACTTTTATATCACGGTCTTGCAAGTTTTATAATAAATACCTTCAAAATATGGATCCATTTAACGCATCTTTAATTTCTTATAAGAGGGGTATACGACAAATCTTAGCTGATCTCGATTAGTCCTATTTTTGCACGTTTTTTTATGTTTTCTCTTGTTTTATTTAAAATTACTTCTCGGTTTATAAATTCCAGTAATGCTCCAAACTATTATTATGTTAAAATGTTTCAGTGGACACTGTTTTGCTTTATGTTTTTTGTATCTGTATGGTGGAATCTGTAATACGAATGCTGTTTATTTCCCAAATAAAATAAAATAAAAATAAAATAAATACTAAATAAGTGTGAATTCCGAGTGTCTCACTGTTATTACGAGTAAAGCTTTTGAGCGAGGGTTTAATGATATCAACTTCAATAACAGGCACATTGTTCACAAGAGCTTAGGCAAGGCGGCCCTGGATTTAAAGTTCGACCTGAAATGAATTCCTTAAGGGTCTGCCAGGGAACGGTTGTACACTAGTGACTAGGAATAACTTGATGGCAGCCGCCGTGTTTTGAATATTAAATAGAACACATTTTTAACCGACGAAAAAAAAAGGAGGAGGTTCTCAATTCGACACGTATATTTTTTTTATGTATGATCACGCAGCAAACGGCACAGGGTGGTCCGATTTGGATGATTCTTTTTTTATTGGATAGGGTATGTCCTGAAGTTGGTCCCATATTTTTAAGCGTAAATTCGACTTGATTTAAAACATGGCTAGAGCCTGCTGGTGAAGAGCCCCTGAGATCTTCTCGACGTACTCCGGTGTGGATTGGTGCCATGGAGAGGTAAACGACCAAGCGTGAAGGTCTACGACATGGATCCTTCGGAAACAAAACATCATGAGCTCTCAGAAGCACGTAACCATGTTAATTATCTCGGCAGTTAACTCACGAACTTCATAGTGATATAATTTTTCATTATTTGCAACTGTACCCAAAATACGATATCTTATTTACCTTTAAGTAATTTAATGTGTCGGTTCACTGGCCAACATGTAAATCACATCGACTCAGTTAAAATTAATTTTCGTCGCAAAACGGGTTTACGTACCAGTAGTACGTTACGTACCTGCAGTACACGGCAGCGATTAGCGTAAAGTAGATTATATCTTTGCTTTCGGACCAGACAACGCAATTCGCTAAACGAATCACTTAGTCTTAGTATAATAATCTAGACACGCGAGAGCGTGTCAGCCAATTTCAAGCTAACAGAATTGGCGAGCAGCACCGTGTGTAATATTACACGAACCATTTGGAGCCACTTTTGACCACCTCATAATTCAAAAAATATTCAACATAAACCTGTCAAATTTGGCTCATTTATTGAGACTTTTGAAATGCATACGGGTTCCAAATATCATATACACATCTCAAACGGTTATTTAGATATTAACGTCCAAAAATTTACATTTGAATTGGCTAGTTTTCATTAGTTAGCAACCAACAAACCAAATTTTAGAAAAGTAACATAGGTCATCAACCTAACAGACTTAACGAAGATAATTATACAAATATAATATAGCCTAGGTAGGTACGTGAAAACTAACCAAGTCAAATGTGGAGCTTGAATTACATGTTCTTGTGAACAAAATTTTAGGCTTTTCTACACAGAACTCGGCACCCATTTAGATCTCAATTCTTTTTTTGAAATTGGCTCTCACTTGACATTTATGTTTTTGATGGGATTATAAATTACAATATACTGGACATAACGCATCGGTATATAAACGAACATTGTTAATTAGATGACGTAACCTCGTTAACATTAACTCCGCCTGCGGATGAACAATGAAGCCAGTCGATACGTTCCGCTCCAGCCTGCTGAAATAATTCAGTCTGCGCCCGGCATGCGGCATCCCGTTCATGCCCGTTATAAATTATCGTATGTCACAGCAACTGGTAAATGTGGTCTTACACCTCCTACGATACGTTCATTTGATGTTTTTAAAAACGTCGCCTTGTTACTTTTGTTGTCTTTCGACACTAGAAACAGTCCACTCTAGCATCAAACGTTCAGAGCACTGAATATGCCCTATGCAGCAAAGTCCACGGCGCTTCATTTGAAATATAGGCAATACGAGCAAAACGAAAGAAGAAGCCGATCCGTGGATAGATTTCGTAAGTAATTTTACTATGCAAGATGCAAGCGGCAATTATTGACGATAGCGCGCGTCTGACATTCGTTAGGTATATTTTGGCATCATTTTTAGTATGAAAATGAATTTTCTTTCTTCTTTCTAGTTAACATGGTAATCGTAGTGTTGATTGATGATTCAACGTTTGCATAGTGTAGTTTATTGCTTCTGCCAATAATGAAATGAATAAAGGAATCCTTTAAAATAGCGGATGTGGAGATGTCAGTGTACCTAACTATACCTATTCAGTACATATACAGTTTGCAATCAGCATCGTGCAGTTCGTGGCGGCTATAGCGGCTATAGCGGCTATAGCGGCTGCCGTACACAGAGTACAGACCGATGCTATTAGCAGTCGGCGGAGTACCGCCTCCGACTTTACATCCCTCAATCAATTACTGGTGTCAATAACGCACGTCTTGCGTGCACGGTGCAGGTGGCCGCTGCAGCACTGGCCAGGCGTGAGGCGACCACACACTACAACACCTGCTATAATAATACGTGTGCTTACCGTGATTCATTCTGATAATTGGTTGCAAATTGGCGTTCATTTGTTAAACAGTTCATGTTTCTAATTGAAGTGCAAACAGCGAATCATCTGGCATTACAGAACTCGCCAATAATGTTTGGGTATTACCTCGCAGCTACTGCAATTATGTAGTTATTTGTTATAATAAACCTCACACACGTTTCACAACACGGACACTAGGAGCCCACGGTAACGAGGATATTATACTGATAGATAGGTGTTTTGTTGCACTTTAATATGATTTCTTAATACGACCTACATTTTGTAAAGTTTATGATTGTTTCCTGAAGTGAAGCGCAGTCCAGTCGGGTTTCTTTATCTTATATTCTACCTGCCGGCTACCCATCGACGCTTTAACAATGACATCCGACGGTAAGTGGCAGTAAACTGTCAGATGGTTTATAATAACTTATACGTTTTATGGGTTAAACGTGTACCGTAGGGGTAGAATTAAAAGTACCTATATATCGTGTATAGCTATAAGCCTCGTTTAGTGCTACAAGTTAATGGATTTTAATAAGCATCAGCGCGATATATTTAGAAGTTAGGAAATAATACTTTGACGTTATTACTCTCCAAAATGGAAAGGCAAAACTTATTCTCCGGCTCGTACAAAAAGGAATATGAAAGAAAGCCTAGTCCTTTGATGGATAAAACGCGATTAGGAGAAGGAAACTGGAGGCCAATTCGACCAACAATGCGTCGTATTAAACTGGAGAGCTGTGCGAGGCCCGCTACCCCCCTCCCGGGCCCCGGGCCCCGGCGCGGCGGCGTGGGGCCCGCGGAACTTCAAACAGCCGCCGGATTCCGATACTATGGAAATAAAGACGGCTGACATCAAAGGAAATAATTTACACGGGAAAATTGAAATTTGCTATTTGCGCTTTCACAAACTTTAATTTAACTGCTAACTTTAATTCGCTTTGAATCGAGCGAAGCGTCATGCGCGTCGTGTACGGATTTATAATATTAATTTAATTCGGTAGGTAGTAATTTATACAAAACAAACAGACAAATCTACACAGGTTTGTCTTGACGTGTTGGGGCGCTGCAGCGGTGCAGCGGTGCAGCGGTATAGATCGTCCTCTTGCTTCAATAAGAGAATTCCAAGACCGGACTGGTGGTGGGTGGTGACTGGTGCGTGCCATTGGAAATTGTTTGGATTGCCACTATTCATAAGTTGATGAATGATATAGGAGTAAGATTATCCCGACAGCCGACCACAAGATAATTATCGCCGGCCAGCGGCGGCTATTGACGTCTATACGTACATACAACCGGTACAACTACATAATGACTGTTACAAATCCACTTACTATGCAAGAAATTCAGGAGCTTACGATGTTTAAAGAGGGTTTATTAATACAGCACCGCATAATCCAGTAAAAGGTAGAATTTTAGGGAAGATCATTTAGAGCGAAAGGATTTGAAGGTTCGTCTAAAGGGAGGACATATACGCGTCAATTTATATGTACGTATGAGTGTATAATCGTCATGGCGGGGTGATAAATATCGACAAACATACACCGTGTCCGCGTGTTTATGTAAACAGCCAACTAACGAGGAATCGAGGCAGTTGATGGTAATTTAAGCGATTACCGAGAGGCGGGCAACCTTTATTGCCCTTTTCAAAGGACTTTTATTTAAAAATATCTTTACACTTTGATAAAATGGATCCAAATACACACGTATAAGTTTAGAAGCACTGGTTTTTATTTTGTGACTAACTAAGTACTGTGAGAAAAATTGCTTAAAGTAGTTTTACTAACAACTTTCACAGTAATTCAGTAGCTGAAAAAATAAAATTCGTCTAAATGTATAAACATCTTTCTGATTTAATAAGCGAAATAATAACTTATTTATGTGAAGTGAAGTACTAACAAATAAACGAGAAACTTTCCTGAATAATTTCAGGGCAATTTGCTTAGTAATAAATAATTTCATAAGTAAGGTCATAATTTCAATAACTTGCTATGAAAATTACATAAATTTTCTCAAGGACAAAGCCAAACGAACACTTTGTCACGTTGTCCCTAACTAGAAATCTATTTGATTTGGATAGATTCGGTAATTTTCGGTATTCGAGAATAATTTCACAGTGGTACTGTTTACTAATTTGTCAACTGAAAGTCTGGCTTCATCTACAGACATAATGTACCTACCACTCAGACTTTACCAGCTTCAAAATATAAAGGTACGTAGGTACATTATCTTATTTCAAATACGTAGGTATCGTTTCCAATATTATTTTTTTTTGGGAGAAAAGAATTAATTGCATAGTAACAAAAACTAACAGAGAATATTCGAAAGCCTCTGGACATACTGTAGCCGTGTAAGTTGGAGGACAGTTTTATTAATGTTCTGAAATGAGAGTTGTGCTCGGTGAGGGACTGTGGGTACCGTCAGCGCCACCACCACCACACCAGACTCGCGGACGGCGGCCACAGCGGGGACTACTACACAACTAGTTAGGAACAGATTTCAAAATTAACTGTGAATTGTGAAACCGGCAACTAGCAGTCAGTGCACACGCATTACAATAAATATATCTCCGACGAAGCTTCATTATGTTGTTGCCTGAAAGATGTGTCATAGCTAGGATAAAGTTTTCCAATTCCTTCTAATAAAATTTATTTGAAGATTGTGCATCCTATTTTTGGCAACTCTGTTTAACGTCATGATATTTTCAGGGTGTCGTAAATATTTTTAATGCAGTGGTCCATTGCTGAGTAGTTGTGTAATGATTAATTAGGAATCAGGTGCGGCGTGAGGACAGTCGGTGTGTATCAGTTAGCAGCTTGGTACGTAGCTGCGCTCGTCGGGTCCCCGGAGCATTAATAAATAATCCCCGGTCCATAACTCCGAGCTCCGAGCAATAGTTTCTGCTAGAACGCGTTACACTCAATGCCGACTGTACGAATACTTCATTTTAGAATTCCAGGAAGATCCGTTTATCAATAATTGCTTTATGAAATTCTACAGCTACCTTAAAATATCTACAGATAGATATAACATCCTAAAATCAGATCATGCAGCACACTAGGTTAGGTAGGTATGTTATTTGTATCAATCAAATCAAATCAAATCAAATCAAAATCTTTTATTCATACAGGTATCACTGATACACTTATGCACGTCATTTTTTAATCTACCAGCTTTTCGGAAAGGTGCTTTGTCAAGGAGGAGAAGAAAAGCCGTAAAGAAACTTCTCAGCACATCTTTTAAAATCATGAGAAACCTCTCATACTATTATGTAACCACATAATATTATGTTCTAACCTACCTATCAATTGTTCAATCAGTTTATAATAACCTGACGGCCAATGTACAAAAAATATCGAATCGGAGTAGTGTGAATTTGGTTCGTATTTAATGAAATATAACAGAACTATGTGAATTTCGTAAAAAAATCGGATTTTCTGAATTTAACCGCTTTATTACTGCTAATTATTAAGCAGTCGCTCCGGAATGGAAATGAGTGTAAATGGTTCAAAGAGCCCCATTGGTATTTTCCTTTCATTATTGGACGAATGATACGTTAATCTACCGGTGGTGGGTCTGCCCCACTGCCCACACGACCCGCACGCCCCACACGCCCCACAGTGCCCTCTGGTGAACTCAGCTTTGAGCTTATGTACCTAATTAACAGTTTGATTGTGTTTTACAGACGACCTATTGATACAGACATTCTGTTACTTTCCGCTACTCTTAACATAATTTGGTCTAGAAATATACCTACAATGTTCAGATATAAGATTGGAATAACGAATACACAAAAATATCGAATACAAAAGAAACCAGTTCCACTGTTGGTTGATTCCTAAATATGACTAAAACAAAATATTACATAACTATTGCATACTGTGAAGAACTGAAGACCAACAGTCAGTATATAAAAAAAATCTCGCTAAAAAGCAATGAATTACCTTCCAACTGAATTCCTGACAAACAAGGTTTAAATATAGGGTCAGATTTAACTGAAACATATAATATAATATGTAGTTAATTCCTATACCTATAGTATGTCAGCACCTGTTTTAATTTATGTACATTACTGCATTGAACATGTATCTTTTCTATATAATTTTATGCTCGACAAGCGGAAATCATAACAACAGAAATGTTCACTTCTGCGTTGGAACATTCAAGCTGATTGAGTGGATAAGACTTGAAACTAGTGAACTTATAATGGATTTATCAATCATAGAAGAAAGAAATGTTATTATGACATCTCTTATTCATTGAATAACATGATGATGATGAAAATGATGATGATCAACGCTAAACACGAATATCATCCAAGTGATTATACTTGTCGATAATATCACAGATTATGGTTTGAATGTTCGTGACAATTGAAATTGAGATCTACACCCGGATTACGAGCTGCAGAACGAGTTGAATTAATGCAAGATTATCGAGTTACTGCCGCTGCAGTGCAGAATCACCAGCGGGGCTGCAGGGTGCAGGCTGCAGTTTGTACTAATAATTCTGTTGTCTAACGTGGATTTTAACTACGGCAACATGACATAAACCACGTCACATTCCTCTTGGTAAACAAATAGAATGTGCTACTCGAAAGTATTTTTTTAAGACCCAGGAATTCTCATCAGTTATCGCAATTATAAAAAAAATCCAAGGTTTTTTTAGGGTTCCGTACCCAAAGGGTAAAAACGGGACCCTATTATTACTAAGACTCCACTGTCCGTATGTATCTCATGAATCGTAATAGCTAGACAGTTGAAATTTTCACAGATAATGATATTTCTGTTGCCGCTATGACAGCAAATACTAAAAACAATAAGATAAATATTTAAGTGAAGCTCTCCTAAAACAAACGTGATTGTTTAGCCATTTTTTGCTCGATATTAATAACGGCAACAGGCAGACGCTTGATGTATTCACAGAATATTTAGATGAAATATAGATAATGGTACGGAACGCTTCGTTCGTGAGTCCGACTCTCACTTGGCCGGTTTTATTGAAATTAGTGCTGCATTTTGTCGAGTTATATTTACACCACTGCTGCACTGTTGTAATTCTGAATTAATGCTTAGTATCTGAGTTTTCGATGTGAGAAGTGTGTTCTTTCGGCAATAAAAATTGGTTTAACATTATTTTATTTACTTTGGTTTATCGAAAACTTGAATGTAATAACTTGATTTCAACTAACATTGTGTTGTATTTCCGCCACTCCAGCAGCCGACCCGCGCGCCCCTTGCCGGCTGCCGGACGAACCGCGAGTGTATAAAGTTCAAAACAACATCACAAAGGGCGAAACTAACTTTGCAATGTGCTTTTCGCTTTGTGGATGTACATACATGTGATACACAAAATATTTAAGGATTACAAGTAGACCAGTCATTTGGTAGTTTTAACTTTTACCTGGAAACTTTTATGGGACTTTTGAAAATAATAATGAAGGTAATTGTTATAGATTTTGATGTGCTCCTTCATAATTTAAACTTTGTCACCTGGTTCGTATCTTTGCCGACTGCTTCGCCACGGAAATTTAAAGTAGTTTTACAGTATATCTTTTTTTAATAATTTCACTATAAATAGATAATATAATGTTCGTAAGATCAAGACTCAAGAGTATTGACCGACGAGTGCCATCAATATTAAAATTTTCAGAATATATTAATCAGCAGACTCATCGAATACACAAAGTCATTTCATTTGTCTAATTGCTGTTGCGAGCGCCTACGACCGGCGCGGGGCGGTGGCAACACTGGCAACACTGGCAACTCAAATGGACTCGGGTTGCATGTCTGTCAGTTCCTTTCAAGTCGAGAAATATCGTCAGTGGATGCAAATCTGAATTCAGAGCAGTGCAGCAGTGATTTAAAAGCCCCGTATATCATACTAGTTGAGTGAGTTTTACGTCTAATCCCTGTAAACAAGTATTCGTGGGTAACACGGAGGAGTACCTGTGTTGAGGGGTGGGAGGAGGGGGGAAGAGGCATCGCATGATTTCCGCAGCAGGATATTAAACTGAAACTCGGCCTCGAGATTTACTATCACACTACTAATATTACCTGTTTGGGTTTACAATTGAAGTAAGACGTGCCGCGTGTGAATGCTGATAGCAGGGAATGTAATCTTGATCTAACGAGATTGAACCGGGGAGCATATGCATAATGCACTGCCCAAAGTACGAGTGTGCACGAGGGAATCCTATAGTTTCTTTTGATCCGACTGATAACCTGGCCGTTTATTTCAGAACTTGAGAAGTTTCATTATTTAATTCATACACATAATGACATGATATTTGTTAACTGGGGTCAGTAGATAAGCGGTCGTTGTTTCTTTTTTTATGGATCACATCGGATAAGTTGTAGCAGTAGTAAATTGTAAATTAATAAATTTTACTAACAAAAAATAACCGACTTCAAAGTTACTCAAAAACTACTTGTCAGATCTCGTTCAAATTTATGTGGGACCACATGACAAGCACCTGCTTTCGATTAAAAAAAGAATCATCAAAATCGGTTCGCCCAGTCCAAAGTTCTGAGGTAACGAACATAAAAAAAATACAGTCGAATTGAGAACCTCCTCCTTTTTTGAAGTCGGTTAAAAACAATAATATCCGAGTGAAACCAGATCGAATATTAGTAACGATATACAGGTGTGGCCATTATATTTCTGGCACGTGGGTAGGGGGGCGGGGGAGGGGGAGGAGACGTGTCGTTTCCGAGAATACTCAATCATGTGTTTGAGTGAACGCGGTGACGCGTGACGTGGAGTGGAGTGAAGTTGTAAGTGATGTGATGTTCAAACGGTCGCCGGCGCGGGCGTGCCTTGCCGCCAGCTTGCCAGTTCCAGTGCTGCCACCCGTCCACTTGTCTCCGGGGCTCCGGGCCGTGTTGATACGCTTGTCCTCCGGCCGCGTGCGGCGTGCGGCTGCGGCGTGCGGCGTGCGGCGGCGACATGTCGATGTAATTAATATATCCGCAGCTATGTCGTAAACTCGTCGCTTACATGTGTTACCTACTGCAGTTAATATTTAACTAAGATATTTGTATCAGGTTTTACATTTTGTTAATTTAATGTTTTTAATGAACTCAGTTATAAAAATATGTTTTATTGCTCATTTTTCGTATGTTCGTATATGTAACTATATCGGAATTATCAGAATTAAAAATTGTCACCTTACTATTAACTCTCCATCGCTCTACACTACTCTACAGTATAAGAGCCGTGGACAATAATGAAGGTGGAAACAAAATATTATTATTTGACAGTCAGCAACATACCTACTATAGAATTAACCTACCTCGATCAATACATACTTACATACATATACCAAGCTCGAGCTGGAAGGCTATTCAGATTTGTAACTTGACAGCGGAGTTTCAAAATTGACGTTCGAGTTCTAGGATCACTTCACTTCGCAAGTGCGTACTAGATGATTAGATAATGACATATCAATACGATGCAAGTTCGCTTTTGTTTTGTAACTTGACAGCGGAATACACGATGAGTTTCTAAATTGAAGTAAGAGTTCGAGACTCCTTTCACCTCGCAAGTGCGTGCCAGATGATTAGAGAATCACATATCAAGATCTCGGACTCGAACTTCAATTTTGAAACTCATCGCAGATTCCGCTGTCAAGTTACAAAAGTGAATAGCCTTGCTGATCTCCGTGAAGAGAGTCCAACTTCAATTCTCTTTAAAATTCTAATACCCGTAGACAGTGTCGGACTTGTCATTATTTCTCATTCTAAAGGAAATATAAATAAAATAAAATATAGGTTATATTTTGATCTGTTATTTCGAATCAATATTCTCATCACCACGCCTATAACAGACGTAATAAATTGCTTCATAATTCCGGGATTTAAATGATCGTTATTGAAGTTCTGTAACCGTTTATTCCCGAAAGGTCTCCGCTTGCCAAGAGCTAGTCGATTGAATATAAATTGTCGCTTAACGCATAATTCCCGGGTCAATATTACATTGTTCTGTCGAGGAAATGAACCAATAAAATTATGGACTTCTGAACGTGTAATTTGGTCCATTTTCAGCTTCCATTATCTTTTGTCTCCTTCAATATGTTTTGGAGTTAATGCGCTTATAGGCCACTATAGGCGCTATAGGAGTTAATACCCAGAGGTCTGTGTTGATCGGTAGGCTCGGGAAATGTAAGCAACTAATGTAAGTGATAATGATGTTACTTGTCGTGATTCATGAGTCATTCCACTACCAGCGCGTTCAATGCACCACTGTATTGGGAGACGTCCGAATCAAACGACAATAGCGGTTACACTCTGATTCATTGCTGTCTTTAATCACATAGTTATACATAATTATAGCAGTAAGATGACACGTAATAGACACCATGTTATAATACCACCACACCACCAACGCGTTTCGCAAGACTTTCGATCTAGAATCTACTGGTAGGAAGTTGGTCAGTGCAGTCAAGGCTTCTTTGAGTTATGGTACTTGAGCCATGTTGTACGAAACTTCCATATTTTGCAGAGCCATTAAGCTTAGTGTTCCTCCACAACTAAACAGCGAGTACTAGCACTACTACGCTCTTACAACTTGAGCCGATTACTGCAAATGGCACTATACTATATATATACAATACTATGTGTACTAAATTGTATTAAGCTTGTAGTGGCGATCAAATGCTATTATCAATTAATAGTGTAATAATACATTTTATTGAAGTGAAAACTTCTTTAGCATCGTGGTGATTTGAAAGTCGATGAACTTTATTTCGATTAAGTTACCTGAGAGTTATGTATTCTGTTGTATTAAAGATATTTTGCTCTTTAATATGCAGATCGATGGTAACAACCCGTAAAGTAAAACGAGCAAACCACTGTCGCTTCTCCATCGTGCACCGTAGGGTACCAACTGAATTACGATAAGAAGTAAAAAAACCATAAACTTTGTATTGTATTTAAATTACTGAATTAGAAAATTGTGACAAAATTAATTTACGATAGCCGTCTTACGGTCCATCTAATCCAATTGGATTTGATGACGATAACGAAGGGAAGGTTAAAAGTTATAATAGTTTAAAGTATGTACATAATATTTTATTCGTGCTGCAAACCGTACATTTTCAAATAACTACGTTTTGAAAAGATTTGTTGCAAAGGACAATCGTTCGTGATTTGAGGCGGTCAGTGTCCACTATCCATCATTCTACAATCGTTACAAGTAGCGAAGGATGTGCGAAGGATCATCCAGTGAAGTAATATTGTGTCGAATATTCAAGTCATTCGCGAAAAACTTGTAATGTAAATTTTGTTCATTACCTTGTTAGTTGTTAATTATTTACTGTTACTTTGTTATGATTGACTATTAATTGTTTTGATTAACAATTAGCAAATTTTTCGATGGCACGTCATATCCATCTAAATTTAGTTCCGCTGAAATGTTAATATTAAATTATTTGAAATACGGTTATAGTTATTTACCTATTATGACAAAGTAAGTTCCCAGAACTTCTTCAGCAACATACAACGATAAGTCACGACACTCACGACACGACATAAATGTCTACAAGTATCTGTAACTTTTTATAAATGTCATTGAAAGAAAAATCGTAGTCTGTTCAAATAAAGAATTAAATACCAGTAAAAGGAACTTAGCAGATACCGACAGCGCACCGAGCCATCGACACAGTACCTACGGGAAGAAATATTTCTCGAACACGATATTTTCCCGCATAGACTCCGTGTGAACAGTTCAGTAGGTTTCCTACTGTCACTGCTCTATTCGATAAAATCTCGTGTACGGTATACGGGAAAAATGTTGCCGTGTGAACGTACACTTAACGTAGAGGAAAGCGTGGCGCGTGGGGGAACCAGAGATGATGATAAATCTGTTGGCGAGAGTGACGGATCGAGCGCGAGCCGCGAGCCGCTGGGAGTCCGGCCTGAGGGAGGACCGAAACAACGATTACAATGTAATGTCTTAGCAATAAATTCGAAGCGATCGGCCACGAGATACGGACTTTCTCAATTACAGATATAAATTACTTCGCGAGATCAAGTTCGAAGACATTTTTCATGGACTTTCATGTCTGCTCCAATTTGTAACGCATTGTTGAAAGGAAACTGTTACACTTCTTTCATCGTTTATTTCGTGTATTACGAATTTAAAATTTTTGTCTCTTTCATCTGCTACACGTAGAACTACACTATTTAGTGGTGTCAATAGGGCAGTACAGTATTTAGTCTGTACTAAGTATAATTATTACCCCTAATACCATTAATTACCCATAATAATTACCTCTACGGACGGATATTTTCAAACACCTGAACTTTGTTAAGTCACCATTTTAGTTATCGAGAGCGAAGCAAAATTTGAAAGTCAGGTAAGTACCTGAGATTTCGGGCCATTAGCTTTAAGGAAACCTTAGTGAACATCCATTAAGTACTTAGATATATTAGGTCCGGGAGTGTTACAGGCTTACAGCGGCTCGGAATATTTAATGTACACTCAATTACTGTTAACTGCTAGCTACCGTAGACACTGTAGTACAACAAGCGGCTATATTATGTATGTGCGAGTAAGGAAGCCAACGGTAATTGGCCACAGTTCAATTCAATTACTTTAAATACATACATGTTCTGGGTCTGAATTGAGAATTGACTGACGGAAAGTACTTAGTTACGTTTAGATGTAATTACGTTGCTTATTACCTACTGACTTTCCGCATTATTAAGTAAGTAACATTATTTTCACTTACCATACAGAGATCATCTGACAGTTATCCATCCAAATCCACCACAAGCAGGGGAAGTTAACTCGGAGTCAGGCACTCAAGGCTTGCTGAAGGGTCTGAAAGTCTTAACGTCAAAGATCTTCGCAAAACTTTGATTCCAGAAATTAAATACTCAACTCAATGTGTAACTTCCTAGAAAGTTACGAATTTATTAACCGACTTCAAAAAAAGGAGGAGGTTCTCAGTTCGACTGTATTTTTTTTTAAATGTTTGTTACCTCAGAACTTTGGACTGGGCGAACCGATTTTGATGATTCTTTTTTTAATCGAAAGCTGGTGGCTGTCATGTGGTCCCACATAAATTTTATTGAAATCTGACAATGACATCGATGAGAAAACCACATAAGTCATAAATTTGTATTAAGAATGTGCGCGACAAATTGACGAATAACTCAATATCACGCCAACCGATTTCGATGATTCTTTTTTTAAACGAAAGCAGGTTCTTGTCATGACTGTGATCTCACATAAATTTGAACGAGATCTGGCAAGTAGTTTTTGAGTAACTTTGAAGTCGGTTATTTTTTGTTAGTAAAATTTAGATTATTGCAACCAATAACAAGTTTCCAGATCTTCGTGAAGAAGTCTGGAAAGCAGCTTAACTCCGCGGAACACAGACGCGGCGCGGCGTGGGCGCTGGGCGTGGGTCGACACAGTTTGCTGTTTCGTTAACGAGTAACTTAATCAGGTTCAGGTTAATGTAGATTGATCTCGCGTCATGTTACAATGATGGATGAAAAAAATAGAATATTACGTAAACAGTTATGTTTCTTATGTACATGTACAAACAAATTTATTTTGTACATCTGAAATTGTTATATGATAATGTTTTGTGGTCCCAATGGATACCTATTTAAAAGACCATTTTTTGAAAGTTCTGCAATTGTAACACTGCAATGAGAAGATAAAATGAGTTCCGTTCACCGCAATATGGACGGCATCGGGAAAGCGGAAACCCACCAATTAAAATCATAATTTGGTTTTCAACTCGAAAATTATCGATTGCATATCTTACACACTCATAGTTACAGTCTTATAAGTTGTTCAATAACTCTTGATGGGTTGCAGGTTCGACTCCCGATTAAGGCAGTAAATTGATTTTCAATGTTAGTTGTAACAGCAATGAAAAAAATTTAGTTTGATGTCGTCAAAAATAGAAAATCTTCCATGTGTGTATTTACGTTGCACTAGTTTCGTCATAAAATATTACTCGTATGTGTGTTCACTTTTGAATGTTAAACCATAAAGTCTTATAAAAAGTGCGAATTTCCAAATATGTTTAAAGGAAGGATTCTAGGACCTGCATATTTCAGGCGATTTAATTTTTGTAAGTCTTCTAATGTCCTATTAAGTCGTATAGTAAATTAGAACAATTTTTAGGTTTAATAATGTTACCGTAATTAAAACAACGAAGCGTGAAATATGAAGCAATAAATAATTTGTCACTCAATATTTTTATAGTATATGACAGCTAAGAAAGTGGAAAGATTTATGTTATTCTTTAAAACAAACAGTATATATATCACCAGCGGTATTTGGAAGTGTTAACACGTAAAAACGAGAGATAATTGTTTGTTGACGCGGCGTTTTTTGTTGCTGACAGCTTTTAGTCGAAGCTCTATAAATACAGAGCAGTCCGCTGCACAGTCCATGAGTCTACAGTCCCCTGCCAACATACTGCCAGCCGATGACATGTTTACCGCCGTCCGCCACACACACACACACACAATCACACGGTGTGTGTGAGGCTGAGAGGAAAGAGGTAAGCTGAAAGGCGACGACATGCATGTATGTGGCCAGATCAAT
Source organism: Thymelicus sylvestris (assembly GCA_911387775.1). Taxonomy (NCBI): domain Eukaryota; kingdom Metazoa; phylum Arthropoda; class Insecta; order Lepidoptera; family Hesperiidae; genus Thymelicus; species Thymelicus sylvestris. The sequence continues at coordinate 20,816,635 of OU426886.1, read as the reverse complement.
TTGAGCAAATCGTCTACGAACCCTGCTCAACTTATAAAGTGCTATAATATAATGTAAATTGGGTGAAAACAGGTGAGCTTCAAGTTATTTATGTTGGGTTTCGGCTTCCGTTGTACGCGCTTTCACAGAGCAAAGGTGCAATAAGTAAGAGTTAGGAAGTTGCGAACAACAATTGCGTATTTCCGGGAAACCGACCGAACGGAGTGCTGAGGTAACAAAGGGTTATTCCTTGAATACTCCATTAATTGAATTATTTCAATTAAATTTATTTTGTTACTTTTACTATTTAAAAAAACCGAATTGAGAACCACCGCCTAGGTTGTAGAGATAGAGCTGACTGTATCGGTGGTTGGTCACGAATGTCACGAGTAAGGCCTACTGAGTTCCTCATAAATATATATATATATATATATATATATATTTAATTGAATATGAATTTAATTGAATATCTTTCATACGTTGTAAAAGTATAACATATATATATATATATATATATATATATATATTTGTTATACTTTTACAACGTATGAAAGATAACAAACGTCACATCCAGAACACTTCCAGTAATATATCACTCGTTAACAACTTTCCAAACATGGCTTTTGCCCTTACAAACATCTAAAGTGATATTTACCAAAATGTACTTTGATCCGTTCACGGAAGGTGTTGTTTAGCTTGGATGTCGCCGCCGGGTGCATGTCCCTACTTTCGTCAGTCGTCAGTTGTTTAATTCTACTCGCTGGGCTGTTACTATTAAATGAGTTAGTTTAACATCGAGTCGGATTGTAACAGCGAGATTAATTTGGACCAGGAAGACTATTCAGATTTGTAACTTGACAGCGGAGTTTCAAAATTGACGTTCGAGTTCTAGGATCACTTCACTTCGCAAGTGCGTACTAGATGATTAGATAATGACATATCAATACGATGCAAGTTCGCTTTTGTTTTGTAACTTGACAGCGGAATACACGATGAGTTTCTAAATTGAAGTAAGAGTTCGAGACTCCCTTCACCTCGCAAGTGCGTGCCAGATGATTAGAGAATCACATATCAAGATCTCGGACTCAAACTTCAATTTTGAAACTCATCGCGGATTCCGCTGTCAAGTTACAAAAGTGAATAGCCTTGCTGGAACCAATTCATTCACCATGAACACTTAGTCAAAGATTACCACAAAGACTTGTTAGGTATAATACTTTTACAAATACAAATTATTAATTTTATTAATGTGCTGCAAATAAGGATTTAATACGTAAACACTGCAAAAGTTAGGTAATTTTTTCTTCAAACACGTGTGATGTATTTATAACTTTTTGTAATTTTCTGATTATTTAGGTATCTGATGTTATTACTTAATACACCACGTTTAGTAATTTTCTCCTCCATATACACATGCCCTCAATATCGATTAAAAACCTGCCTACGTCAATATTTCCAAGAATATACAATATATTCAACCCCGTTACGGTAGGCAGGTATCTGGTAGGTATACGTTACGATAGGATAGAGTTAAGCGGCTTGTGGCGCTGCCTCAAGATTAAGGGGAAAACAATTTTCTGTCAACCACCGTATCCGATTTAAATTGATTTACAGTATAGGTAAGTGAACTACATATTTATTTCCGTTTGTGTTCGCAAGTCAAGCGGATTGGCCTGCGACTTGCGAGTTGAAAGTTGTTTGTGTTGTTTTAGGACCGCCGCCGCCCCCCGCCGCCGCGCCGCCCCGCCAGTCGCCCTGCTGCACGTATCGCCCCTGGCTTGTTTATCGTATAACGTACTATAGGTGTATTGAGAATTAACAAAAACATATTAGTCACAAAATTGCCAGTAGCAATGACCTATCAATTAATATAAATGCGTTGTACAACATGTTTTCATCTGGTGTTAGTATTTCTAACTTATATTAGAATCTGTACCTGGGCGCACTGTCGTTGTACGCACTCATTTGGTTTCAGTTGAATTTCTTATGGAATAAATTCTTTGTAAACCTCTGTCTGCTCTGTGAGTTGGAGATCATCATAATTTAGATTACATTTCATATTATATAAAACTGCAGCTGGCGGTGGATTCTAAACCTGTTACCCTACCTTACTTCTCAAACTCTACGTATAGTATGTGCTTAGCTTTGACAATGAAATCTAATTTTGCATTCACGCATTGAACCCGAACCAATCGCCTTTTTGACTGGTCTGCAAACCGAATTTACAGCGTATAAAAACTTAAACTACCATTCGGTTGGCTAGAACAAAAACAAGCATGGGCGCAGTTGGAAACTAAATACGAATGAATGTAGAAAAACTTGTACAAAAAATTCTTAATGGAAGCTGCTTAGTTTTGGCGCAGTTTATTTTGTAGTTTTTGTACCCGTCTCTGTCGGAGCACACGCCATGACGTCACCGAATTTTAAGAGATTATTATTTTTGTTGCTGCTCTCTATATTATGTAAATATGCATTTTAAAAGTTTTCAAACCGACACACTTGAAGCACAGAGTTGAAGACTACTTTACAGGGTTCCATAGTCAAAACGGAACCATTTATAGCTCACGTCCGTCCGTCCGTCCGTCATCCCTACGACGACCCTACGTCTAGAAAGCTGTAATTTGCCATGATTACCTATACAAAAGCGCGTCGACAAAGTGGTAGAATAAAATGAAAATAATATACAGGTAATTGAGGGATGATGTTTTAGCTAACGATATAATTATTTTATCAGTTAACCAAGTTAGAGTGTAGTATTTACATCTGCCTCTGCCTCTAACACGCACATTTACCATTATACTCGTAGCGAAGGTTACTTCGTTGCTGGTTATCAATAACTTTATCGCTGTTAAAACTTAAACTGATGACAGTTACATACCATTAGTTTTCCACTGTTTATTGAAAACTTCATAGGTAGCTTCACCTCATATTATCTTGAACGGGGGGCGTTCAATCACCATGTGCTGACTAATTAACTGGATTGAAACAAAGCTTAACCCTGTTACTCATTACATGAGAGGTACCGAGTACCGTTAGCACATTAGATTAGGTATTAGGAGCGTTAGGTATCGGCGTAGTATCGATTGTCCCGGAGCAATGAGCCGTTCAGCCGTGAGCCGTGAACCGTGAGCCGTGAGCTGTGAACCGACCGCTGCATGCATCATCCGTTATGCATTAGATAGCTCGTTCGCTCGCTCTATCTAAATTACCGATTTTAGTATTATGCCCGCATCCCCATAGCATATTAATTAAAAAGATTAAAACTGTTGTTGCTTTTATTTTCCTACAGTGCCGAGAGAATAATAAAATAAAGGCTTACACACTCATACCCCCGCAGTAGGTTATTTACCTGTGTCGCGGGTGGCATGGACGACACATATAACACATCACAATAACACCCTGCACCCGAGTAGGTATGAATATATTTTATCTGTCACATAAATATCTGCCCCGGCCAGGAATCAAACCCGGCACCCCTCGCTTCACAGGCAGGGTCGCTACCAACTAGGCTACAGGGTCATCAATACCTTATACTCATAATCGTACCTGTTTCCTGCTTATAATAATAATAAAGAAACGATCTACATCTCTCTTCAAAAAGCCGTCATTTTAAATACATGCAGAATTGTGAGAAAGTTCTTACAAATAGACGATAACGAAACTCATACGCACACATTATAGGTAATACATCTAGACACGCGGAGCGTGTCAAGTCAATTTCTTAGCTAACAGAATTGACAAGCAGCACCGTGTGTAATATTACACGAACCATTTGGAGCCACTTTTGACCACCTCATAACTCAAAAACTATTCAACATAAACCTGTCAAATTTGGCTCATTTATTGAAACTTGTGAAATACATACGTGTTCCAAATTTCATAAACACATCTCAAACGGTTATTTAGATATTAACGTCCAAAAATCGAGAAATTTAACACTGACTGACCTATAGATCAAAACTATATCCAACTTCCAGGTGACCTAGAAAGTTAAAATTTGGCATGCAGATAGGTAGTCGGGTGAATACAAAGGAATAAATCTGAAAGTAGTAATTTTTTATCATTTTATTATAATTTTTCAAAAAATTGATTCTATTAGAAACACTTACTTAAAATGCCTGAAATTTAAGACTAGCAATCAAAATTGATGACATCTGGTCATTATGTGGATTCCAAGGTGAATATATAACGAAACATATCAGTTTTAGTACTTTCTGAAGCTTTCAACGGGAGGAAGATGTTCAGTGTCCCAAGTGCCTGTGAGAAGTGCACAGCAAATATACATTTACGTGAAGATTAGTGGTTCGTCAGGAGACGTTATTTCCAGTGTATTACGTCGTTTCATTTTTAATGTGTGAAAAATTATTTTTCTCTAATCTACAAGATTACACCACAAAATTGTGTATTATTTCCGTAATTATACCAGTTTAAAGTAATTCGAAGTACCTATTCGAACACAAACAACTTATCTGTACTTATAGTTTTGATTGTTTGTTTGCATTGAATAGGCTCCGAAACTACTAAACCGATTTGAAAAATTCCGTCACTGTTGGGAAGATACACTATCCCCGCGTGACATAGGCTATATTATATTTTCAATAAATTAGGGATCCTTAATAAAACTCCAATAACGTAACCCAAGGTGTAAAAAAATAAGAAAACCAAAGCAACGCGAGGGCGGTCACTTGTAACTAATAAGAGTATAGACGACTTTCGTATTTATTACGATATTATAATTGGGATTTAGTATTAATTATTATTTCAATATTTAGCGGACATCAATAGTGGAAGATCATTACTTATAAATAATGAAATAATAGGTACCGTATTTCGGACCACGGCGCACTAACTACAGATTTAGTTGCTGAGCACGATACCTCCTACGTAAGTTGTTGTATCCCCAAAATCGCAATTTTACAGTAGAGCATTTTAAAGATTCAAATTGGAATAAAAACTGCATTTATCATTGTATCTTTGTGAAATTTGGTATATGTATGTAATTAATGGTATTCTTGATTACTAAACAAGTCAAATGTAAAGCTTGAATTAATTGCAGTTAGTTTCTATACAAAAAGTAATGATATCCCATCAAAAACATAAATGTAAAGTGAGAGTCAATTTCAAAAAAAAAAGAATTGAGATCTAAATGGGTGCCAATTTCTGTGTAGAAAAGCCTAAAATTTTAGTCACAAGAACATGTAATTCAAGCTTTACATTTGACTTGGCTAGTTTTCATTAGTTAGCAACCAACAAACCAAATTAGAGAAGAGTGTCATAAGTCATCAACGTAACAGATTTGACGAAGCTAATTACATAGATATAATATAGCCTAGGTAGGTAAGTGAAAACTAACTGCAACACATTTTTAATGTCTGCCTTAAAATAGCGAAATTCCCGAGTCAGTGGAAAATCACCCGTGTAATTCCAGTTCCTAAGGGTGTAGCTGGATCGGACATTACCGGTTACCGACCAGTGGCAGTGCTGTCAACGCCGGCGAAGGTGTTCGAGTCTGCAGTCCACTCCAGCATTCAGGCGCAAGTGCGCGCGCACCTATCAGACGCGCAACACGGTTTTCGTTCTGGCTATAGTACTGCCACTAATCTACTCAATTTTATGACACGAGTAGTGCTTTCGGTAGATGCTGGTGAGCAGGTCGATGCTGCTTACTTCGATTTTAAAAAAGCATTTGACTCGGTCGATAATGATGTCTGGTTAAGTAAGCTAGCAAACATTGGATGCACGCCACATCTCTTACACTTCTTTGCGAGTTACATGGAGAATCGTCAGCAATACGTAGACTTTAATTACGTAGAATCTGACTGTTACTATACCAGGTCAGGAGTGAGCCAGGGCAGCAATTTGGGGCCTCTCGAATTTGTGATCATGATTAACGACTTACCACAAGTCGTTAAATATAGCACGTGCCTACTATTCGCAGATGACCTCAAGTTGTTGCTTCCAGTCAAGGACAGACAAGATTGTGAACGGCTACAGCATGACATTGATGGGGTATTGCAATGGAGTCGTGAAAATAAATTATATTTTAATACATCCAAATGCACTACAATCACATTCACGCGTGCTCGAACTCCATTGCATTACGAATATACGATGGATGCTGAGCCTTTGCAAAGAGTCTCAAAGGTCCGTGATCTGGGAGTGTGTGTCACGAGCGACTTGAACTACCGGGATCACGTAAGAAATATTTGTAAGAAGGCATACAGGAACTTGAGATTTGTTTTAAGACAAACGCGCGGCTTTACCAACATAGCCACGCTCAAGGTGCTGTATGACTCACTGGTCAGGAGTCATCTGGAACACAGTGCAGTCATATGGTCTCCTCATGAAGCTAAGTACGTGACTATGTTGGAGCGGGTCCAAAATAAATTCTTGAGGTACCTGTATATGCACTTGTATGGGGTTTACCCATTTTACCCACTTATGTACCCCACGCTATTTGTGCTGGGGATGGTTGGGTACAATGAACTGAGAGTGCGTCGGGAATTTGCTCTTATTGCGTATATATGCAAACTTTTACGTGGTATAGCCCATAACCCAGGTTTGTTGAGTTCCCTTGCCTTAAACGTGCCGGAGCGCTACATTTGGAGAAGGCGGCGCCCACCACTGCTAGCTGTGCCCACAGCCAGGACCAATATGATGGCCAAGGCGCCTATTACCCGAGCAATTAATACGCTCAACCGGGCTCATGACAGACTGGACTTATTTTCGTGTCACCTGAGTGAATTCGCAAAGGTGATATTATACTTATTATGCTATGATAGGTAGTAAAGTTATTATTTAGTTTAGACTTAAGTTTTTATAATGTGTTTTTTAAATATTTAAGAGTTAAATTTATAAGGGCCACTCTGTCGCATTGGGTATATGTAATGATAGATGTGTGTGATGAATAAATAAATAAATAAATAAATAAATAAAATAACTAAGTCAAATGTGGAGCTTGAATTACATGTTCTTGTGACTAAAATTTTAGGCTTTTCTACACAGAAATTGGCACCCATTTAGATCTCAATTCTTTTTTTTTTGAAATGACTCTCACTTTACATTTATGTTTTTGATGGGATTTACATTTCTGCATTTACTTGGCCCTGGCCCGTAAATGTGGATAAAAACCAGCCCAAGAGCTGAGAAATACGTACGTATAAAAATAATAATAATAATAATAATAATAAAATAATTTATTTCGGACTTTCATCCATATGTTGGTTAGTAACATTGAAAAACTTAACACTAGTGTTAGTAAGAACTAAAAAGCTAAAAATAAAATAATAAAAATAATCTATTTCTTTGCTGAGAGATGTGCCGGGCCCACATGTAATGCAGTCCAGTGTTTCAATATGGGACCGTCACACCTCTCCGCCACCGTACGCAGTAAGCTGTTTGGGCTGTCGCGCACCCGCTGCCACAGCGATGCTACTCGTTTGCGGATAATGGCATGAAAGCCATCAATGCCCGCTTCCGCAAACATACCGGAGGCGCTGCAGTACCGCGACAGCCCCAACAGTGCCCTAAACGCGTTGTTGTATTGGACGCGCAAGACGTTGTAAGCCTTTTTCGTATACTGTATCCACAGACTGCAGGTGTAAAAGGTTTGGCAGTATGCCCTGAATAGGGTCATCTTTACCTCTCTAGTACACCTTGCAAATCTGCGAATCAGCATATTACTCCTGACTGCCAACGCCCTGCGCTCCCTCTCAACATCCACGTCATCGTTCAGAATCGTTCGTTCGTTCAGTTATAATAAAATTATTGGAAATAATCTGAATTTCTATCTCAGTCAACTTAATTTTTTATTTTATTTGATTTCGCTCGTGCGTGAAGGTTATTGTAACGAAATTTAACTTGTTCATGTTACAAAGTATCACGTGAACTAGTGTAGTGCAGTGAGTCACTAGCGATGGGAAATATCGTTACTTTTATTTCACTATCAAGTCCGTGAAATTATTTATTTTTGTCACTGTTAAATCACCCGTGAAAAATCACCACTGGTATATTTCATTATTGACGAGTATTGTCACAGTGGGTGCATTTTATTCCGTCCGTTACATTTCGCAGTGATAGTGACTTGATTCAGTCATTACCAAAGCTCAGCGGTCAACTTAACGGCGACGAATTGTTGATGTTATAAAAGGGGATTCCCTACTCAAAAAATTATTCCTTCCCCATAACTAGGCACAAAAACCCACGATGACTTAAATCTCACAGACATCCCTCTAAATGTATTTATTATAAACTCCCACAACCCAACCAATTTCGAGAACCGAATTCAACAAGGTTGCAAACTAATTCACAGACCTGCACTCACACCTTGACCTCTCCCCTTCCAGAGGGCTGACCCATACAATATTTTGAATTTAAATGGCTAAACTCCCGTTGGCCAGTCAGTCCCAGGACCTCTGACTACTTTATCCTGCCCAATGAAAAAACAATATATATGCCCAATCAATTTCCCAATATAGCAGACCCCGATATTTGGGAAAAATTCTACGCTGTTAACCCCGACTGAAAAACCATCAATCACAGACACGTCCCACTACCACAGACTATATCGCCTCCGGCAATGGTCCAACCACAGACTCAAAATCAAGGGAGTGGAATGATTTAATATTTTATTCTATAAACAAGTCCTGAACCTTCTTAAAGAAATTACAATTTCAGAAGTCCCATCTAACGAAAAAATAAATACTCGCCACAAATTGACAGAGACAAGAGGCTGAACAGACCACAGACTACAGAACCTAACGCAGCGATTTAAAAAGTCACTCTAATGGCGACCGAGGATTGGTCCATCTGTCTGACAGCGTCCTTGGCAACTACCACAGACTAGCCGTCAAACTGCCGCCCGTCAAAACTCCTCAATCACCAATTGTCACTGTCAACCGGCTTGTCAATACTCGAGTACACTATTATCTATCTATACCAAGATCTATACTACTAACAGTATTCATTCATTAACTATTATCACTAGGTATGTTTAAAATATCAACGAAACCGTGCGCGAGACGGGCGCACAGAGTAAAGATTACAAATGATTATGAACTGTGAAGCGAAATCTCACCGAGTCACCGTATCGTACTTCGTTTCACGAAATTCACGAATTCACGAGACACGACGTGGTTGTAAATATCAATTACCTACATAGTTTAATCAAAACCTTACACTGTTTAAAATAAGACTCATTTTCATTTGAAGTTTTTGTATCGTAGCGATATTATTAACGAAGCAAGTTGAAAGAAATCAGACAAACTTAAGTCTAATAACGTTGAGAATAAGATGCAATTTCACTTAAACAAATTCTCTCTTCTAGCTGGCTGGTAGCACTGTGTCGCTCTCGCTCACGCACAACTCAAGTCACAAATGTTGCTTTCTCTTTTTCGCACGATGGAATTCTGTGAATTTTGGCCGGTGGCCGGCGTTAAGTCACAGTAAAAGGAATACTGTGGTGAATTCACCGTCCCGTTAAATGTAACAGACGGTTTCGATGCATGTCACTGGTGTGACAAGGTGAAGTATATTTAACAAGTGAAATATCCAGTGATAGGTGAAATGTGCCATTCCTAGCAGTGACGAATAAATGACAAATTATAATTACAATATCATCAAGTGATCGTTAAGACCTTGTTAAATTATAACACTATGAGTGAGTTTTATCATAATCATCATCATTTTCACCGCAACTAACACCACTGTAACACCATTGAATAACTCCCCGCAATACTAGATATAGAATATATTTTCCACGCGGTGGAAAGAACGACAAAATCAGTTTCATAGAAGAAATAAATCAAGGTACGGATAAAAATCGCACGTGATAAATGAACACAAAAGCCTTTTCGTCGTCCTAACATGTATAATGATGCAAGCAACATGCGCTCGGGCGACGCGCGTCCCGCTAATGATCGATCGCGATGGAGCGAAGGAATTTTATGCTTTTAAAAATAGCTGCCGGCACGTAATAACCACCCCGACCCGTTATTGATGTTGCGGTTATTAATGTGGGGCTTTACTTATACTCGTACCACCGGACTTCCGACTGATCGAACCGCAATTATGAATGTAAATAGTTGAACTCGAGACTACTTTTATTGTCACGACGAATTTGTTTCTTACTCACCGATATTCCAACCATTGTGATTTATTTCAATCTTATTATAATTGTGGATCATTAGCTTTACACAATTTAGGTATGATTACCACGTGATTACCACACTTTTGTCGCGGCGCGTATTCCGCTATTTAATACAGTAACATCGGTCGCTCATAAGTTACATCCCGCAACAGATGTAGATGAATTCCAGACAAATACTTTATGTCTTCTCTCAAAATGGGCGGCGACTTGGCTTCCGTCCAGACAAGGACTCAATTTTGTTGAAATCTGATAACCAGTCCTGAAGATCTATTTTAATATCCCAAACTTTCTGCTTCATAAACGATTTCTCAATTTCCAGCGTTGAACCAAAAACTTTCATTCCCAGAAAAAGCTGATCTTAATCTATTGACAACATTCTCGGAGTTTTAAAAATTCTTTTAATCCATTAAGTTACCATTTTTGCATCGCGTTCAACAAGGAATTTTAATAAGTTTTTATGCTTTCACTTAGTTCTACGATCTTAAAAATATTTGTGAAACATTTTATGATATTTTGGCATTAATGCAAAATGTTTAGAATTACTGAACTGGCGCTTGCCAGTTACTTTCTTACTTCCATTGTCTCTTCTTTCTTTGCCGGCTGCGTCACTCGTGTATTTGGCGTTGCTATGTCCATGGGCCACCAGCCCACCACTAACATGTCACCACTAACTAACTATCAAGAGGTTTGGTTGTTGGCTATTCACATAACAAAACTTTATTTTTTACTATTTCCAAAACCATTTTATATCTACGTTTCAGTGTATAAGTATTTTCGTATTTTCGTTATCGGCTTAATTAAACAATTCCAACACAATGGGCCAGGTTTTACAAACGCCTCTTGATTCAAATATTTGTTCTTCTAAGGCCTTAAGAAAGCTTCATTCACTCGCAATCGCGCACTTTATATTGTCTCTTTTGAACAGCACATATTTAGCCGATTCCATTCCTAAACCAGGATTACGTTTGATGATTTAATACCGGCTTGCATCAATTGAGACAATAGCTGTATTCAATTTCATTTTATTGTATTCATGTTATTGTATTCATGATTGGTTCATCACAACTGCTGCAACATTTGAAAAGTCACCGCATCCTTAGTGTACTTCGTTGAAGGATATACATACATACATAATCAAGCCAATCACAGATTAATCCTAGAAGAAGCACGAAAAAATAAATTATGAAAACAAGTCTATCTAACTTGACTGATAATTAAAATATTGCAGATTGTCGTTTATAAACAAACACCTTTTTCTCATATGTTTTATGATAAAAATGAAAATAATATTTCGGGTTTGTGATCTCAAAAGTCCGGCTAATTATCTACCATAGAGATAGAAACACATCTCACCTTGCAAGAGTGAAATAAAACTTGGTTCTGTTTTATAATAGGCTGTATTCATTTCGTATTCGTAACATTACCTATTTTTGAATACATATTCATAGTTAGATACGTATAGAAAACTGAGGTTCACTGCAATGCGCATCCCCGTAGCAAAATAAACCATTTTCGAAATAACTACCGCACGTAAGTGCGAGTACTTGGAGATAAAAAGGCGTACGGTCAGGCTTTTATTTTAAAAGACCTGAGCGCTCAGATCTCACACAACCCTTTGTGTTATCCCTCTCAACTGCTCAGGATACGGTCTCATTAGCCAGTTTAAGGCTGACCTCTCCCGGGATAATGCCTGCGTTCGCTTTGACCCTCGGCCGCTCTAATAGGGTAGGTTTGATGACTGTCACCTGTAACTACGTTTATTCCTCTTTTGGTTGTGTTGCGCTTTTTCTTTTATTTTGGATTTTCTTAAAGCAAGCCTTCTTAAAAAATGAGCAATCTCTGTTTCAATGAACAGTGTCTAGTGGTCATACACTTACTGTGACAGTGCTGGGATCTGGTGGCCTCTCATGTGAGGTATCTGTGCAGGCTTTCACGCTTGTTTAATGCGGGTCTATGGACACACATTGACTCTTATACTATTCACCGGAGCAAGTTTTAATACATTTTTTTAAACATTTTTTCAAATTTCATATTTTTGTAAGATTGAACCAAGTTCAACGCGGTGCGTAACCTACGTTCAAAGCTCTACGTTATCCCCGCCTCCTGCCTAACATTTAATTATCTGTTCATACTATTAAGTAATGACCATTTGTCCTGCGTAGACGAGGGACAGTCTTCGAGGTAATTTTGTCCCCGTTATAATTGTACAACTTTCACAACTGTAGTCTCGAAGGACTTTTTTATCATCTGTGTGGGCTACAATTTTGATTGTGATTGTTTGTCGTCAGGTGTGTGCGACGTGGCCGGGGGCGCCGGCTCCGTGAACTCGCTGCCGGCCGGGGGCGGCGGGGGCGCCCGGCTCGCGCCCTCCTTCGACGCCGCGACGCCGCGCAACGTGACGGCGCTCGTCGGCAAGTCGGCCTACCTCAGCTGCCGCGTGCGCAACCTCGGAAACAGAACGGTAAGTGCTATACGTGCTAGCCAATACGTCTTCCCCTCACCAGTCAAGCTAGATATTCTTAAGAGCTACGAGCACAGCGCTCCTCTTCTAAAGCTTCCACGTGACGATGCCCGGAGCGGGTTGCCGTCAGCCGTTACACGTTGGATGGTGAATGCTGAGATGTCTTCGTCACTCGTGGAACATGAGCAGCTATTGCACAGTAAGTTACTGCTTTGTCTAGTCCAGGAACAGTAATTTTACTTTCCCCACCCGTGGGTAGCGGCGTCACTGTATCGAATGTGTTAATCATTTGAGAACACGTAAAGAAGCTTCTCCCGCCCCCTGAATAGTCCCGCAATTCATTGACAGGATGAAACAATTGAATTTAGAAAGGATGTAGGTTTTTCTCCATGTTTACTAAGTACATCCACTTAACAAAAGTGCTCCAAGGAGCAATACAATTTATTGCTTTTACCTTTCTATGTTTACACAAATTGCCAATTGCTCTTTCTAAATCACGAGACTCGAATAATTGATGGAATAAAATAATAATTTAATATTTGAGTGGTAATTCATATTTACGGGTAAAGAAGTAATATATTTTTTTACCGTGATTTAACCTATTTTATAAACGTCTTGTGGAATCCGAAACGTTAGGTATTTACAATGTTATTTCTGACATCCTAATAAAATAACTTCTTTATGCCGATCATCCTTAAGCGTTCCTCTTCCACTTAATCTGCAGTCTGGGACCGTAGTTTACAGTTTTTAAGATAAGGGTCGTCTAGACAATATCTTGTCAAAACGCCGCGTCGATGCCGCGATGGGATCTGCCAACTAACAATTAAACTATAAAGTTCGTTTACGGGTGGCGCTACTCACATATTAATGATTCAGTTTTGACATCTCAGGGCCTCTTTCACCACCCTCAAGTAAAGTCCCGAGTAGGCTAATTGCCGATTAAAGTGACGAGTAACTATGCATACGCATTTCACAATCGCCGAATAGCGCTACCTGACAAGTAAAGTAGCCAGTAACTTACTTGTAACATCATCTGCCAATTAGTTTGTTTAACTGACGAGTAAGACGAGTAACGGTACGTGCAGTGAAGTAAAAAACTATTATAGCTAACCTTATAAGTATATTTATTTGACAAAAAATTATTAAACATTTACTTATTTCATTTATAGATAATCAAATAGACGATTTCGAAAAATTTGCACGAAAAACACCAAGAATTTGTCTAGTTATTTTTATTTATTATTATATTTTCGACTCTCACACCCGCGTACAAAATATATACATACAGGGCCAAAAAAAATTATATAACAAACATAAATATATATATCAATAAATAAACTTACATAAACTCTACATAAATAAATACTTGTAGCGGGTGGAGGATTACGCCTCGGCAGGGGAGACCAAACGGCCGGGGGTCAGGACGACAGGCTGAGAAACCGACGGACTATCTTAGCCGAGTCTAGCAGCACCGCTTTCTGCATCTTGGCTGCGAGCGAACTGCCGCGGAACCCCAGTCGCCTCATATGGTTAGCGAGGCTCACTGGGATCAGCCCATTCGCAGATATATCGATTGGGATGGTTTTAGTGGACTCCACATGCCACATGCTGGAAACCTCGTGAGCCAGATCTAGATACTTTCGTTTTTTCTCTGTCTCCGCATTCACGAGGTTTTCGTCATGTGGGATGGTGATGTCCACTAAAAACACCCTGGAATGTGCCCGGTCCATCAGCACGATATCAGGCTTATTCGCCAGAATCGTCCTGTCCGTGATGATGGACCGGTCCCAATAGAACCGAAATCCGTCACGCTCGAGTACTGGAATCGATGTGTACCTATAATACGGCACTCTCTCATCCAGGAGACCGTACTTCAGAGCAAGCTCTTGGTGAAGGATTTTGGCCGCTTGGTTGTGTCTGTGCAGATACTCAGTGTTAGCAAGAGCCGAACATCCCGACAGCACATGCCTGAGTGACTCACCGGGATGGCGACAAGCTCGACAAATGTCGGTAGTGCCATCCTTCAGGATGTACTTTCGGTAGTTCTTATTATTATTATTATTTTAAACAATTGATATTAAAATATATCTTTGTTACAGAGTAAAGTTAGCACTTCTTTCTCTCTTGATTATATCCATGTTTTACTAATTTAATATCGGTCAAAACTCTAAACTAAAAAACTACCTGCGAATTTTAATAACACCAACATATACAAAACCTTTGTAGTAATGACGGACGGACTGGCACTTAACCGATTTGACACGTGTTTGACATCTGGCAAGCACAAACTGACCGAATGATGGAACGCATTATGACAAATCATTCAACTAACCGCCAAGTTGTTACTCGGAACTACATTTTATATTGTGAAACTGGTAAAAGTTAATTGTGACTTTTACTTGCCGATTAACGTTATTCAGCAAGTAACTACTTATGACTTTACTTGACGATTGTGAAAGAGGCGCTCAGTGTTATTAAATTGTGGAGTCTGGAGTACGAACGTATTCGAAGCGGTTATTTATTTAAACTGAACCCTGCGTATCTCGCAGTTGTTGTTTACATAAAAATGTATTTTGGATATATCTGCAATATTTCGATGTTTCCATCCGGTGTACATATTTGTATTTCTTTGTTAAGTGCTTGTTCACACTGAACGCGCGGGCGCGGTCGCGAAATATCAAACATATGACCTACAATGAAAGTGTTCATATCAAAACGCGCGCGCGGTGTATGTAGCGTTTACCGCGCCCGCGCCCGCGCGTTCAGTGTGAACAAGCACTTTACACTTTTTTACAACTATCCAGTCGTAACTCAAAAACGTGAGTTCGATCCACTGAGTGGTCTTCAGGCATCAGATTTAAGACACTGTTCAACCTGTTTAAAGAAAGAAGAAAGAATGAAGAAAGGGTGCGTGTAAGGGTGACAGTTTCACATTTTTTCAAGCCAAGGTCGAGGCCGCCGTCCATCCATGTGACAGATAAATGTTTGGTACGAGTGTATGAGCATAAAATATCGTTATTGAATCAATAAACAACGGTAAAGATTATAATCTCTCGTGACAAGGTCGGGGCCGCTGGGCGCTGACACGGGAGTACGGGGCGCGGGACACCTCGCTCCTTGCTCGTACTGCCCGTGTACGCAACACGCTTTGTGCGCAGTAATCTGGGCGGCGGTAATTAATGGCCAAAGTTTCCCACTAAACGGCGAGCGCAGTTTAAGTTTTGTATTGAAACCGACCGTAGCGGGGCGGCGGGGCGGCGGGGCGGCGGGGCGGCCCGGCGAGGGTAACGTTAATATTGCCATGTTATGTTCAATGGTATTACTATGGTAATTAATAGTGGAATAACTTCCATTGCGGGATCCGACTGCAGAATGGACAAGTTTCGCAGAAACATCTTGCAAACTGAACGTCAGATCGCGTGCGTTCGACGCAACGACGACGACTAGCTAGTGTACGCTCTACTATTCGTATCTTCTCAAATATCACTTATGTGTAATGTAATCAAATGAGTAGATAATATTCTGCTGTCATAAGGTAAACTCCTTTGACTAATAATGACATGAAGTTATGTGCCCTACAAATGTAGGATGTAGATAGATTCCTACTTATTGAAACTCAGATTACCTTACAAAATAAAGATGGAAATCAAAATAAATAAATATCAAAGAGCGTCGTAGCGCTCACGGCCCGCTGCTCGACGGCTTGTATCGACGAAGTTATGCAACCATTAAGTTTTCCGTGCTTCTGAGGGTACGTAAAGCGGTCGGACTGGGTTGTTATTGTAAAAAGACTTCGGGTGGCATTTGGGTTCACCACTAACTCCATCACCGATCCGCAGTGGAGCAGCATGGAGGAGTAGGCCTTCTCAAGAGGAGAGAGCCATGTTCAGTAGGAAATGGTTAACATAACAGACAAGTTGGGATAAAAGTATCAATGAAACAATAAAGTGTTAAAGTCAAGAACTATTGTAATAAGACGCGCGGCTCGCATCGTTCAGCGACTTCACACGGAACGTGTAGCAGCAAGTGACAGCGACGTTTATAATTGTTTGTGACAATGCACAAAGGAGCGCACTGCCGCACACCCTTTCGCTCTGTGATAATACAATTTTTTTTCCGTTTACATTTCAATGTTTTTGGTATGAAATCTATCTAAGTGCGGATTGGACTTCACAGTCACGTCTCATGAATATGATTGACAAGTCTCACGTTTTCTCACTTTTATCTTCATCCAAGAAGGTTGAATAATTCTAATACCTTCGCATTAAAACTAGAGGCGCTTGCGATTTTCAAGAGTCTGTTTTGCTTAAACCGAAGTCGATAGTGGCTCCGCGCGGAGTCTATACTCTGTACAGCTGAATCATGTTTCATACACGTCGCTTTCCGTTTTCCGACGTTATCTATCGTTTGGAGCCTCCTTTTATAGAAATAAGACCTGGACTGGGCTAGTGGCATTCAATTCTTGAGCGTTTCCGTGCTTCGGAGGGCACGTAAAGCCGTCGGTCCCGGTTGTTATCATAAGATAACAGTCGTTAAGCCATGTTGGAGGCCCTCGGGCGGTTTGAAAACTTCCGACACTCGGGTTGGCCACTAACCCCTCCACCAATCCGCACTGGAGCAGCGTGGTGGAGTATGCTCCAGGCCTCCTCAAGAGGAGAGACCTGTGCCCAGTAGTGGGCCATTAATAGGTTGAAGCCAAGACCTGGACAGATGCTCAGCTTCATGTCATTAAATGTTTCAGCTAATTACTTTTTTATTCTTAAAATAAGTAGATTTTTGTAATTTATAACGTTCATTATTTTTATGAGTAAGAATTTATATTATAAAAATATTTGTTTTCACAGGAGTACCTACGCTTAATGTTAACATTATTCTGAAGTGCGTCTTGTCTTTATAGTAATGTTCGTCTCGGCGCAGTAGGCTGTGGACGCTGTAGGCCACACTCTTAGCTATTTGTTTATGATACATGCCATGAATATTCATGACGCCCCCAATCGAAATTATCATAACAACGGCGGGCGGGGCGCGGGGGGCGCGGCGTCGGCGCCGGCAAACTACCTTATTTCATATCGGGGCGCGGATGCCATGGATGATGGTACTGCTCGCCTGTCTTACACCCATGGCGGTTGTCCCCTACCTGATAGGTAATACGGTTGCACGCAGCAACCACATGCCAGTTTCTTATTGATAAGAACATCCATAGGACAAGAATATTAAGCAAATAAATGAAACAGAAGTCAATAAATGTCCTAGTCCAAATATTTGTGAATACTATCCGTCGATATAACAGTGCAACAATCAATACCAGGGTGGAAGTGCTCGAGGCAGTTTGAACTGCAATAGCAAGTGTCACGCGCGGCGTTTGGATGCATCAACTGTACCCTGTGTACTCGCGTGAGGGATTTATTGCACAGGGCCTGCATTGTTGTTTAGTTCAAAATACGCGTTCGTTAAGATCAGAAGAGTGAGCCCTTGTGTCTTTATGAACAAAATGATAAACAGCTAACACGTACATAATATGTTAACTTAACAGATTTGTCATCTTAAGGCGAGTTTCCGAAACGTTTTAGAGAAAAGTTATAAAAGGAGTTTGTTTTTGACATACAATTTTGAGATTGAGGTATAATATGACAGCCTGTTAGTTGAAATGTTGTTCAAATGATCATGCTTTCAGCAACCCGATTAACGTTGAAATCGGCGGTGAATCTATCACATTCTAATAATTTTTGTGCATACTATTCGGTGCCGAAGCCATCAATGTGGCTTCTTCGTTATGGTTGCTCATTCTTTACTGACAGTGCATGTTTCTAATGAGGTCGTATAATTTCATTTGCCTCTAGAGGATTTTCCTTCATGATCCACATTGATAATAATCTATTATTTTTCTGGTTACTATTGTTGGTTGATATTTATAAATCTGAAATGTAAACCTTTGCCAGCTTTAGAACTTACGACATTAAAATTACGTGATGAAATACTCTTTGGCGAGCCATAGTCTGTTTCAGTTCCTTAGGAGCCGTTGATTTCTTTATTATCGAGCAGATTAAATTATATTAGAATATAATATTCCGATGTATTCTTGACGCACTTTCATCGTGATAATAACGCAGGAGGCCCTTTCGGTTGGTTTATGATAACGACCAGGATGAATATTCATGAAGTGGAGGGGAGGGGTGAGGGGAGGGGGGGTGAGATGATCATAACCACGGCTAGATAGCGGGCCCTACGTCTGATCGGCGGCACTGGGCAGGTCTCTAATGTTATGGTTATGTTATGAGGAGTGAGTGACGCGGGCGCTGATACCGCCAGATCATGAGACAATCGGATCTAAATACGGTCGTTACGGCCAATCGTCGACAATTTGCCCAAAATTTACTACTATACCGATAATGTTTATGAGTTTCAAACGAGACATAGCTACTAATACAGGTCTCAGAAGCTGCTTGAGGTTCTATGACCTACTTTGACTCGGAATTAATTTAAAATTAATATACGTTTTAATTTTTAATGAGTTGAACGTAAACATTAAAAGTTGATGTTATGTTCCACACACAAGTTACTAATTAATCACTCGCGGCTCGGGCGATATTCGATAATGGATTTTAATGTATCTGTTGAAACGTTGAGGTTTTTAAACATTAATTTTTCACCACTATACATTATTATTTACATTTTTATAACTTGAATTTTACTTTAATCTTTGTTTATTTTTTTGCAAAATTTTAATTTGCAAGAAAATTTAATGAAATTCACTCTCAAAGCTTACTCGCACGCTATCAAATGAGTGATACCATTATTGGCACTGACATAAAATTCTTGGTGGCTTCACCAAAACTAAAATCTCTTTCGTTTTCAGAGGTTCAGTATAGCTCGGTATAGCTTTTAATATACCGTTAAATACAATCTCAATAAAATGGGCAACAAATGTATCACAAGCGGTATGACTCAGCCAACTTATTGCGATGTTTGAGCATTCGATACAAGCTGGGGCCTGGGGCCACGGCTGGGGCTGAGTGGGGCTGAGTGGGGCTGAGTGGGGCTGAGTGGGGCTGGAGCATAGATTAATCTATGGGCTGGAGCTAGCGCTGGGTCGCGGTGAACACGAGCCGGTAAGTCCGGTTTATACGTACCTATTAAGTAGTTAAGTATTGTATAAGACATTGCTGTACAGTGTACGCTTACAAGGGTTCTGTTTGTTTTGATTAGATTAGATTAGAGGTTATGTTTAGAAAGTATTTATGTGCCTTAGAAAATGCACTCCATCGAAAATGTTATAATAGAATTTGAATATTCCTAC
This sequence comes from Thymelicus sylvestris, assembly GCA_911387775.1. Classification (NCBI taxonomy): domain Eukaryota; kingdom Metazoa; phylum Arthropoda; class Insecta; order Lepidoptera; family Hesperiidae; genus Thymelicus; species Thymelicus sylvestris. Next base: position 20,796,751 of record OU426886.1, on the reverse strand, counting down.
TTCAATTCTCGTCAGAAAAGCTATTAAAAAGTGTAAACTTATAAAAATAACCGAGATTTCGTTAGGTTCCGAACCATCGACTATGTAAATATTAAACAAATAAATAGTTTAAACGTTTAAAATAAAATAAAATCCTAATTTTTTACTAAGTCGTATTAATTAAGTATTTTTGAGGCCTATAAACTACAGTCTAAATCCCTATACAGACTGATTGTACTACGATGTTTGACTTATTCGTCTTTTAGTTCTTAATGTATTGCTAATTGATCACAGACAGATTGATCGAGCGAGTTTGTTCAGTTTGTCAATGTCAAACAGCATTTTAGCGAGTCTAACATTTTGAACAAAGAATCGGTTTCTTTTATTTAAGTAGTTAAAACGGAATCCTAATACTTTCGTCATGAGTCAGCCTTTCGGCTTTCATCCGACTGCAACATAGCGCAGAGTATCTTGTAGCTGTAATAATTTTGTACGATTAATACCTACGCCGACGAAGTAGCAAAATACATTCATATATACATAAAAAAATAAAATGTGTGCAATTCACACGTGGTAGAAGTGAAACCTTCAAAATTTTTGTTTTCAAGATAATGAGACGAATGTAAAATTTCGGGAAGATGATAAATGTAGGTTTCACTACTCCACTCCACTCTGCTCCGCCCCGCTCCGCTCCACCCCGCTGCGCCCCGCTGCGCTCCACCCCGCCCGCTCCACTCCACTCCACTCAACTCCCCTACCCTACCCCTGTACAATGCTTCCTATCTCACTTTAGAATTTATGTGTTTGTCTCTTTTTACTGGACAGTTTCGTTTCATAAAATTTCAAGTCACCCCCGTACTAAAGAAGTTTTCACTTCAAAAATCTTCGGTCTTTCTAGAAATCTGAAATCCAATCTGTCATCCAATCTGTCATCCATCCAGACACTATCAAAGCTACTTAAAGTTTGCAAGTTAATGAGTAAAAGTCGATCAACTTACAACGTTACAACTTCAGAACACTTGCGCGGTGCCGGACAAGCGCTTATCCGGTTTTTATTTAAAATACTCGTATGAATCGCTGTTAAAAGCTAGTCTAAGCACTTAGTATCTAAATATTAATAAATTTTGCTGCATAAAACCGGCTGACAATTATTTAGTGTTAATTAGTGCAAATAATATTATGTCGTTCTAATTAACATTAAATTAATTAATTAATTGGATATTACAAGTAGCTATAGTTTGTTGAGCAAGCATTATTATGGAGAACTTCAGAAAAGAGGGTGGGTTACAAGTCGATAAATAAATTGTTTACGGCTTAGCCAAAAGGAAACCGCAAGTAAAATGAAATGGGAACGTTTCTGTTAATACTTAATAGTTGACCCTGAACGACGGCAAGGGGCGCAATTAAAAATGCACCCTTAGTGTTTATCGGTGTAAGAGCACTCGCGGAACTCGGACGGCGGCGGCGCGCGGCGCGGGCGGCGCGGCGCTGCGGCGGCAACACAGATAGATATCAGGCATATCATGGAACCGATACACTCTTTTCTCAAACTTCTCCCTAGTTGTTTATAATTCTTCCAACTTCAAAAATTGAGGTTCTCAATTCAGTATTTTTTTATACCGCAGAATTCCATCATTTATGAACCGATTTGGTTTTTTTATATATAAAACGATATACTTACTGCCAGATTGATGTCATATTTATCAAAATTCACTATTGATGATGGGATCCATGAGGAGTCGTGGAGTTCCCTCGATTACTACGTGTAGACATTTGGGAATTTCAGTGATCTTTACCGAAGACCATTATTTCTTGAAAGTCGGGTTATTGTTTTGGATAAGATTTAGATTACAACAATAGGATTAGATAACATACAGTGATAGATAAGATAAACGGTTTGAAGTATTTTCGGACCCCATTAATTGGCATAATTAAGCGCTCTCTAGTCTCCACCGCTGCACTACTTATTTATTTACTTGAACATCAACACAATTTACAACAAAATAACATCGCAAACGCAAACTCGTTTACATTTTCAAAAACCTACGACATGTAGCTGATCCAAACATCATAAAAACTGTTTATTTCGCTCTGTGTCAATCATTATTACAGTACTGCATAACCTCATGGGGTGGGTCAGTAAAAAGTTCATTGATAAATCTTGAAAGGGCCCAAAGGGCTATATTAAAAGTCAGCCACTTCAAGCCTTTTAGATACTCAACAAATTTACTATATACAGAATGTAAAATTTTATCAGTGAGGAAGCTTTTTATATACCAAGTTTTGTTAAAACAACATACTTGTCGTTCATTCAATTCTCAAAACCAAATCGAACACAGGAGAAAATATCAAGTTTTTAATGTTCCAGCTCAAAAGTCTGTGTTTGCTCAGCGATTTTACCTTTTTTTGGGTCCGTTTCTGTATAATAAAGTCAGTCGTGAAATGCAAATAAGTAACCTAACTTCTTACAAATTAAAGATAACAATTAAAGAGTGGTTATACTTAAAAACATATGAGGATATAGAAGCTATTCTTACTATAACTAAATAACTTGTGTTAAATTACTTTTCATACATTCAATCACAACACACATACATACACGCATGCACATGCACACACACACACACACACGCACACGCACACACACACACACGCACACGCGCACACACACACACACACACACACACACACACACAACAAAATACATCACATCACTCACAAACATAACACATGCACTTGCGTGTGCACACATAAACACGCAGTAAAATTATAGCATAAATACATTCGCTCACTTACATAGACACATACTCACACGCACACACATATGAATGCACATAAAAGTGAGCTAGCAAGCTCATGTCCACTATCACATTTTTTACATTTTTTTAACATTTTAATCGGTTTTTATTTGCATGCTCTAAAACAGTTTTATACCTCAATTGTCTACCATTCAATTATCATATTGTTATGACAGCGAGTGACATTTTACCTATGTAGGTATGCATTTCTTACCACATAGTTTAAGCTCTCTGTTTATACTGTTTAAATCGGTTCTATTTTAGTTAGATGTTAGTTATTATTTCTTAGTTATTCATTCTACACCACCGCTTGTAATTTTTAAAGTTTCGCTTTGTTTAATACATAGGCATACATCTAGATTCATATTTTTAAATGCAGTGTAATAATATCTACTATTAAATAATATTAAGTCCCGTGGGTTAAAGAGCTGGTGCCAGAAATACAGGCTTTGATCCTAGTTCAGGCATCAGACAGTTATTAAATACATGTTAATTTAATGTAGACAACTATAATTGTAACACTGTCAATAAATATTTTATTATTATTATTATAACATAAAGGAGGATTACACAAGAAGAAAGGTAATTGCCATTGTAATTAGAGATGTAGACTGCATGCACAGAGAAAGCGAGTAAGAAAGTGGAACTAGGATGTGGATTGTGGGTTTACACAAATGGGATCGCAAACACTAAATATCGACACAGCTGGCACCACTCCATGTCTGCTGCATTATATTACACTTCCTCACCCGCCGCTGGTCACTCGGTGCCTCCATATCGGCTACTGTTGATCATCTACTTTTCTCGTTACGCAAAGTGCACGACCGTTAATTTAATGACATGTAAGCTAATTCAAAATTATTTTCTACGTATGTCATTTGCGTTATTCCAGTGCAGATGTTTTTCAATAAGTATAAAAGAAACCTTGAAAAGAGCCTATTACCGCAGTAACTGTCGACTGCAATCGACTACTAAATAATAACAAACAAATTCAAAACAAATATTTATCTTACTAAAAGTTTTATTGAAAGAATAATTTTATTGATAAAAGAATTGGATTACGTGAGTCGGCGACAGATTTAGTGTAGGTAAAGTCCAGAGACATTACTTCACCAAAGTAAAGGCATAAAGTTTTGTATTTGTGAGAAATATGAGTGTATTGGCTGAACTGATTGTATTGATTTAAACAGTTTCTACTGCTGCTACTACGCGACGTGCTGTGATTGGTATTGTTCGGTTTATTGCTGGTAACATACTTTTAAATTTGTTGTTGTTTGTTTAAGTTGTTTGAGATGTAAAAAGCATAACGCATGGCTCTGATAATATAATATAGTAGCTGACCCGGCGAACTTGGTATCGTCAAAGAATGCAACAAATCAGAGATCATTGAAATCGGTACAACTGTTCTAAGCCTTAGCTTATAGTTTTTGTGTGCACATACAAATGAAGCATATTCTCAAGTGTGGTTAATTTACGTAAATTCATAAGGCATTATTGTCGATTGTCGTAGATACATTTTGGCATGTTTCGAGAACATATAATGACGATATAACGATATATTAAGCGACTGGCAGAATAAATTTAACTAAAACAACACTCAAATTAGAAAAGCGTCAATGTTAAAAAAATTACTTGTGGTTAAATTTTGTCATTGCGAAAGTTTTTAGGGTTCCGTAGCCAAATGGCAAAAAACGGAACCCTTATAGATTCGTCATGTCTGTCTGTCTGTCTGTCTGTCTGTCTGTCTGTCCGTCCGTATGTCACAGCCACTTTTTTCCGAAACTATAGGAACTATACTGTTGAAACTTGGTAAGTAGATGTATTCTGTGAACCGCATTAAGATTTTCACACAAAAATAGAAATAAAACAATAAATTTTGGGGGTTCCCCATACTTAGAACTGAAACTCAAAAATTTTTTTTTCATCAAACCCATACGTGTGGGGTATCTATGAATAGGTCTTTAAAAATGATATTGAGGTTTCTAGTATCATTTTTTTCTAAACTGAATAGTTTGCGCGAGAGACACTTCCAAAGTGGTAAAAAGTGTGTCCCCCCCCTGTAACTTCTAAAATAAGAGAATGAAAAAACTAAAAAAAATATATGATGTACATTCCATTCCATGCAAACTTCCAACGAAAATTGGTTTGAACGAGATCTAGTAAGTAGTTTTTTTTAATACGTCATAAATCGTAAACCGCAATTTACCTCGATCAAAGTTACAACGAACTTCAAGAACTTTTATAATATATTATGTTACTTGCTACTATGGAACCCTTCATGGGCGAGTCCGACTCGCACTTGGCCGCTTTTTAGGGTTCCGTAGCCAAATGACAAAAAACGGAACCCTTATAGATTCGTCATGTCTGTCTGTCTGTCTGTCTGTCTGTCTGTCTGTCTGTCTGTCTGTCTGTCTGTCTGTCTGTCTGTCTGTCTGTCTGTCTGTCTGTCTGTCTGTCTGTCTGTCTGTCTGTCTGTCTGTCTGTCTGTCCGTCCGTATGTCACAGCCACTTTTCTCCGAAACTATAAGAACTACACTGTTGAAACTTGGTAAGTAGATGTATTCTGTGAACCGCATTAAGATTTTCACACAAAAATAGAAAAAAAACAATAAATTTTGGGGGTTCCCCATACTTGAAACTGAAACTCAAAAATTTTTTTTTCATCAAACCCATACATGTGGGGTATCTATGAATAGGTCTTCAAAAATGATATTGAGGTTTCTAATATCATTTTTTTCTAAACTGAATAGTTTGCGCGAGAGACACTTCCAAAGTGGAAAAAAGTGTGTCCCCCCCCCCCCGTAACTTCTAAAATAAGAGAATGATAAAACTAAAAAAAATATATGATGTATATTACCATGCAAACTTCCAACGAAAATTGGTTTGAACGAGATCTAGTAAGTAGTTTTTTTTAATACGTCATAAATCGTAAACCGCAATTTACCTCGATCAAAGTTACAACGAACTTCAAGAACTTTTATATTATGTTACTTGCTGCTACGGAACCCTTCATGGGCGAGTCCGACTCGTACTTGGCCGCTTTTTTCGTTTTTGTGTCATTATCTCAAAACGTTATCTTTTGAAAAGTTACGCGTTTATTTAGGAATTAATAGTATTAAATGTTTGATCTCCTATATTAATGTTGCCCTCAATTTTTATGAATGTTGCCCTCAATTTTACTATGCTTCTTTTATTAAGAATGTTTTTCATCTTGTCTTCAAAAAATTTCTTAATCTATACTTTCATCAGTGATTCCACCAAAGAGATTAAATACATGGTGTTACAGTGTGGGTTTTAGAAATTCGGTTTGTTTATAAATAAAGTCCTTCAGTCCAGCAATAAGGGCCAGCATTGAAATTAGTTTTATACGCACATGTAAACATAACATGATAGTAATGATAATAATAATTTCTCTATTGATCAAACACAGTAAAACGAGATTGTCTTAAGATATCCATGTTAACACATAAATTCACTCTATTATTATACTTACTAATGTTGTTTTCCTGTAAAGCAATACGTTAAACCACTCGGGGGCTAAAGTCACGCCCCGAAACTATTGCTTTGTGGTCACCACTCACCACTCACCTGCCTGATGCTTCCCGCGGCCGGAGCTCGGAGGCGCGCGAATAATTTTAATTAAAGTGCGTTATCTCCGGCGCGGCGCAATTGTTCTAAGTGCTATAAATATTAAAATCCCGCTTCATAAAGGATAACAAACCCCTTTTTACAAGCGTTGCTGGTTATTGCGTCACCCTGTGAATTGACTTTATGGTTGTATCAAGTTTTATGGTAGTTGCGAACAACTGCAGTTTTAATTATTGCTCATTTATAATTTATTATAGCAATAGCGGTGCGAGGGGAGAGGGAGGAAGACTGCGTAAGTGTTCACTAGGTTATGTATCTTAATATATGTAAATATATTAAATAAATATATAAAGAAAATATATAGAAGAGTAATCTTCTATGACCGCAATGACTTGTGCAGGTCAACTCCTGTGTGATTTACATAAAAACAAGTTGGTATTCTAACCAGTGATATTTTCCTTATCTCTCCAATTTACTTCAAATGTAATTTTACCGAAAAGTTTCTACAAGTAATGCGCATATAAATTTGATAGCGTTGCCTCTATTCTCTCATTTTTATCAAGAATCGTAATCATTTCAAATTAACCTTATGGTATACCCCAACAACTCGCATACGATAGGCAGTCGTTTCTAGGTTTTAAACCATCCACGTCTTTAAAAATCAGTACGGAAATCTAAATGTTTAATCCAGAAAAATAAATATTAGAGCAATCAAATATTTTTATGATTTTATCATATCAATAGAAAATCGCAGACGTTTTCGATTTTAAATGTAATCAAACGCTGAGCTCTTCGATAAATTGAATCGTTAAGCTGTCGCTGACGTGAAGCGGCTGCAAGGAAGCTCTAGACGGCTGTATTTAACCAGGAGACGTTTAGGTATTATAGGAGAACTGGAAGATGTGAGCGGAACGGTGTCTATTGATAAAATGACTGCATACATCATTCCTGTTATTGAATAATGCTATTGAGTTAACATTCAATTTCTTGTTTGTATTAAAGGACAATCGAACAATCAATCATTTGAATTTGAAACATTTAATTTGTGTTTGTGCTGTTGGCCGTAAAGACTTCCCTCGTCCGGAGCCAACCCTCAGCGTACTATCAGGTCACCATCATCATAAGAATACATTGTCATCGGAACCAAATCAATTTGTGAAACTTCAAGTCCGTAGGATGAGAGGAATTAGTCCTATTTTCGCTTGCAAGGTTTTTGTAAAAATAAGGGATCTCGCAGTACCTACCTACTTAGACGGAAATTCAGTTGCGTCTCAGTTCTATCACAGTATAAATATTATTACATTTTATACTGTGGTTCTATCTTCGCGCTGCACTAGGAGATGATACCCACATGATGCAGGGTGCAGGGTGCAGGGTGCAGGGAGCAGGGAGCAGCGACCGAGGACATCGTCGAGGGCGCGGCGGCGCTGAACAAACGAAATATAATTAAAATGTGTATGAAAGTGCAGCGAACAATGTTTTAACAAGTTAACTTTCCTTTCAAGCGCCGCCGCAGATTCATCTCGCAGCGGCCAAGATGGAGTTGGGAGTTAATAAAATTACACTTAGTTTTCGCAAGTAATTTAATCGGGCGGCAAAGTTGGCTATCTGGAAGTCCACACTCTTACGTTTAATACTAATACATAACTACTTGCGACGTTTCGACACTTGTTTCATCTTCATATCTGAAGAAAAGGATATAATATTCGATATTCACAGTTTTTATATTGTTTCCACTCATCGATCTTGTTACCTGGGACTGCCAGGAAGGGTTATGTTTTTCGCACGTTTGATAACCCAAGTGTTCTTAGACAAGTGAAATTAAAAGAAAACAAATATCGTGGCTGTGTCTTGTCGTTGTTTGAAAAATCAAAATATAAAAAGAAATCGAATACTGTTATATGGGTATTAAATTAAAGAGCTGCAAGGCTATTCTGTTTTGTAACTCGACGGCGGAATCCGCGATGAGTGTCAAAATTCCTTGCAAAAATTGACACTCATCGCGGATTCCGCTGTCGAGTCATAAAATAGAATAGCCTTCCTGATCATAAAGTTTTCAAAAAGGCATGATAGCATTTTTGATAGCAGTCAGGTTTTTTTTAAATTATTTTTGTATTATTTCTTATCCTTGTCCTTCTTTATAATTTTTACGGACTTCAAAAACGGAGGAGGTTCTCAAATCGTTCAGATATTTGTTTGTACTAAAGTTTAACTTTAAAAAAACTTAGTAATGAAATTAATTAATAAACTTACGTCCCAACTCAGAGTCACTAACGGTTACTTTAATCGTTCCTTAGTAAAGAATCATCACACAAATTCCTTACTAAGGAGCGATTTAAGTAACCTTTAGTGACACTGAGTTGGGACGTTAGTATCATTTTGCCGGTGAAACCTGCACGAGAGACGTGTAAAACCCGCTCACCTAGATTTAATTGTAAGAATTCATGATGTGAACTATTTTTTCAAAAACCACTTGTTTTTAACCCTATTCACATCTTTACATAAATAATAAACATAAAGGAATAATCCCCAGCACACAGCGCGATTATCGAGCTGACAAGACATTGGTCAGCATTGGCGTATTCCGATATAACGCGTTCCGTATTTATATGGCGAGAGTATCAATCGGCATCGCGACATGGCTTGGACGCTGACCGCCTGGTGCCTGGCGCCTGGCCAGCGCCGCCCATCGCATAGTGATCAGGAGGGAAGAGGTCCCTCATTACAGAACAATTTAAGTAATATCGACTCATGAAATAATGGCCACTGGAATAGTTCTTCGAGCGGGCAATGTATGAACTTTTCGAAGCTCATTTGTAGTATTTGCAGCACTAAGGCTCGAAGTCCTATCAATATAAACATAATTTCCGCAGAAGAGACATGTAGACTGTAGGTTCGCAATCGACAAAAAGTGAGTTAATTTTGGCGACATCGAGCTGTTTACGACTATGTAGCGGGACTACGAAATTACTTTTTAGGATACTTACCTGTCTGATGCTCCCACCACACCACCTTCAACTATAACCTTTGGAGGTGTGTGGATATTGACAAACGCATAACGATGGATTTATGGATTTCACTCGAGAATTGTTAAGAAATCGTTTTAATGACACTATACATTTCCTAGCACTGTGAGACTTCAAGCAATAATAATATCGTTTATTTTGACGACCCTGTGGCCTACACCTCAGCTTCGGTAGCTGGCAGCTTGGATGCAAACGCATTAAGAGCTAAGATGAGGATGTATAAGCTTTTATCTTGTAAGGCTGGCTATTATTTATCTCTCGTCAGTTATAATTCAATTTGGTAAGTTGGCGCCCGCCGCCCTCTCACCCCGCGCCTCGCGCCCCGCAGCCCGCACTGTTTAGTGCGGAGCGCACGCTCCACTGCCAGCGGGAAATACTCCCCTACAATATTGAATAATTGAAGGTCCATCATAAAAGAGATTTTTCATTCCTATTATATCTACAATAAGAAGAAGATGATTATGGTGATTGACAGATGACTACCCGATGTTCATTTAATTCAATTACTAGTCCGAGGTTCAAGAGCCTTAGAATACCTCAAACAATAATAGATACCTCAATATTCAGCTCATAATAGTTTTCTACTAGTGATGTTTGTTGTACAATCGGTAGCCATTAAGCCTGCAAAATATTTAAAGTCCATTTATTTTGACATTTCAATATTAAGCTATTTCAATGATGCATTATCGTATTAATTTTTTTGTTCAATACTTACGTAGCTAAAATAGCTAACCATAACCTTTAACTTATATAATTAACCGAACTGGCTATTCTGTTTTGTAACTCGATAGCGTAATCCGCGATGAGTGTCAAAATTCTTTGCCAAAATTGATACTCATTGCGGATTCCCCTGTCGAGTCACAAAACAGAATAGCCTTGCTGAACTAAATGTTAGAGATTACTGTAAATGCGAACGTTTATGAAGATGTATGGATATTTAGTTGTTTGACCGTTTGTCTTTTCATTACGCGACCCTTGTACGAAGGAAGTGGAACCAAACTTGGCACATACGAGTAGCTAGTCCATGTCCAGGATACTACATAGGGGTAGATTTTATTCCAATTGCATGATTTCCCTGGGATGATAAGAAAGTTTATATGTTTGTGATTTCGTTTTTGAAACCACTTTTCTTCGGCGAAGTCGCGGGTGCAAAACTAGTATAAAAGAAGTGATTAATAAAAGTTAATGAAGTGTAATCGCTGCAGTAGAGTGTGGTGGGACCGCGCCCCGCGCCCGCTCTGCGGATGTACCGGTGCGGAGCGGGACCGGGGCGCCCGGGCGCCGTAAATCTGCCAGTTTATCAGCGATGGAGCCTTCACCAGCCGCCGTAACTGATTAATGGCCAGAATTACAAGGAAACATCATGTGAATTTCTAAACTGTAATGCACGCGGGTCGCTCTCTCCTACCTGCCTTTATTCGGCTCGGTTTGCGCCCGCCAATTGAGTTCGGAAATTACCAATTATTTTGGCATTTTTTAATAACTCCGATGTACAGTCGGCAAAAGAATAGGTGCAGGGCACGATTCTAAAACCCTGTGTAATGTTTAATATTACATATTGTTTACGTAATTATCAATGTTAAAACACACCTTACGTATACAGGAATCACTTAACACAAACAATCTGTAATGACAATAATTACAGAAGGTATTAGAATCATGATTCATGCCCTGAACACCTAATTCTTTTGCCGACTGTACATAGAGATGATGACGTGAATATAATGACTCCTATTTATTAGCTCTGTACAGAGACTAACTTGTAAACATAACATACAATCCGTAACAATATCAGGAATTATTAAATTATCAGAGTGAAGTTTACATTGTGAATCAAGAAAATTATTAGATAACCACATTACCCACTAGGTAATAGTAACACACCTATATAGGTAGGATTGGCAGATAGTAGACTAATTTTGTACGCAGAAATATGGTCATAGGACTGCAGTCTGCAATTAGTCAAACCTGATGTTTTAAAATACTGATAATACGCGATGAGTGGTCATGCGAACAAAACGTGACATTTTAATACGAGTAAGTCTGTAAGCGAAGTCACGGCCCATTTCCGACAAACCAACGCCATGTTTGCGTCGAAACGAATATCATCTTCGGCGCTCAATGTTTTTTCGGGAGCGACCAAAAAAGTTTTCGCAAGACTGATGATCCAGGGCCTAAAAAGCTCCGAATCACGCCCCTGACAAGTTTCAGACATCCTTTCAGTACCCGTAATCGTTTAGAAAAGGGTAATACATATTTTTTGAGAAAACATAGACAAAATGATTCATTACACTTAAAGTATAAAACAGTGATTGGAATATATGAAATTATATCTTGTATAAACTTAATATACTGAAGAGATATGGCTTCGGAATAATGATAAGCCCTTGAAATTATCACCGTAACATTACATTCCTCAGTACCTAACCACTCTTTACAAAAACAACGCTCTATTTGCTTTAAGCGAAAAGGTTGAAACTGGAACACAAAAGTATTTTTTAATTCAATTTATTTCATAGACAGAATAAATAATTGTCTTTGTTAAAATTATGAACTGAACAGAACTCGGAACTTTATATTGATTTAAAATTTCTAATGAGGATGTAGAAGTGATAGAACGATCAGTTAAACGCATTGATTTCAGTTATTCGTGTGTGTTAGCCGATACAGTTGCAAGCGTTCTATTATCACGTGGCGAAATTATGTTGGCTCACAACCATTCTTAAGATATTTTGAATTCCTACGGGATGGAGAATAAAGAGGTATTATATCGTTGCTTCTATGTTGCCTGTTCTTCGTATTTGTATGCCATTTAGATATCTCATGCACGGTGTTAGGCCAGGCGTGGCTCGCGGCGACGGCCGTAGCCATGCGGCCCACGTCCGGCCCGATAATGAGCCGCCGAACGGGCGAGTGGCCGCATTCAATCCTCGCCAATTTAGATCGCAACCTTTCCCAGTCTTTTCATCTCCTTTGTGCCCTTTCACGGCTCATTCGACTCTTATCATAGTTTTGTTTGTATAGATCCCGAGAACACTTCATCAACCGCTGCTGTGGAATTTGGATCAATTTAATTGAAAGATATAGAATGGGCTCTATCTTACCCGCCGGCGAAAATATTTTTCATGAATTCGTTATACCTTATTCTGAAAGGGTAGAATACTTACCTTAGGCAATTGGGCAAAATTAGACGATAAAGGAGTTCTAACAAAACCTTATGTAATGTTCCACGAAACGATTTTAGATGTAACTTACTTCAGCATTTAAACATGGCATGTGTTTACTGGATAGTAGGTACTACATTGTATTTTGTTAACATTTTTATTGTTATGATATATCCACTAACAATGTAAAAATGTTACTCTAAGTGTAAATGTAAATACTACTTTACATGTTATAACAAGTAATTTTTTTAAATCCTTACTATAAATACCTTTTCGCAAGATGTTTTGCTACAGAGTCATAGCAAAACACCAGAGGTACGCGTAACACTCTGAGAAACCCTGAGGAAAATAAGTGTGGCAAAACAACTCCATAACACATAGCTTAACATTCCAGCTAACCATAAATAGAATCGTATGACAGTGATTATAATTTTATTGTGAATTTGTAAGTTAGTCGACTGAAAAACAATAACGAAGGTAATAAATAATATGACGGCCTTACACTGTTCCCTTGTATAGTAAATACCCCAGTAGCAATCAGTACAACAGCAGTAACAAATTGCTAAACAAACAAAGCGGTAATGAGAGCACGCGCGTTTTAAATCAGCATCCGGGCCACAAAGGAGATGAGACGCGGACGACGCGGACGACGTTGCAATCCTAATGGGCCAGAAATTGGACGCACACACACGTGACATTACATAAACTTTTCGGAAATCCGTTCTGAGGGTCCGGTCGTGGCGATTATTGTAGATTGAGATTGTGTAAAACGATAAGGGACGACGCGAGCGCGATACGTGCTACGGCGTGATGTGCGTGTCACTGATGAAAATCATTTAAAGCTTGTTACGTTCTCGTCGTTCTCGTAAACTTGTACGTCCAAAATAAGGTCTTTGACATCGGTTAGTTTTTGTTTTACAATAAATAACTGCCGTTTAGTGTCTGACAGGCAGTCAAAACAGTAGTTGGTGCTCTTCCGTGCCTTTAGGCCTAAATATGAGGAGCAAACAAAAGCGAGCCCCGATACCTTCACAATACCACGAGCTATCTCGATCGGTGACGCGTGGCGTTCTTTTAATTGAATGCCGTTTTCCCGCTGTCCATCCATTGTGTGTGCCCCGTCGTCGTTGTGAATAACACCGGCCCGTTATGCGGGCATTTCGAGCGAGATCGTCACACGTGACTTGCACGTCAACCTTTATGCAAAAATGTCCGGGTTCCTGGTAAATTGTACCTCAGTTACAACGTTCACGTTACTTCACGTATTTAACGAGAGCTAGTTGCCATTTCCTGATCTTGCGACTTCCAAATGTAAATTATTTTCACGTTGACAGAAGTAGATGTAACATGAAACACTTGCAACAATTTTCTATACTTTAAATATTTCCAAAATTTTAAATTTCTTTTTCTTTTTCCTTTATACTTCACTAGTGAGAAGTAAATACAGCCATTACTTTCAGGTATTCTCTATAGTATTATGTGTATGAAGTGTTCTGAGGGTTGCATAAATACGCTGTGCCAAAGTGGCAGGATGGCGCGGGAGATGCACTTAAGTACCCGAACAAGATGCATTAATACATCTGTATTCATAGACCTATATGTATATACTATACTAGACAGACTGTTCAGTACTAAAAGTTTCGACAACGTTAACACCATAATTATGCTGCCAACCAGTGTTGCCGTTTTGGCATTTTTAATGCTAAATTTGGCATATTTTTACCTTAGTTAGCATTTAAAATTTATGCTTAGCATATTGCATTATTTTAGCATTTTTTGCTTGCCAAGCAAACTAGAGGTGTAAAGGTGTAATTTTATAACAAACAAGTTATTTTGAACTATCGTCTATCTATGCCAACATCAACTTTAGCCCAAGGGGGATTTCCCGATGAGTCGATTATCAATTATGTCTAACTTCAAACTTTAAACACACTTAGGTATACTACGTTACGCTTGACATAAGGCAACGAAAATGTATTATATTTATATATATTAGGTATTTATATATAGGTATATTCATATATATTTTATTTTATGATTATTATGTACCCTTTTAGTTTAAGTGTGTTGTTTTTCTCTTCATTATTTTCACTAAACCGCCACTGATGTTTCTCTTACTTCCCGAAGGTTGACTGGTAGAGAATGCTTTTAGCATTAAGTCCGCCTTTGTACCTCTCACATTGTTGTAAGGTTCAAAAGTTTAAATAAATAAATAAATAAAATGCGTGCACACGCATGCAATATGCATCTATTTAAAAGAGTATTTTTTTGACGTGATAACGTCTATTAAAACGATGAGCGCCGGGCGCACCCACGAAAATATGTAGCGTTCCGCAAGCAAGAGCAAGAGAGCGGCAAAAGCGAGAGAGAGGCACTATCGGCTACGATCGGCGTATCGTAGCTGATGCCGTAGGCGAGCCGTAGGTGATCGTGGTGGAGTGGAGTGGCGGGGTGGAGCGGACCGGAGCGGGGCGGGGCGGAGCGGAGCGGAGCTTTGTCGTGACGTTGTCACGTTTTAAACTACAGTCCGTAAACCGACTTTACAGAAAAACCATTTTTTTTTTTAAATTTTGTTTATGTACTTGTTTTGTGAGAATCATATCCCTCAAATATTCACAACATTTTCGTGAAGAATGGGAACAGATGACCGAGTTTAAGTATTAGCTGTCACCAGTCCAAGATGATGCCATTAAACCTGTATTCTTCGAACTAGAAGACTAAAAATAACTTAGATTTTATTCTTTTAAATCATAGACCTATATGTATTCAAATAAATATTTTCAACGAAATTGGCATTTTATTTGGCACTTAAAAAAATTTTTTAGCATTTTTTTAGCATTTTTCCGGCGAAAAGTTAGCATTTTCCTCAATTATAAAACGGCAACACTGCTGCCAACGCATTTTAGTCGGCTGCGAGCAAGCGAGACAAGTAGATGTTATTTTTGAAAAACCTCGACCGTTCAAGAACACATAATAACGCATATTGTTTATTGTGCACAGTTAAAACGTCTTCATTATTTACGTTTGAACTTTATTTGAGTTTATTTAAATCATAATTGGTAAAAATAATTACATTTTACTTGCATTTAAAAAAAAAACTTAGTACGAAATATATGATATCCGCCATCTTGGACCGAATTTGACCGAACGAAGCGCTGTCAGTGCTGTCACCAAGCTGTCAGTGAGTAAGAAAAATGTGACACGGATTTTGTTCGGAACAGCCCGTCTACATAATTATGTATTTAAGTCTATGTCCGTATTAGCGTTTATTCTTTTAAAAATACGAGGATTGCGTGCAGGATTCGCTATTTATGATTTAATTCGACTATCGTTGGTCATTTCTCGCGATATAGTGCGCTCGTATAAATCAATGCGTCTAGAACTGGCATGCAAATTGTCTTACTTCATACGTCACTGAGATATGCATATTAGACGCATATTGCCTGCATGCACGGCCGCTAATAATTCATCCTTCAATTGTCCTTTATTACAAACGGGGCTTCCGATGGCTCAACAGGAATATGAGTTCGTGGGAATTATACACTTGGTGTATGGAAATTGATGGTGTCTTTACCTGCCTGCCCTGAGCTTTCAATACGGTTCTCTGTAACGGTTACCCACCCATTACGTAGAATTATAAAACACTTGTTCCGTTGTCGTTACTATTTTTCGTAACCAGAAGTATTATCAACTTCTATTAAATTATTCCGAAAAGGGCAACAACTTCTTACAACTTGTTATTATTCATAATCGCAATTAATTGAATACCTTAAGAAATATTTTTCAACTCGATAACATATTTCCTTGAATATTATATTCACGAAACCTTGACAACAATGAAAAATTCAGCATGTTTGTGGTAGATAAAGCAACACGGCAACACGGCAAAAATACGTGTGAAAGGAGGAGTTATATTAAAACGTTTGCTGTGTGAAATTAATCGCTAGATTGCAGATTGCAGCGATACGGCACACGCTTAACACGCTTTCATCGCGATCGCTCCGACAACTACAGCTTATTATAAATGTATACTATGTACATTCACAACACGTTGAGTTCTTTAAAACGGCTCCCTCATCAGGAACATTACGCTACAATAACGGTCATTGCCACACCATGTCACCAGCATTCACATGCCCAGGCTACTCGTAACAACAATCCAACACGCGCCTTGATGTTTCAGATGATTGGATTTGAACATCGTCGCAGACAAAACTGTTTACCTGTTATCGTCCCCAACCATGTGATACCTTCCGAACGAATGGAAATGGCTCAAACAGAAAAGAGAAAAACTCTAGAAGGCCAGTTACAGATACCCCCGGTGTGGAAGCAACCTTGTTCCAACCGTCACAGGTTCTGCAACCGCAATATGCTTGGTTCTACCGCTCACTGAGTTAATGCTCAAGTCTGAGCTGTTACGCTACAAGCGAGTGCTCTCAGCGAGGGATCGCCTTAAGACGCCACCCTGAGGACGGCTTGTTGTTGTCTCTCAGTTATAACATATTCATCTGGGGCCGGGAATTCCTAAAAATATTAGTGAATACTTAGATCAGGTCGACTAGTGTCCATCCAACACGCGACACCCTTAAGGCATCCAAGTCAAACTATTTTATTCATACAAGTCAGGATTAAATAGCGAATTCCATACCTATTAAAGATTAGAATTTCGTATTAAAGATGTTCGCACACGTTCTTATTAGATGCGGCCCTTCTTGAAGTCGAAGAGAAAATGACGATAACCTTTAGTTGTAATCGGAATTGGGTCTTGTTACTGTTTCGAAAATAAACTGTACCCAACATTAATAGGTACGTAGTGCTTAGCTACTTAGTGAGAATGAATTAATACTATTGATTATTCGTGAATATTTATAGGTAGGTACGTACTCTTGTAGTTAAGCGTGAAATGCGTTCGGTCGGTGGCGGATAATGGTGGACATCACCGTTACGACCTCCATCCTCCCTTTAGTACTTTATTTGAACCATTGTGATGACGACCGCCCGTTGCGTTCATTTGCTTTTTATTTGTACCACGAATAAATTACGATTGACATTAAATTTAATGACCCGTTCCATGTGTATCTTATAGCTTGTTTCTATACCTACAGTGTTAGGGAGATTTTAGGACTAAAGCATATTATATAAATTTCATAGTGAGATAATCGCTGAAAAGTCCATCATTGCTTAGTTTTACAAACTTCAAATAAGACAGGCCTAAAATATTTATGTAGGTATAAAATTTTAACTGATTTCTTATCAATTCTTTTCTTACTTTCGAAAATCCGATTCCGGTGCTGCTCTTAAAAAGTTCACTAATCGGTGGATTAAATCATATTTAATATCTTATAAGATTTTGTATAAAAATAAACAAATACCGTCGATCCCAGTGATCGGAGAGTGCCGAGTGAGCCGAGTGAGCCGAGTGGGCCGAGTGGGCCGAGTGGGCCGAGTGGGCCGAGTGGGCCGAGTGGGCCGAGTGGGCCGAGTGGGAAGAGTGGGCCGAGTGGGCCGAGTGGGCCGAGTGGGCCGAGTGGGCCGAGTGGGCCGAGTGGGCCGAGTGGGGACGAAGCGGCGAGTCCCATTATCACACTCAGCCGAGTTCCGCGATGCGGCTGCTGTCGGCGCGGCGCTCAGTGCTCACCGAACAGTTCTAAATTCGAGCTCCATTTGAAAATTCCTTCTCAATATTCATAAAAGAGCGATAAACCCGCTCAAGCAAGTGACTTAACTATTTAGTCATTTAATATTTAACGTTCTTTCTCTTACCTTATTATCGGCGGGACGTTTATTTTCCGAAGAAATGCTATTTACGGCCGCTTGACAGCTCCTTTGAATAAAACTAGGGATGAGCTCCCTTAACGGTGGGTTCTTGCTTCAAATCGTCTTAAATGTTAAAGGCGAGCCAATGTTCAGGGCTGGCGAGAGGAAGTTCTCGATGAATTATATTGAGTTCACGTAAAATAGAAGAAAATATCCGAAGCACTACAGCTAAAGTATACTTTCCATGACAGTCTCCACAAAAGCAACCCAATCAATGACTTATTCGGGTACAAGGTCGAAGAAGAAAAATGATGAATTATGTATTTATCTCAACAAAAGAAACAATCCATTCGCGGTGTTTAACTTTAAGATTTGCCAAAAACGAAATTAACTGCGCTTAGTGACCCGTTACAAAGTTTTTAAATTCTCGTCAGCGATACACACCGAAGCCGCGACGCTGCGGTAATGAAGTGAACTCGACGAACAAGAACGAAACAAAAATACATCCTTTACCCTAATTTGTGAGCAGTGACTCGCTTCATTGAAGGCGAGTGTAGTTAGAAGAGCCCCACACCAAATGCCTCATGAATCTGATGATATATTCGTTTTTTTGTCACGTCAACGACATCAGATCGGTCATTGACGATGACAGATATATTTGTAGTGGGTTCGTAACCAATCAAAATCACAGTCTAATTTATTACATCCATATCAAATGCAACTCATTCGGAGTTGCTTCCAAAGCAACACCTTGTATGATACCTATACCTACTCGCGATTGAATAAAAAAGTAAAGTTTATGTATCTTCCGTTCCTCCGTCCGCGTCCTCCCGCATACAGTATTGTATCGCTCACAGCCTCACAGCTCGTCGTGCGACAGATCGCTAATCCGCCGGTAATTAAGGCGGCGAAATGTCGAACCAACTTTTCTGCGACCCCGTGTCAACTGTCAACTGTCGCAAGTTTCTGGCAAAATTTTATTGACAACGTTCCCCTCGTCTTTGATAAATTGGCGTCGCCGCGGCCGTCTGTGTGAGACGTCAAAAGAAACTAACTCCGAAAACTAAATACAAATAAATAAACAAATTTTCCATCTTCCGTCCTTTCCTTCCTTCAGTCATCTGTTATTCATCAATTCACATTATCTTTCTCTGGGTCATATAAAATCCATTTAAAATTGCGACCGATCATTAATAAAACATCCATTCAAATATAAATAAAAATTAAATGGACTACCAAAAAAATCTACAGCATTATAACTATATGTAGAGGTTGAGATATTGTTTCCGTAAGTGTTTGATTGATGATCCCCTCACGGGTATAATGCTACTTGTTCAATTTCCCTCGTATTGAACAAACGTCGCTGATGGATCGCGGGCGATCGGGGCACAAGGTCCCGCCACACTCGCCACCCTCGCCACTACCGCCCATTGTTTCAGATATCTTGCACAATACAAATGGGAAAATGTTTACACAATTGTATCCGCTCACCTGCCCACTCCATTTTTTTGATATCTTGCAGAACAATAATCTAAATTTTACTAACAAAAAATAACCGACTTCAAAGTCTCAAAAACTACATAGTTGTCAGATCTCGTTCAAATTTATGTAAGACCACATGAGAAGCGCCTGCTTTCGATTAAAAAAAGAATCATCGAAATCGGTTGGCGTGATATTGAGTTATTCGTCAATTTGTCACGCACATCTTAACACAAATTTACGACTTATGTGGTTTTCTCATGGATGCCATTGTCAGATGTCAATAAAATTTATGTAGGACCACATGACAGCCACCAGCTTTCGATTGAAAAAAGAATCATCAAAATCGGTTCGCCCAGTCCAAAGTTCTGAGGTAACAAACATAAAAAAAAAATACAGTCGAACTGAGAACCTCCTGCTTTTGTGAAGTCGGTTAAAAATAACCGACTACAAAGTCTCAAAAACTACATAGTTGTCAGATTTCATTCAAATTTATGTGAGACCACATGACAAGCGCCTGCTTTCGATTAAAAAAAGAATCATCGAAATCGGTTGGCGTGATGTTGAGTTATACGTCAATTTGTCGCGCACATCTTAACACAAATTTACGACTTATGTGGTTTTCTCATGGATGCCATTGTCAGATGTCAATAAAATTTATGTAGGACCACATGACAGCCACCAGCTTTCGATTGAAAAAAGAATCATCAAAATTAGTTCGCCCAGTCCAAAGTTCTGAGGTAACAAACATAAAAAAAATAAAAATACAGTCGAATTGAGAACCTCCTCCTTTTTTGAAGTCGGTTAAAAATATTGTATATCTTGTCAAAATGTATAATAGATTTTTTCATACTTTGCTTAGCAAAGATAGATAGACAGACATCAGCTTATTGTTTATCTTATTTATTTAACATATTATACATCGTCCAGAATATTTGCTTGTTTCTTTGGAAAGAGGTAAGAATATCTTTAAAATCAAATCCGTCCAAGTTAAATGTATTACGCGTTTCGAGATAAATATCCTGTCAAGATATTATTCCAGAAGATCAGAGAAATGCGAGCGCTGAACGTTCCGCTAGTAATGCAGTACAGTACTTAGTACAGCAGAACCATGAACAGAACAGAACGCCATAAAACACAGATGTAAATTACATAACAAATGTTATCCATTACCGGCTACCGCTACAGAACATCTATTAAGTAAACAGTATTACCACTTACAGAGCAGAAAACGCATTGTAATGGCAAGTCATCCGAATTGACCGGAATGTGAAAAGTTTCAACTAGTATTCCGAAACTGGGAAAGTTCGAATAGAACTTATAAGACCATTAATAATTTCAATAGGAACCAATTCAAAACTATACTTATGTATTCCACATATTACAATTTCCCTGGCGCTAGGAAGATGTAGAGGGTGTGAGTATTTACCTGTGTGCAAAGTATTCAAATTAGAAAGCGCTCAGTCAAAATCTTAATTAAAATTACGAATGGAAGTTTCTCTTGACATTTATATGTACATTAATAACCCGCTTTACTTAGACGTTACATACTTATTCTTTTCTTTAGTAATATTTCGCTCATTTGCAATTACACTTTGCGACTTGTTGGTGTAAAATCAGTTTGCAACTAATAAAGTTTTACCATCCATGACTACATCACCACTTACCATCAGGTGGGATAGTAGTCAAGCATTAACTTATAAAATATAATAAAGTAAGCCTTACTGAATCGGTCGTAGGTTCGTCGTCGCTCGTCGGTACACTGCGTCTTTATTGGTAAAGCTGCGTTACTGTGCGATAAATAAAGGCCACATGCGAGGCCACGCGCGCGGTGCGGTGCGAAAGTTTTATCACTTTTATAGCTCCACATTGTGAATTTATTGCGAGCATCAATAACTATGACTGGCTCGAGGTATTCGCCGAATGTCAATTCTGTTACCAAAACTTCTTTCAAATTTAGCGGAACTGTCCCCAAATAGGTTGTGGAATCGTGTTGTAAAAGCGGATTGCGGTTTCTTTTTTTGTCAAAAATATCTCGGCGATACGTTTGTTGTTGCAAATATTATTCTTATCCTACGGTCCTATCATATCTATCCTATCTTTAACCGAAGTCTCGGTTGAGTGGGACAGTGATAAGGAATAAACTAAGATGTAGTTGATAGAAAACTAAAAAACATACCAAGTCTTCTAAGACCATTTTTGGAATTAGGGGTCCGT
Organism: Thymelicus sylvestris; assembly: GCA_911387775.1. Lineage (NCBI taxonomy): Eukaryota > Metazoa > Arthropoda > Insecta > Lepidoptera > Hesperiidae > Thymelicus > Thymelicus sylvestris. The sequence continues at coordinate 20,774,743 of OU426886.1, read as the reverse complement.
TTGCGAAACATTTGGCTTTCAAATGCTAATTTTAGTTGGAGTCTTGACAAGTATCCAGCTAATTAAAACTATTATGGCTATGATGAACTTACTACTTTGGAGCCCTACATTGCGCGAGGCCTGACATGCACTTGCCCGGTTTTGTTACTTTACAAATCCTTCAAAACTATTTCTTAAATTAAATGGCTATTTTAATATTTTTTCTCCAAATTTCATTGACCCGTATTACGAGAAATTTTACTCTCTCTTAAATTATTTTTTAGCCCATCTCCAAGACTATTGGAATTGTTTCAAAGTAAAACAAGCCACGTTTGTCTTTGGAACTTCAAAAGCTGCTTTTAATTAGTTTCATAACTCACAAGTCTGACAATCCGCCGCGCAAATAGCAATGGGATCCGCTGTCGTGATCTATGGATGACTTGAAGAGAAGAGAAGATGTGAGAAGATGCCACGTGGTTTGTGGCGGACACAAGCTAACACGAAACGACATTGTTGCGAACTTTATGCGTTTATCGGGAATCCAATGAGCATCATTACCGCTAGCAATAATGGATTCAATAGTATTACCTATTTTTATAGTTCACTGTATTTTAAGTAGGTCTTCTGTGACTGTATATAGATTGGAATTTTTTCATCCCCCAATTGTAAGTTGCTACCGACGAATTATTCCGTCCTTAGTAGTTACGACGTAGAAGTACCGCCTCGCCATGACCACGATCCATTTTACTGCGTTGAAATATCGGTATTAAATATGTAATAGGAATAATTGTGACTACCCGTTGCATTTAAAATGTTCAGTAACCGCAATGAAATAAGTTTAAAATCACAATCTACCTAGTTATTTTTGTTTGTTAAATCTACCTCCCTTTCATACAGCTAGTCATATTATGTAGCTTCTAGCTTCCGTGGTCTCCGACTAAAATATGGACAGACGTAAATGACGAAAATTTATTTTTTGGTAAGTGATACTGAGCCTTAATAAGGACCACTCTACTATTTTACGGCATTTGCAGCGCATCCGAGTGATGAAATCAGTACTTAGTGAACTCTGCTTGATATTTGGAGACAGCTAACCGGATGAAGTTCACTCGAGTCAATATTGCTCATGCAAATTCAACGTTTTAGTGTTTAATTTGCTCTACTCTGTCAAGTGCAGCGTCTGCAAGTAGGTCACAGGCGGGCGCGGCGCGGCTCGACTCGGCACGGCTCGGCGCGGCTCGGCGTGGCGCCGCGGCGCGGGCGTTCCGATCTGCAAACGTTGAAGATTTTTGACGAATTGAAAAACTTTAAACACTGAAGCCCTGTATTGTTAACCTTTTGACTGGCACCCGGCGCCCGGCGCGTGGCGAGAGTCTGAGGCGATGATTGATTAACGAATGGATACAGCGTAACCTTGTTGGCGAGTAACTTTGATGAAAGGCTTGTTGGTACAGTGAATAGATGGCTATAGTTGGAGCGACGAGGGTGCCATGAGTTTTAATTAAGGCGCTACCGCGCCCGTTTGGTTGATTTTCTTTGCCATATATCTCGTAAAGTTTATACGCTATTAGTGTAATACTTAGGTATATGTTTCTTGATTATCTACTTTAAATCTGCTCGAAAATGAAAACACGATAACGTGAAATTTTCTCGATAGAAAAAAATCATAAAGTAGGGTCTAATTATTTACATTATAGCTTGCCACCGCGATATTTTAAGTAATTTTTGCACGGAATTCTTTTTAAAACATAGAACATTATCACATCTAAATCCATGTATATTTTTGTGAAAAAACATGAAGCAGTTTTTAAAAACCAAATAAAAACGTTGTTTGGCGCTTACGTCGGTCAGTTTCGAGCGCACGCTCAGTATAGCTGTCTCACAATTTTCATACAAAAACTCATTCCCACACTGTCTTTATGATGTGCGTTCAGTCGACTGCGGTCTTCATGGACGTCGGACGTATGTCTCTTTGCGCTATTTTTTACACGATTTTTAATATAGAATTTGAAGTAGCGTATAAAGTTTTTGACATTTGCTTATGATTGTCAAAACGTTAAATGGGGAAAACTAAACAGCACAGAGAAATGGAGTAGTTTTGTTTAATTATTTATATTTTTATTATTTGTATTTAAATAAAAATGTTTGATGATATGTAAGAGAATGAATAATTAAATTACTGTTCAGTTGCGTAATACATTATTATATTATATAATCCTAGACTTACGGGGAGTGATCTATATAATTGTTCTCCCAGAAGGAGGTGAGATGGGACTTTGTTGTCTATGGCGGGTTTTCTCCATACCCCCCCGACACCTCGGGAAAAATCTGACATTTCCCATTTTCAAGATGGCGGCCGCTCTGTGATTTTCAATTTTTTTGTTTATGGCTTTTTGCAGGATTTTTTTCGGTAGTTTCATTAACTTTTGAAGGAGTATTACGAAAATTTTGGAAAAAATTGAAAAAACAAGATGGCCGCCGAGATATTCGAGTTTGAATTTTATCGATTTCAGAGGTGACTTTGCGGGGTCGCATCGGGGTGGTTTTTCAACTTTTTTAAAATATTTTTTGAGTGTTCCCTCAAGTGTATCCTCGATTTTGATATTTTGGGAATATTTATTTTTTCGACAAGATGGCGGACGCGGTGGCGGCCATTTTGAAAAATGTACGAAAAACTACGTTTTTTGGGTGAATTTTTCTTTGGGTTGGCAACATTTGAGCGGGTGTCTTTGTTCCGGGCGGTTGTGTAACTTGACCCAAAGTGTTGCCAGGTTGAGTTTTTTTTTCTTTTGTCGGTACATTTTTTTGGACTTTTTATTCAAAAATATGAAAAGTAGAAGGAGCAATATTTTTTATCAAAATGTCACACGGGCAAACGTGTCGTGGTCGTCGTAATGACATTTGACCATTTTCGTCGATGTCGGCTGGCAACACTGGGTGCTGGAATTTTTTTTTCGTTTTACGAAAAGTCGAATTGATCTCCCAGAAGGAGTGGTGGGGAGTGGGTACAATGTATGGGGGAATTTTTGGTTTGCCTCCGTGTCTATGGGAAAAATCCGACCTTTCAAAAATCCAAGATGGCGGCCGAGTCGAAATGACCAACTTTTTTTTTCACTATGCACCTACCCGAGATTGGTGTCGTTTTCGGCTAATGTTGGGAAATGTGTTACGATGAAATTGGAAAAAAATAAAAAAACAAGATGGCCGCCGAGATATTTCAGTTTAAAATTTTTCAATTTTCGAGGTGAGTTTGCGGGGTCGGATTGGACTGGGGTTTTGACTTTTTTTAGATTTTTTTTCTTCATTGCCTCGGATCTATCCCCAATTTTGACGTATGGAGTATATTTTTTTTTTCTTAAAGATGGCGGATCGTATGGCGGCCATTTTGCAAAATGTACAAAAAATTGCATTTTTTGAGGTAAAAAATTTTGAGGTTGGCAATATTTGAGGGGGTCACTTTGTATTGGGCGGTTATGAGGCTTGGTCTGAAGTGTTGCCAGGTTACGTAAATTTTTTTTTCATTCATACATTTTTGTGAACTTTCTATTCAAAAATATAAAAAGTAGAAGGAGAAACATTTTTGATCAAAAACTTTCACCAAAAAATTTTTCGTGGCCGTCGTAATGACATTTGACCATTTTCATCAAAATTAACTGGCAACACTGGCTGCTGGATTTTTTTTTCATGTTTTTTCACATTTCGAATAGCCCAGCCGAAAGTATTGGTGGGGGGTAATAATGATGTAGGGGGAAGTTGCTTGACTATCTATGGTCATTACAGGAAAAATACGACCATTCGAAAATTCAAGATGGCGGCCGCTCGGCGATTGTCAACTTTTTGTTTACTGTGAGCACCTACCCAACATTGGTGTTGTTTTCTGTTAATCTTGGGACGAGTAAAATGATGAAGTTGGAAAAAATTGAAAAAACAAGATGGCCGCCGAGATATTCGACTTTAAAATTTTTCAATTTTTGAGGTAACTTTGCGGGGTCGCATCGCGGTGGTGTTTTAACATTTTTGCTATATTTTTCCGCTTTTGGCTTGTGTCTATCCCCAATTTTGTCGTTTGGGGTATATTTTTTTTTTCGACAAGATGGCGGACCCCGTGGCGGCCATTTTGTAAAATGTACGAAAAACTGCATTTTTTGAAGGAAAAAATTTGTATGTTAACAACATTTGAGGGGGTCACTTTGTATGGGGCGGTTGTGTAACTTGACTGAAAGTATTGCCAGGTTACGTTGATTTTTTTTTCATTCATACAATTTTGTGAACTTTCTATTCAAAAATATAAAAAGTAGAAGGAGAAACATTTTTAATAAAAAAAAATTATCAAAAAATTTTTCGTGGTCGTCGTAATGACATTTGACCATTTTCATTTCAATCAACTGGCAACACTGGAGTCCAGAATTTTTTTCACATTTCGAGTAGTTGAGCCGAAACTATAGATCAAGAGTATAGAAAATGTATGGAAGATATTTTTAAATTAATATATTCATTTTATAAAAACTATAAAATTTTTGTGTTGCCATACAAAAAATTATAATTTTCATACAAATGTATCCTTTTTTCGAATGTTTGATGCTATTGTCTACATTGTATGTCTTTATAATGTATGAGGCGTTTGTAGATACTAAAGGGCCGGACACGTTGGTGTAACCAATGTTTAGTGATGCCATACAAAAAATAATAATTTTCATACAAATTAATTTTTTGTACGTAATATTTCAGGCTTTTGTCTCCTTTTGATGTCATTAAAATGTATACGACGTTTGTTGCTACTGATAGATCGGTCACATCCGTATAAACGTGTTTCAGTGTTGCCATAAAAAATGAGAAACATTCAGTGTTGCCATACAAAAACCAGTATTTTTCACAAAAATCTATATCGAACATTTCGGACTGTTGTTTGCATTTGTTGTATGAGGCGTTTATAGGTACAAATAGACTGCACATTATATGAGTGAAAAAAAATCCGTGTTGGCATACAAAAGAATATTTTATTGTTCAATCTTAAAAACAAAATTAACGTGTACACATTTAAAATCTCGAAAGACAATTTAAGACATCATTCAAGATATTTTTTTTTGTACCTACCGTTATAATGTTGTTATTACCTACTGGTCTGGTCTGATGTGATTGTCTGTTTCTTGACTCTCCTATCCGATAGTTTAGTTTGATTTTGTCATTTATATTTACTGCTCTCTACTGTAGAGTAGTAGTACTGTATTTATGTGTAGGCAAAATTAATTTTGAGGATAATTATTTTTAAATCATAACTAAAAGGTGATAAATACTGGTTAAGCCCTACCTACTTACCTACTAATAAAAGCAAAAAGCTTCTTTTATACTATTCTATAGCTGCAATATACAGCACCACGATAGCGTACGATTTGTTTGTAAATCGTCTCGCATCTCAAGTGTTGCCAGATAAAGAAAAAATATGCACATTTTTTTTCATTTGCATACATACTAAAATGGCAGCTAAAAATATAATAAAAAATAACGCGTTAAGCATGACGCAGAATATCGGTTTAAGTCAGTTTTATTATTTTACTCCTAAACAGTTTTTATTAATTCATAGTTAAGAACCCTCAGCATTAAAAGAAACTGCATCATAATATGTCTATTCATTTAGGAGATACGATGCCACAAAGAGACAACCATACAAATCATAATTATAACACCCCTCCTTTCTCTTCTACGGCTAAAATATTGTACTAGCTTTTGCCCGCAGCTTCACCCGCCTAAATGACATTTTTCAACATTTTTTAGTTTTCACGAACCTTTCAGTGAGTCTTATCAAAATTGGTGCAGCCCATCGAATTTTGCGATAAAAAGTACCCTATGAGCTATTTCAGGTTATATTCTACCCGTTTGCCAAATTTGATCAAAATTCGTCCAGTGTTATTTGCATGAAAGAGTAACTCTTAGGGGGTTAACAAAAATTATCTCTTAGTGCTCCCCTACACTCCCCAAAGAATATAATTATACATGCCAAAAGCTTCTTGCGCTCAGTAGCTTCGGCTTTGCGATTGTAAATTGTAATGTAATGTTACTAAAAAACGGTCTTCAAATTTTTCCCTTACGACATTGCTTCTCAACACGTTTCATTTTTCTTGATCAACCGGAACGTTAACTTAAGTTAGGGGATAGGTTTTGATTAACTTGCGAGTGTCGAAAGAACTAAAAAAGCATAACAAAAAGTTTTATCATTGCGTTGACTTTTAAAAGCTTAATTTTTTCACAACTACCTAAGAATTAGATATTATTTTTTAAATTAATACCTCCACGTATTCTTTAGTGAAAAGTTTTTGACAGACACACATACAGACAGACGGACCTTTTACCACAAAAGCAAAAATGGAACGGAAAAGAACCCTAAAAATAATAATATAAAAAAATATAAGCTACAGCTGGCAGATACATTAAACATCCATACTAAAATATACCCCTCAACCTGGTAACAGGTCCATTCCGTTATAAAAATCGTCCTACCTTTAGATACAGGTCATAAACTATCTGTGAGATAAATTTCATCCGAATCCGTTTAGCCGTATTAGCATGACTGAATAAAGACATCCAAATTTTCACTATAATATGTTCGTAGGATTTATATAATCTCCAAGTAGGTGATAAGTATTACAGTATAATAAAACTACTTTTTACAATGTATCAAATAAAACTATGTATCTATTGCACCTATATATCAAAGTGCCATTCTTTATGTAAGCTGAATTACAAGTCACATTATGATTTAATTGAGTACTTTTTTAAGTCTTAATATAGGCCCTTAGAAAGGATTCAACTTCGAAATACATCACACATGGATGGAGTTGTTAAATTATGGACTGGTTGTTAAATAGTAACATTCCCAAAATTAAGGATTACTATTAATGCCTCACCACTGAGGTGTTCCAATCTTTATCTCTGGAACCCATCATCAGATCCTTTCTATATTAAAGGAGGACTTGGGTAGAGAATTTAGGGTACTGTAGTTGTAAGTTTGTCGACTATCACTAATTAACTATTCAAGCTAACATTTCCATGAGAGTTTTCCTTTGAAATTCATCATATTAAATATTCTACTGACGTGGTCACATGTCCAACATCGACCATTTCGCTGGCACTACCCGAAAAAAACTTATAAAGATTTTATTTTACCACTTTGTAGTTTTGATAAATAAGTAGGTATGTGTATCCATGCCAAATTACAGCTTTCTAGCGCTTAGGATCTCGGCGCTATACTACGGACGGACGGAGAGGCGGACATGTAGAAACTATTATTATTTACTAGCTGACTCAGCGAACTTCGTATCGCCTAATGCTAAATAAATTATCGCGTAATGAATGTAGGCTAAATAATTCAGAGATCATTAAATTTCCTCTCCCTCTCCCCTCTCCATCTCCCCCCTCCTTCTCCCCTCTCCCTCTCCCCTTTCCCCTCTCCCTCTCCCCTCTCCCTCTCCCCTCTCCCCTATCCCTCACCCTCTCTCTCCTTACTCTGCCCCTCTCCCCTATCCCTCACCCTCTCTCTCCTTATTCTGCCCCTCTCCCTCTCTCTCCTTATTCTGCCCCTCTCCCTCTCTCTCGTCTCCTTCTCCCGCTCCCTGTCTCTCTCTCTCCCTCTCACTCTCCTCCCTCTCCCTCTCTCTCTCCTTCTTACTCTGCCCCTCTCCATCTCTCCCATCTCCCTTTCCTGCTCCCTCTCTCTCCCACTTTACGTTCGTCTCCCGCTCCCAGTCCCTCTCTCGCACCCGGTCCCTCTCCCGCTTTCTGTCTCGCTCTTTCTCGCTCCCCGCTCTCTGCCCTTCTCCCTTTCCCTCTCCTCCAGCTCCTGGTCCCTGTCTGGCTTCCTGTCCCTCTCCCCTCCCACTCCCCCTCCCGTCAAAAAAAATTGTGTGAAGCCGAACATGTCGCAATAAGACCCGTGATTCGAAAAATCGAAATTTCTCAGACCAATGATATTTTTGAAAAAAAAACTATTTTTTTATTTGTTTTTTTGCGGAAGAAAAAGGCACGCGCGCTGCTTTAGCAGCGCGCGCCCCACGCAAAACCTAGTTATTATTATATTATATAATCCTAGACTTACCACTGACTTAACTATATAATTGATCTCCCTGATGGAGTCGAGATGGGACTTTGTTGTCTATGGCGGGTTTTCTCCATCTCCCCCCGACACCTCGGGAAAAATCTGACATTTCACATTTTCAAGATGGCGGCCGCTCTGTGATTTTCAACTTTGTTGTTTATGGCTTTTTGCGGGATTTTTTTGGGGCGTTTCGTAAAATTTTAAGGGAAATTTACGAAAACTTTGAAAAAAATTGAAAAAACAAGATGGCCGCCGAGATATTTTAGTTTGAATTTTTTCGATTTCAGAGGTCATTTTGCGGGGTCGCATCGGGGTGGTGTTTCAACTTTTTTTAAATGTTTTTCGTGTGTTCGTTTGATTGTATCCTCGATTTTGATATTTTGGGGATAATTATTTTTTCGGCAAGATGGCGGACGCGGTGGCGGCCATTTTGAAAAATGTACGAAAAACGACGTTTTTTGGGTGAATTTTTCTTCGGGTTGGCAACATTTGAGCGGGTGTCTTTGTTCCGGGCGGTTGTGTAACTTGATGCAAAGTGTTGCCAGGTTGAGTTTTTTTTTCTTTTGTTGATACATTTTTTTGGACTTTTTATTCAAAAATATGAAAAGTAGAAGGAGCAATATTTTTAATCAAAATGTCACACGGGCAAACGTGTCGTGGTTGTCGTAATGACATTTGACCATTTTCGTCGATGTCGGCTGGCAACACTGGGTGCTGGAATTTTTTTTTCGTTTTATGAAAAGTCGAATTGATCTCCCAGAAAGAGTGGTGGGGGGTGGGTACGATGTATGGGGGAATTTTTGGTTTGCCTCCGTGTCTATGGGAAAAATCCGACCTTTCAAAAATCCAAGATGGCGGCCGAGTCGAAATGACCAACTTTTTTTTTCACTATGCACCTACCCGAGATTGGTGTCGTTTTCGGCTAATGTTAGGAAATGTGTTACGTTGAAATTGGAAAAAAACAAAAAAACAAGATGGCCGCCGAGATATTTTACTTTAAAATTTTTCAATTTTTGAGGTGACTTTGCTGGGTCGGATTGCAATGGGTTTTCAACTTTTTTACGATTTTTTTTCGCTATTGCCTCGGATCTATCCCCAATTTTGACGTATGGGGTATATTTTTTTTTTTCTCAAAGATGGCGGATCCCATGGCGGCCATTTTGTAAAATGTATAAAAAATTGCATTTTTTGAGGTGAAAAATCTTGAGGTTGGCAACATTTAAGGGGGTCACTTTGTATGGGACGGTTGTGAGACTTGGTCTGAAGTGTTGCCAGGTTACGTTAATTTTTTTTTCATTCATACATTTTTGTGAACTTTCTATTCAAAAATATAAAAAGTAGAAGGAGAAACATTTTTAATCAAAAAATTGCACCAAAAAATTTCTCGTGGCCGTCGTAATGACATTTGACCATTTTCATCAAAATTAACTGGCAACACTGGCTGCTGGATTTTTTTTTCACGTTTTTTCACATTTCGAATAGCACAGCCGAAAGTATTGGTGGGGGGTAATAATGATGTAGGGGGAAGTTGCTTGACTATCTATGGTCATTACAGGAAAAATACGACCATTCGAAAATTCAAGATGGCGGCCGCTCGGCGATTGTCAACTTTTTGTTTACTTTGAGCACCTAACCGACATTGGTATCGTTTTCGGTTAATCTTGGGACGACTAATGTGATGAAGTTGGAAAAAATTTAAAAAACAAGATGGCCGCCGAGATATTTTAGTTTGAAATTTTTCAATTTTCGAGGTGTGTTTGCGGGCTCGCATCGCGGTGGTGTTTTAACATTTTTGCGATATTTTTACTTTATTGGCTTGGGTCTATCTTCAATTTTGACGTTTGTGGTATATTTTTTTTTTCGACAAGATGGCGGACCCCGTGGCGGCCATTTTGTAAAATGTACGAAAAACTGCATTTTTTGAAGGAAAAAATTTGTATGTTGCCAACATTTTAGGGTGTCACTTTGTATGGGGCAGTTGTGTAACTTGACTGAAAGTGTTGCCAGGTTACGTTGATTTTTTTTTCATTCATACAATTTTGTGAACTTTCTATTCAAAAATGTAAAAAATAGAAGGAGAAACATTTTTAATTAAAAAATTATATCAAAAAAAATTTCATGGTTGTCGTAATGACATTTGACCATTTTCAACTCAATCAACTGGCAACACTGGAGTCCAGAATTTTTTTCACATTTCGAGTAGTTTAGCCGAAACTATAGATCAAGAGTATAGAAAATGTATGGGAGATATTTTTAAATTAATATATTCATTTTAGAAAAACTATAAAATTTCAGTGTTGCCATACAAAAAATAATAATTTTCATACAAATTTATTTTTGGATCGAATATTTCGTTATTATAATGTATGGGGCATTTGTAGGTACTGACATTTTGTAAATTTTGGTGAAAAAAAATTCAGTGTTGCCATACAAAAAAATTATAATTTTCATACAAATGTATCCTTTTTTCGAATGTTTGAGGCTGTTGTCTCCATTGTATGTCTTTATAATGTATGAGGCGTTTGTAGATACTAAAGGGCTGGACACGTTGGTGTAACCAATGTTTAGTGACGCCATACAAAAAATAATAATTTTCATACAAATTAATTTTTTGTTCGTAATATTTCAGGCTTTTGTCTCCTTTTGATGTCATTAAAATGTATACGACGTTTGTTGCTACTGATAGATCGGTCACATCCGTATAAACGTGTTTCAGTGTTGCCATAAAAAATGAAAAACTTTCAGTGTTGCCATATAAAAACAAGTATTTTTCACAAAAATCTATAACGAACATTTCGGACTGTTGTTTGCATTTAGTGTCTATAAAATGTATGAGGCGTTTATAGGTGCAAATAGACTGCACATTGTATGAATGATAAAAAATCCGTGTTGGCATACAAAAAATATTTTATTGTTCAATCTAGAAAACAAAATTAACGAGTACACATTTAAAATCTCGAAAGATAATTTAAGACATCATTCAAGATATTATTTTTTTGTACCATTATAGTGTTGTTATTACCAACTGGTCTGGTCTGATGTGATTGTCTGTTTCTTGACTCTCCTCTCCGATAGTTTAGTTTGAACCTGATTTTGTCATTTATATTTACTTCTCTCTACTCTGCCCTATACTGCTCTGAATAGTTAATATGTGTGTAGGCACAATTAATTTTGAGTATAATTATTTTTCAATCATAACTAAAAGGTGATAAATACTGGTTAAGCCCTACCTACTAATAGAAGCAAAAAGCGTTATAAGCGTTATTCTATAGCAGCAATATACAACACCACGACAGCGTACGAATTGTTTGTAAATCGTCTCGCATCTCATGTGTTGCCAGATAAATAAAAAATGTGCACATTTTTTGCATTTGCATTTGCATACATACTAAAATTGCAGCTAAAATATAATAAAAAATAACACGTCATGCATGACGCAGAATATCGGTTTAAGTCAGTTTTATTATTTTACTCCTAAACAGTTTTTAATAAATTATAGTTAAGAACCCTCAGCATTAAACGAAACTGCATCATAATCGGTCTATTCATTTAGGAGATACGATGCCACAAACAGACACACATACAAATCATAATTCCCCCCTCTTTTCGCGTCTAGAGTTAAAATATTGTACTAGCTTTTACCCGCAGCTTCACCCGCCTTAATGACATTTTTCAACATTTTTTATTTTTCACGAACCTTTCAGTGAGAGTCCTATCATATTGGTTCAGCCCATGGAATTTTGCGATAAAAAGTACCCTATGAGCTATTTCAGGTTATATTCTACCCGTTTGCCAAATTTGATCGAAATTCGTCCAGTGTTATTTGCGTGAAAGAGTAACAATCATACCTCTTGAGGGTTTACAAAAAGCATCTCTTAGTGCTCCCCTACACTCCCAAAGGAACATAATACATGCCAAAAACTTCTTGCCCCCAGTAGCTTCGGCTGTGCGATTGATTGTAAATTGTAATGTAATGTTACTACAAAACGGTCTTCAAATTTTTCCCTTACGACATTGCTTCTCACCACATTTCATTTTTCTTGATCAACCGGAACGTAAACTCTTTAGGGGATAGGTTTTGATTACCTTGCGAGTGTCGAAAGAATTAAAAAAAAGCATAACAAAGAGTTTTATGATTGCGTTGACTTTTAAAAGCTTAATTTTTACACAACTCTTAAGGGATTGCACAGCAGACCTAAGAATTGGATATTATTTTTTTAAATTAATACTTCCACGTATTCCTTAGTGAAAGGTTCTAGACAGACACACATACAGACAGACGGACCTTTTACCTCAAAAGCAAAAATGGAACGGAAAAGGACCCTAAAAATAATAATTTAAAAAAATATAAGCTACTGGCAGATACTTTAAACATCCATACTAAAATATACCCCATAACCTAATATAACAGGTCCATTCCCGTTATAAAAATCGTCTTTCCTTTAGATGCAGGTCATAAACTATCTGTGAGATAAATTTCATCCGAATCCGTTTAGCCGTATTAGCGTGACTGAATAAAGACATACAAATTTTCAATACAATATGTTCGTAGTATTTACATAATCTCCAAGTACGTGATAAGTATTACAGTATAATAAAACTACTTTTTACAATGTATGAAATAAAACTATGTACCTATTGTACCTATATATCAAAGTGCCATTCTATTATGTAAGCTGAAGTCACATTATGATTTAATTGAGTACTTTTTTAAGTCTTAATATAGGCCCTTAGAAAGGATTCAACTTCGAAATACATCACACATGGATGGAGTTGTTAAATTATGGACTGGTTGTTAAATAGTAACATTCCCAGAATTAAGGATTATGCCTCACCACTGAGGTGTTCCACTCTTTATCTCTGGAACCCATCATCAGATCCTTCCTATATTAAAGGAGGACTTGGGTAGAGAATTTAGGGTACTGCAGTTGTAAGTTTGTCGACCATCACTAATTAACTATTTAAGCTAACATTTCCATGAGAGTATTCCTTTGAAATTCATCATATGAAATATTCTATTACCGTGGTCACATGTCCATCATCGACCATTTCGCTGGCACTACCCGAAAAAAACTTATAAAGATTTTATTTTACCACTTTGTAGTTTTGAAAAATAAGTATGTGTATCCATGCCAAATTACAGCTTTCTAGCGCTAAGGATCTCGGCGCTATACTGCGGACGGACGGAGAGGCGGACATGTAGAAACTATTATTATTTACTAGCTGACTCGGCGAATTTCGTATCGCCTAATGCTAAATAAATTATCGCGTAATGAATGTAGGCTTAACAATTCAGAGATCATTAAATGTCCTCTCCAGCTCCCCTCTCCTTCTCCCCTCTCCCTTTCCCCTTTTCCCTCTCCCTCTCCCCTCTCCCCTATCCCTCACCCTCTCTCTCCTTACTCTACCCCTCTCCATCTTTCTCCTTCTTACTCTGCCCCTCTCCCTCTCTCCCGTCTCCTTTTCCCGCTCCCTGTCTCTCTCTCTCTCCCTCTCGCTCTCCTCCCTCTCATTCTCTCTCCTTCTTACTCTGCCCCTCTCCCCTCTCCCTCTCCTCTCTCCCCTATCCCTCACCCTCGCTCTCCTTACTCTGCCCCTCTCCCTCTCTCCCGTCTCCTTCTCCCGCTCCCTGTCTCTCTCTTTCCCTCTCACTCTCCTCCCTCTCCCTCTCTCTCCTTCTTACTCTGCCCCTCTCCATCTCTCTCCTTCTTACTCTGCCCCTCTCCCTCTCTCCCATCTCCCTTTCCTGCTCCCTCTCTCTCCCCCTTCACGTTCGTCTCCCGCTCCCAGTCCCTCTCCCGCATCTGGTCCCTCTCCCGCTTTCTGTCTCGCTCTTTCTCCCTCCCCGCTTTCTGCCCCTCTCCCTTTCCCTCTCCTCCAGCTCCTGGTCCCTGTCTCGCTTCCTGTCCCTCTCCCCTCCCCCTCCCGTCAAAAAAAAATAGTGTGAAGCCGAACATGTCGCAAAAAGACCCGTGATTCGAAAAATCGAAATTTCTCAGACCAATGATATTTTTGAAAAAAAAATATTTTTTATTTGTTTTTTTGCGGAAGAAAAAGGCACGCGCGCTGCTTTAGCAGCGCGCGCCCCACGCAAAACCTAGTTATATTATATAATCCTAGACTTACGGGGAGTGATCTATATAATTGTTCTCCCAGAAGGAGGTGAGATGGGACTTTGTTGTCTATGGCGGGTTTTCTCCATACCCCCCCGACACCTCGGGAAAAATCTGACATTTCCCATTTTCAAGATGGCGGCCGCTCTGTGATTTTCAACTTTTTTGTTTATGGCTTTTTGCGGAATTTTTTTCGGCTGTTTCGTAACGTTTTGAGGGAGAAATACGAAAACTTTGGAAAAAATTGAAAAAACAAGATGGCCGCCGAGATATTTCAGTTTGAATTTTTTCGATTTTAGAGGTCACTTTGCGGGGTTGCATCGGGGTGGTTTTCCAACTTTTTTTCAATGTTTTTTTTGTGATCCCTCAAACGTATCCTCAATTTTGATATTTTGGGGATATTTATTTTTTCGACAAGATAGCGGACGCGGTGGCGGCCATTTTGAAAAATGTACGAAAAACGACGTTTTTTGGGTGAATTTTTCTTCGGGTTGGCAACATTTGAGTGGGTGTCTTTGTTCCGGGCGGTTGTGTAACTTGACTCAAAGTGTTGCCAGGTTGAGTTTTTTTTTCTTTTGTTGATACATTTTTTTGGACTTTTTATTCAAAAATATGAAAAGTAGAAGGAGCAATATTTTTAATCAAAATGCCACACGGGCAAACGTGTCGTGGTCGTCGTAATGACATTTGACCATTTTCGTTGATGTCGGCTGGCAACACTGGGTGCTGGATTTTTTTTTTCGTTTTACGAAAAGTCGAATTGATCTCCCGGAAGGAGTGGTGGGGGGTGGGTACAATGTATGGGGGAATTTTTGGTTTGCCTCCGTGTCTATGGGAAAAATCCGACCTTTCAAAAATCCAAGATGGCGGCCGAGTCGAAATGATCAACTTTTTTTTTCACTATGCACCTACCCGAGATTGGTGTCGTTTTCGGCTAATGTTGGGAAATGTGTTACGATGAAATTGGAAAAAAATAAAAAAACAAGATGGCCGCCGAGATATTTCAGTTTAAAATTTTTCAATTTTCGAGGTGACTTTGCGGGGTCGGATTGCATTGGGGTTTTGACTTTTTTTAGATTTTTTTTCTTCATTGCCTCGGATCTATCCTTAATTTTGACGTATGGGGTATATTTTTTTTTTCTTAAAGATGGCGGATCCCATGGCGGCCATTTTGTAAAATGTATAAAAAATTGCATTTATTGAAGAAAAAAATATTTGGGTTGGCAACATTTGAGGGGGTCACTTTGTATGGGGCGGTTGTGAGGCTTGGTCTAAAGTGTTGCCAGGTTACGTTAATTTTTTTTTCATTCATACATTTTTGTGAACTTTCTATTCAAAAATATAAAAAGTAGAAGGAGAAACATTTTTAATCAAAAAATTGCACCAAAAAATTTCTCGTGGCCGTCGTAATGACATTTGACCATTTTCATCAAAATTAACTGGCAACACTGGCTGCTGGATTTTTTTTTCACGTTTTTTCACATTTCGAATAGCCCAGCCAAAAGTATTGGTGGGGGATAATAATAATGTATGGGGAAGTTGCTTGAGTATCTATGGTCATTACAGGAAAAATACGACCATTCGAAAATTCAAGATGGCGGCCGCTCGGCGATTGTCAACTTTTTGTTTACTTTGAGCACCTACCCAACATTGGTGTCGTTTTCGGTTAATCTTGGGACGAATAATGTGATGAAGTTGGAAAAAATTTAAAAAACAAGATGGCCGCCGAGATATTTCAGTTTGAAATTTTTCAATTTTCGAGGTGTGTTTGCGGGCTCGCATCGCGGTGGTGTTTTAACATTTTTGCGATATTTTTACTCTATTGGCTTGGGTCTATCCTCAATTTTGATATATTGGGTATATATTTTTTTTCGACAAGATGGCGGACCCCGTGGTGGCCATTTTGTAAAATGTACGAAAAATTGCATTTTTTGAAGGAAAAAATTGGTAGGTTGGCAACATTTAAGGGGGTCACTTTGTATGGGGCGATTGTGGGTCTTAGTCTGAAGTGTTGCTAGGTTACGTTTATTTTTTTTTCATTCATAGATTTTTGTGAACTTTCTATTCAAAAATGTAAAAAGTAGAAGGAGACACATTTTTAATCAAATAATTACACCACAAGATTGCTTGTGGGCGTCGTAATGACATTTGACCATTTTCATCTCAATCAACTGGCAACACTGGAGTCCAGATTTTTTTTTACGTTTCGAGTAGTTGAGCCGAAATTATAGATCAAGGGTACAGAAAATGTATGGGAGATATTTTTTAATTAGAATATTCGTTTTGGAAAAACCATAAAGTTTTAGTGTTGCCATATGAAAAATAATAATTTTCATACAAATTATTTTTTTTATTGAATATTTTGTTGTTATAATGTATGGGGCATTTGTAGGTACTGACATTTTGTAAATTTTGGTGAAAAAAAATTCAGTGTTGCCATACAAAAAATTATAATTTTCATACAAATGTATCCTTTTTTCGAATGTTTGAGGCTGTTGTCTCTATTTTATGTCTTTATAATGTATGAGGCGTTTGTAGGTACTAAAGAGACGGACACGTTGGTGTAACCAATGCTTAGTGATGCCATACAAAAAATAATAATTTTCATACAAATTAATTTTTTGTATGTATTATTTCAGGCTTTTGTCTCGTTTTGACGTCATTAAAATGTATATGACGCTTGTTGCTACGGTCACATGTGTATAAACGTGTTTCAGTGTTGCCATAAAAAATGAGAAACTTTCAGTATTGCCATACAATAACAAGTATTTTTCACAAAAATCTATATCGAACATTTCGGACTGTTGTTTGCATTTGATGTCTATAAAATGTATGGGGCGTTTATAGGTGCAAATAGACTGCACATTATATGAGTGAAAAAAAAAACTGTGTTGGTTGGCATACAAAGAAATGTTCAATCTAGAAATCAAAATTAACGTGTAAATATTTGAAATGTTGAAATATAATTCAATAACATTTTATAGTACTTCATACATTTTACACATTCAAGACATTATTTTGTACCACTATAGTGTTGTTATTATTACCTACTGGTCTGGTTTGGATTGTCCGTTTCTTGACTCTTCTATCGGATAGTTTAGTTTGAACCCGTTTTTGTCATTTCATTTTTCTTGATCCACGGAACCGTAAACTTAAGGCTTTAGTTAAGGGATAGGTTTTGATTACCTTGCGAGAGTCGAAATAAATAAATAAATAGGGCATAAGAAAGAGTTTTATTATTGCGTTGACTTTTAAAAGCTTGATTTTTTCACAACTCTAAGGGATTGCACAGCAGACCTAAGAATTCGATTTTAATTTCAAATTAATACCTCCACGTATTCCTTAGTGAAAGGTTTTTGATAGACACACATACAGACAGACGGACCTTTTACCTCAAAACCCTAAAAATAATAATATAAAAAAATCTAAGCTACTGGCAGATACATTAAACATCCATACTAAAATATACCCTCCCTTATCCTGATAGAACAGATCCATTCCCGTTATAACAAGCATCCTACCTTTTGATGCAGTTCTTAAACTATATATGAGACAAATTTCATCCTAATCCGTTTAGCCGTATTAGCGTGATTGAATCATCCCATCCATCCATCAGCCTTTGTAGGTTTACTGTTGATTAAATAATATTGAATAAAGACATCCAAATCACTAAAATATATTGGTTGGATTTACATAATCTCCAGGTACGTGATAAGTATTACAGTATAATAAAATTACTTTTTACAATGTATGAAATATAACTATGTACCTATATATCAAAGTGCCGTTCTTTAATTAAGTTGAATTACAAGTCACATTATACTCGTAATTATATTGAGTACTTTTTAGTTTTACAATAGAATAGAGAACATTTATTGCGAGATTCTTTACATTTTACATGTTAATCTTTTTTAAGTCTTATTATACTCGTACGTCCTTAGAAAGAATTAAACTCCAAAATACATCACACAAAGATGAAGTTGTTAAGTTATGGACTGGTTGTTCATAAACATAACATTCCCAAAAACGGATTATTATTTATGCCTCACCACTGAGATGCTCCAGTCTTTATCTCTGGAACCCATCATCAAATCCTTCCTATATTAACTTGACTTGGGGAGGACTTGGGTAGAGAATTTAGGGTACTGTAGTTGTAAGTTTATCGACTATCACTTCACTATTAAGCTAACATTGCCATGAGAGTTTTCCTTTAGAATTTATCATATTAAATTAATTACTGCCGTGGATATATTCCCGAAAAAACTTATAAAGATTTTATTTTACCATTTTGTAATTTTGATAAAATGCTAAATAAATTATCGCGTAATGAATGTAGTGCTACTTTCAAGTCTACACTTTTGTAGTTTTTGTAGGTTTAACAAATGTGGGATAATTAAATTCCCTCTCCCTCTCCCTGTCCCTCTCCTTCTCCCTCTCTCTCTCCATCTCTCCCTCTCCCTCTCGCTCTCCCTCTCGCTCTCCCTCTCGCTCTCCCTCTCACTCTCCCTCTCCCTGTCCCTCTTCTTCTCCCTGTCTCCATCTCTCCCTATCCCTCTCGCTCTCCCTCTCACTCTCCCTCTCGCTCTCCCTTTCGCTCTTCCTCTCGCTCTACTTCTCCCTATCCTCTCACTCTCATTCTCCCTCTCGCTCCCCCTCCCCCTCTCGCTCTCCCTCCCCCTCTCCCTCCCCCTCTCCCTCTCCCTCCCGCTCTACCTCTCGCTCTCCCTCTCCCCCTCCCGTCAAAAAATAGTGAGAAACCGAACATGTCGCAAACAGACCTGTGAATCGAATAAATGAATTTCTTAGACCAATGATATCTCTCTCCCCTTTCCCCCTCTCTCTCTCTCCCTGACCGTCTCCCTCTCTCTCCCCAAGTCCCTCTCCCCCTCTCTCTTCCCCTGTCCTTTTCCCTCTCCTTGTCCCACTCACTCTCCTACTCCCTCTCCCACTCCCTGTCCCTCTCGCTTTCCCTCTCTCTCTCTCCCTCTCCTTCTCCCGCTCTCTGTCCCTCTCATTCTCCCGCTCCCGCTTCCTGTCCCTCTCCCTCTCCCACTCCCGGTCCTTCTCCCGCTTTCCGTCCCTCTTTCTCCCCCACTCCCAGTCTTTCTCCCACTTTCTATCCCGCTCTTTCTCCCTCTCTCTCTCCTGCTCCCTCTCCCTCTCCCTCTGCCTCTCCCTCTCGCTCTTCCTTTCGCTCTCCCTCTTCCTCTCCTTCCCCGGTCCCTGTCCCTCCCTCTCTCCCGCACCCGCTTCCTGTCGCACTCCTTCTCACTCTCCCTCTAGCTCTCACTGTCGCTCTACCTCCCCCTATCCTCTCACTCTCGCTCTTCCTCTCCCCTCCCCCTCCCGTCAAAAAAATAGTGAGAAACCGAACATGTCGCAAACAGACCTCTGAATCGAAAAATGAATTTCACAGACCAATGATATTTTTGAAAAAACAATTTTTTTATTTGTTCTTTTGCGGAAGAAAAAGGCACGCGCGCTGCTTTAGCAGCGCGCGCCCCACGCAAAACCTAGTCTATATATATAAAAGCAAAAGGAGACTCGCCGCTTTTTATTCGGTTCGGTAGTTTCTTACATAAAAATGTAAGAAACTACCGAACCGAATAAAATGAAATTTTTCAAGGAGATTGCCAGGAAGACGTCAGCTAAGAACGGATTTTTTGAAATTCATCTCCTAAGGGGTAAAAATAGGGGTTGGAAAACTTGGAAGTCACTTTCATACAAATCAACTTCGTCAGCTTTAGAGTAATTGTTGTTGAACAACAGTTTGATTCCACTCTTACTAATTACACTTACTGAGAGTAGGTTAACAGCTATATCTGGAACATAGAGGACATTTCGAACTTCTATTTTATTATCACCGCAGTTTACATTAACATGTCCCATACTCACAACAGGCAGACACTTCTTGTCTCCCACAGTAATTTTAGATATAGGAGGAGTTTGATACAGCCAATCACTCCTATTCGTCATGTGCATTGCTGCAATAAAAGTATTATAATTCTTACACTTTTGACTCTTTACATCATTTTTAGTACTGGACTTTCTCGGAGCTATGCAGTATCGGCTTATTTGTTCATGCTTAGTGAAATTGAAACAACGAGGGCTTTGGCCCCGTGCAGACCTATACTTTTTTTTTATGTTATTTTAAAAAGTCGAGGGCTCTATACTTTTAAACTCCTGGATTATTTTTGTCTTTATAGCTTCCGCAGTGATGGGAATTCCAGAGCTCTCTAAACCCATAATCATTGGCCTATAAGTATCGGGGAGTCCGGCCAACATCAATCTACCAATCCACTCGTCTTCAATCTGAAAGTTGATGCTGCACAGCTTTTTATTTTATTCACGTATTCTTCAATACTATTACCACAACCTTCTAACGTAGTTGTGACCAAGTCTTTCAATAGTCCGACTCTTCTAGTCAGGCCGTTGTCGTCAAAGGCTTTCTCAAGATTCATCCATACATCCTTCGCGGTCTCAGCATTTTGATCATGCACTTAGTTCACGGGGTCGAGAAGAAGGATGATTTTTGTACGGGCTTTGACGTCCTTACTTGAATCTGGTTTGGTGCCGTTCGGGCGTTCTACGCAATCCCACAAGTTTTCGTGCTGTAGATACGTTTTCACACCAAACTTGCATGAAGAGTAATTCGCTCGTCCCGTCAACTTCTTCAATTTGAACGAACACGAAGACATTTTCGGAGATACTTTAACCGGGCCGGCAAATAACTCGGTTACCGGCAAATATTTAACGGAGAAGATATCTATTTGTCACTGAACCTATCCACCTAACCACGCTCTGCTACCATGTAGGAAAATATTATAAAAATATAGGATAGTGAAAAATAAAATACGTCTAAAGTATCTGATGTCTGATATATTCGTCAATTGAATTTTAACACTTAATTACTTGTATTAAGTGTTAAAATATGCCAGTAAGAACAAACAGTATTGACATAATATTAATCTACCTCAATACCTAACACAGAGGGCTGCGTTCAAGTACCTTAACAGTAATTTTTTTTTTATGTAAGTTAATTGTTATGAACCAAAGTTAACTTTAACCCATGTTTTTGAAAATCCTCCCTTAAAGGGAAGTCAATACATTATTTATAAAGATTTAAAACATACACCCACACTCAGATTGTAAATATAAGTATATACAGTACTAGCTATTACCCGCGGCTTCGCCCGCGTGTTCAAAGGGAAGTAATAATGAGTTGTATAACACGCATGACTCATTCCTAGATATAATAACATAATAACAATAATAATTTTATTCATAAATAAGTAACAGATCCAAAATTTAAAAGATACTAAGAGGAACCAACTGTAAAACCTATGACCCTCCTCGACCTTCCAACGATAATATTATTATTATTTATTCAAATGTAAAGCTTGAATTACATGTTCCTGTGACTAAAATTTTAGGCTGTTCTACACAGAACTTGGCACCCATTTAGATCTCAATTCTTTTTTTTTAACTGGCTCTCACTTCACATTAATGTTTTTGATGGGATATCATTACTTTTTGTACAGAAATTATTAGAAGGTATTTATTCATAACGTTACTGATTAATTATTTACCTTATTCATGAACTGTTATAGTGCTCTTCAACTAAATCTGTAGTTAGTGCGCCGTGGTCCGAAATACCCATTATTTCATTATTTATAAGTAATAATGTTCTACTATTGATGTCCAATAAATATTGAAATATAATTAATACTAAATCCCAGTTATAATATCGTAATATTAATAAATACGATAGTCAACTATACTCTTACTAGTTATAAGTAGTTTGTGTTCGATGACATAACGTGCCACAATATACATACTTCGAATCACTTTAAACTGGTATAATTTCGGAAATAATACAAAATTTTCTTGTGTACACGCCGTACAAGATTAGAAAAATATATTTTTTCACACATTAAAAATGAAACGACGTAATACACTGGAAATAACGTCTCTGGACAAACCACTAATCTGCACTTAAATATACGTAAATGATATGCACTTTCCCACGGGCACTTGGAACACTGAACATCTTCCCCTCGTTGAAAGCTTTACAAAGTACTAAAACCGATATGTTTCGTTATATATTCACCTTGAAATCCACTTAATGACCAGATGTCATCAAATTTTGATTGCTACTCTTAAATTTCAGGCATTATAAGTGTTTCTAATAGAAACAATTTTTTTAAAAATTATAATAAAATGATAAAAATTTACTACTTTCTGATTTATTTCTTTGTATTCACCCGATTACCTATCTGGATGCCAAATTTTAACTTTCTAGGTCATCTGGAACTGAGTTAGAGTTTTGATCTATAGGTCAGTCAGTGATAGTGAGTGAGTGACGATTTATGGACGTTAATATCTAAATAACCGTTCGAGATGTGTATATGAAATTTGAAACACATATGTATTTCGCAAGTTTCAATAAATGAGCCAAATTTGACAGGTTTATGTTGAATAGTTTTTGAGTTATGAGGTGGTCAAAAGTGGCTCCAAATGGTTCTTGTAATAATACACACGGTGCTGCTCGCCAATTCTGTTAGCTTGAAATTGGCTTTACACGCTACCCCGTGTCTAAATTATTTATTCTCTTCAACATCATCAAACTTTGTACAAAAATTTCTCGTTTCGTTCTACCAAAAATAAGTAATATGTCAGCAACCTTAAAAGCCTACCACGGCTATGTTGATGTTGCCTCTAATATAAGTTATGGTATAGTTTTATGGGGAAACTCTACAGATTTCAATAAAGTCTTCATTGTTAAAAAACGATGTATACGCGCTATGTGTAATGTTACCTCAGACACTAGCTGCAAACCTCTCTTTAGGAAGCTAAAATTAGTGTCATTGACTGGTAGGTATATGCATATATGAGATTGCACATTTTTAAGGAAAAGAAAAATAATTGTTATTTTGCAACCAGATACCTACCCTAACCGACTATGTGTACCATGGTACCACCTTCTCGATCAGCGATACGTTCAAAAAATTCGACTCACGTCATGTGTGTAATGATATAATATAACAATAAAATCATTGAAAACATTAAAATCTTAACTTTCACTTAATTTAAAAAGAGTTACTTAAATGGTTAACTGACAAATGCTACTATTCAATGAAAGAATTTATATGACGATTTTAAATTATTTTTTATGGAAATAGCCGGCAAACGAGCTGACAATGCACCTGATAGTAAGTAACTATCGTTGCCTATGGACTTCATCAACACCAAAGGCATCACTGATGCGTTGCCAGCCAAGAAATAGAGAAGAAAAAGAAAAAAAGAAATTTTTAATAATTATTGTTTTCCCTTGACATTTGAAATTGAAAATTATAATATGATGTAAACAATGTAAACTTACATATATTTTTGTGAAAATCCATATATGTAGTAGTTTTTAAAAACCAAATAAAAAAAGTTTGGCGCTTATGTTGTTCGCTTCCGAGCGCACGCTTAGTAGGTGCTGTCTGACAATTTTTATACAAGAAGTCATTACTCTACTATCCTTGATCCGCAATTGAGTTGTTCATTTTAAAAAAAATATTTTTTTTTTAAATGTATTTTAAATCTTAAACACAAATTATATTGATTGGCATTGTTAAAAACGCTTAAAAACTATTTTTAATATTAATAATAACGAAATAAAAGTTGAAAAAAAATCACGTGGCTACGAACGCGCCAAATTTGACCGCCATATTTGTGACGTCACTTTGTTAAAGAAATTTCACGATAGTACGGTCTCAACGGCTCCTACACGTAAATTAACTAAAAATATAAGAAATTTAGTGCAAAAAAAGTTAAGACATGTGTGATAAAGGATTTATAAAGGCTAATTCTGATAATTTACCTGATGTAGATATATTCATGATAAGAGATTTTCTTAAAAATGATACTCGCTTTAATTCAGCTGAAGTTCGAGGTTGTAAAGCATCAAGGTAAGTTTGTAAAAACATAATAGAGAAGTAAAAGACGACACTGTAGCCTAGTTGTTGGCGACCCTGCCTGCAAAGCGAGGGGTCCCGGGATCGATTCCCGGCCGGGGGGGATAATTATGTGACGGATAAATGATTTTACTCGGGTCATGAGTATTATTGTATTGTATTTTATGTGTCGTCCATGCGACCCGCGACACTTACTGCGGGGGTATGTGTGTGTTTATTTATTTATAATATTGTGAATTAAAATATTAAATATCAATTGTTTTTTAATATAATTTATTTATTTTTAGAGTATCGCGTGAGAGTTATGGTGACAAGGCTATAGGTTACGTCCAACTGAACCGTAACAATGGTATTTGCATGGTAAAAGGGCGTATATGTCCAGAACACCGAGTTAGGAGTAAAGCTTACTCAGTTACTTTAACTATTAACGAACAAATAAAAAAAGTTCAAGACGTTCAATGTCATGATTGTGCAGCTTCAGCAGGTATATTAAAAATACTTTAATAAAAACATATGTAGTTTAATGTTATAGGCATTGAAGTATAATGTCATAGACCACACATCTCAATAAAAATGTGTGTCCCACCGGGAGGTTCTATTTTTAACCCCCGACGAAAATAGAGGGGTGTTATAAGTTTGTCGTTACGTGTCTGTGATCTGTGTATTTGTATGTCTGTCTGTGGCATCGGATGACCAAACGGATGAACCGATTTTGATCGAGTTTTTTTCATTTGAAAAGTGACATAACGAGAGTGTTTTAGCTATGTTTGGTGTAAATAAAGCTGTCGGGGGTTGTTTAATTTATAATTTAAGATTATCAAAATTGAGCTCCGGTTCTCCTTTCAAAAAAGAACGAATCCATTGAAAATTGAAGCCCATTGGCGCCAATTCATTGGGACATCGTGTTCGCAGTGTCGGTTCTATAAGCTAGTATTAATATACGTACTTCAATGGTTATAGGCAATTAATTTTTTTTATATATTTATATTTAATGTACAGGTGGTTGCAAACATGCATTAGCATTACTTATGTGGACTCATCGGAGAAGTGAAGATCCAACACCTACTGAAGTTGCGTGCTATTGGAAGAAGTCCCGATTATCAGGCGTTGGAACGGTTATTAAATATATAGAAGCTGAAAAACTAACAAAAAAAATATATTCAGTCCCAATTGACAGTTTGCCGGATAATAGTACATTTTTACAAGAAGTTATTAAATTTGCAAGACATCAACAAATAAATTCTCAAATCGGACAGTTGAATTTTGATTTAGAGACAAAAAAAATATATAATTTATCATTGCATCGCCTAATTTTTAAATTTCATCAAAGTTCTGGTTCGCAAGTTGAAGAATTTGTGGAATTTGCTAAAACTGAAATGAAAATTGAGGCGTGTAAAGAAGCTGAACAGCTTACAAAACAACAAAGTGAATGTGCACTGTGGCATGAGCTTCGTTATGGACGTATAACAGCATCAAAACTTTATGAAGCTGCTCATTGCAAAACCGAAAATGGTGCATTTGTTCGACAAGTTATTGGTGCAAGTAAAATATATGAGACAAGGGCTATGACACGGGGAAAAGAGTTAGAAAAAGATGTAATAGAAGTATTAGAAAAAGAGTTAGGAGTGCCGGTTATACGTCCCGGGATATATCTTATACCTAATAATCCAATTTTTGCTGCATCTCCTGATGGATTGACTAATAATGCTATTGTTGAAGTTAAATGTCCCTCCAGTGAGAAAACATTGAACACTTTTTTGCCAAAAAATAAAATAAGCTTAAAATGTATTGCGCAAATGCAGTTACAGATGTTAATGACTGGTAAAAAAGAAGGTATATTTTGTGTTGCTGATCCAGATTTCACAGAAAATAAAACAATTTATATTAAAAAGCTCGAATACGATGAAGCTCATATACAAACTCTAATTAAAAAAGCGTCGTCATTTTGGTCAAAAAATTTATTTCCAAAGTTATTACAATCTGTAAAAATTCAAGACGTACAGTAATCTTACTAATCTTTATATTTTTATATGTGTTAGCTTATAAAATAAACAATAAATACATCTGTTTTTAAGTTACTTGTTGTTTGTTAGTTTACTAAAGTTTATATTCATTTAAGTTGCAATTATAGGTGCTTGTAAATTTACTAGTGCTGCAGCAATAACAACAATATAGTCTGTAGAAGGAAGCATAGAATGATTGATAACCGCATGAGGTTTGAGAAAATCGAACTCTCTCATTCTTCCAATGACGCGTTCTATATGAATACGTAGAGCAGCGATTCTTTTGCCTTCTAAAACCTCAGATTTTGATAATTGTACTTCAGAACTAACGGAAGGTGGTCGAATTAATTCTATATTTTTACCTTTAAGAAGTGAAACGATGTTTTTGAATCCTCGATCAGCCATGACCGCACAAGCTTCGGGTAACTTTTCTAATAATCCACTTTCTTGAAATAATAGCTCATCCGAAATTCGTCCTCCAAATCCTTTTGATATAAAATTTATAAAACCATTTGGTGTGCATGATATCAAGTATTTTAAAGTATTACACTTCTTATACTCCGACCAAGTTAGAGACTGATACTCCGGATCACTTGGTTTTTCAATTTGTATCTCAAAAGCGTCAATGATAGCAGTTACATGACTATATGAACCCCTAAATGGTATTGGTAGTATTTTTTTTATATTACTAGACTCAGGCATATAAATAAGCATCTTTAATAAATGTGCTAGTACAGGAACTGTTTTATTAAAAATCTTACTAGCATTACCGATGCTTATCCCAAACTGTTCACTTAATCTTTCAAAAGTATCTTGGCATCGTATTTTCATTAGTGATAATTTTATATCAGTAATATTTATTTTAGATTGAATACTAATACTTTCCAGTATCCCTTTCCATTCATCAGGAACTCCAGTATACGCTTTTAAATTGTTGTCAATCAAAAAATTTGTTACTTTCAATATTTCAGCCTTTTTTACATAACGTTGTAAGCTACTGGAATCTGTGGTGCTTGATTGATTATTTTCTGAAGATTCATAAATATCTTGCGAGCTATTTGAATGTGTAAAACTACTAGACGAGATACTTTTGTCTTGAGTTTCGAGTAAAATTGAAAAGGATTTTATTGCAGATGTTGCTGTACTTATACTACCAGTTTTAATAGGCGAGCATGATTTATCAACACCAACGGATGAAGATTTGCATTGAACTGATACACTGCGATACTTGGGGCGAAAATTTACTTGCACAGTAACGGTACGGTTTTTAATGTCGGTCTGTGTTTCGACGCTGACTTTTTCAACTGATGTTATGTTTGAAGGAGCTAAGTCATCTTCAATATGATCAAAAGATTTAACTAATATAATATTATCAATGTTTGATTCTTGAGGATTGTTGATTTCAGTGTTTTTTGATGATTCACTCAAAATCTCCTGGACAATTTGTTGTTTTCGTCTTTTTTCTGCAGCTGGTCTAGGAATCATATTGCCTTGTCGTTTACGATTAGGTTGACAACTAAACTTGTGTGGTACTACATCAACTTTGATTTTTGCATGACCTCCCATTGTAGTATAATACATGTAATTCTCCATATCTTCTTTAAGCTAAACAAATAAAATAAAATAAAACATTAAAATTATTTAAATGAATATACATACTATAACAAAATAAAAAAACGTGTGGCACTCGGGGACTGCAACAGTAAAGCTATTGCATAGCATTTTTTGCGAAATAAAAGGTGACACCCCCCACGTGCAGTCAGTACTAGGATAGCAAAAACATGCAAGCAAGTCTGCCAAAACAAAGCTATCCTAGTACTGACTAGTAGCTTTTTGCTATCCTAGTACTGACTGCAAGTGGGCGGTGTCACCTTTTATTTCGATACGGAATTTCTTGTTTTGGTCGTCAAGCCCGCGATAAAAGCTATGCAATAGCTTAAAACCGTTTTAGTCGTATTGGGGCGACTTAGAATACTAACCCCAATCCTACGCCGGATGGGTATCGTATGAGGTGACCATGGATACATATAATACCCTAATCTAAACTTAACTGAATCGCATACTTCGAAGAGGTACCTAAACTTGGATGATGTCACAGTGGAATGACCATTTCTCTATTATGAGCATGTTATCTATAGTCCCTAGATTGTGTTCAAATATTTTTATAAGTGCAGTGTACTTCAAATAAAAGAAATGTACAATAATAATATTGGTTCTTTTCTTTAATAACACTGTTAAATTACCATTACTATTAATTCTCCATGGGGTTCGCCTGGATAGCTACCACCCTCGAGTTTGATTCAACCGCCAAACGACTCGTCGTGTTCCGGCTAGGGGCTTGAGAGCCAGTTATTTCTTTTATTTTCTTCTCTCTTTCTTGGCCGGCAACGCATCAGTGATGCCTTTGGTGTTGCTGATGTCCATGGGCGACAATACATATATCTCATTAAAACATATATGTGAAATGAGACCATTCTTCAACCAATCAAATCTTGATTGTTTTTTCCCAAGCAGCCCTGTAAAAGATTGGATTTGCCGCTACCGTACTTACACTGACGTTGATATAATACCATCTAAAAGTAGGTTAGGTTTTTGATCCTATGACATTGAGTCACCCACGAAAATGCGGATTTTTAAACGTCAATAACAGCTATTCAAGCTACATTTATTTTATGAAATTTTGAAATTTCATGTAGTTTAAATAGATCTTGAGTTGTGAAGGGGTCAAAAGTAGCGCTTCGACGTGGTTCGTGTAATAATACACATGGCGCCGCATTACCAGTTCCCTTTTTTTGAACTTTGGCTGGACACGCTGACGCGTGTTTAGATATAGATAGATTTACCACCAGGTGGATCGTCGGCTCGTTTGCCGGCTATTTCCATAAAAAAAATCTTCACGTAGACTTTTTAAAATTCTAAATTCGTATTAAATATAACCTAACGCGTTATGAAAATATAAAAATTATAAATTAAACCGGAACCATTCGATAGGGACGTATTAATTTATTATTTAATCGATTTAAATTATTCAAACATAAATTTTTTGATGCTATGACTTTTAAAAGTTATGATTTGGAGTTTAGTTAAAAAAATATTTATCGTATTCTAATTATTCAATATTTTCGATTACCTATATACCTACATAATTATTAATTACTAGAGAACTATAACATACTCGTACTTACATCAAAATGATCTTCACAACAAAAAAAATTTGAAGTTGTTTTGGGATTAACTCGTCGCACTACTTGAAACCATTTATTTCTACGCTTAATATCTTGTGGAACATTTAAAAACATTTTTTGGGGAGTTTTTTTTGTAGTATTCGTACATAATGGTACGAAGCAAGCACGATAACTCCTAAGCTTCGACATTTTACTTAAATTATCACTATATTGACGATAACTTTGAGATTTTATCTGTTAAAACTCAAAACACAGTATCAGCTGTATGCTGCAATGAACAGCAATTAACAAAGTGACGTCACACGCGCGCTCGGGTCTATTCGGGAATTGTCGGCGTGTTTTCGGTACTGGATTCAAAAACGTATTTTTGATTTGATGTAACTTTTAAATTATAACGAATAAAAAAAAACTAAAATAACTTTGTTATGAAACTTATATATGAACTTTCGATTTAGAACAAAAAAAAAAATTAGGAAACAACTCAATTGTTTGTTTTTCATCTGTTTGGCACCGCCTCAAAATTATTTATTTACTGTTAATTTAGGATCTTAAATTATAATACTAATTGGTTAATATTATTTTTCGCTTTTCAGTTTTTTTTCGTTGGTTCAATTTTTTTTTAAAGTAATTGTTTTATAATTTTTAGATGCAATAAAAATTAATAATAAGTACTACTCCGTAGTTTTTCTGTGCTGTTCTTGTGACCTGAATGACGGTTGGAAATCTGAACATAGAAAACAAAAGATGGTGGCCACGCCCACTTTATGCATAAGTTCCCATGACGGTGTCCTCTTAAATCAACTACGTTGGCTTCTACTTTTTATCGGAACTGATCGATCGTGGAAAAAAATAATTACAGAATCATCAAGATCGCGATGTATGAGTAAACCTTCGATAAACTACGTTCATACTAAGATTCGCAATCTATTCTTAAATGTACTCGTAGACCTGTAGTCCTCAAGAAAATCTATTCCCTCATTTCTTCAAAACAGCCATATAATAAGGACAATCTACTTGCATTGATAAGCAAATTGAACCAAATTAATTTTGACTGTCAGTCAGTGGTCGCTCTAGTCCCCTCCTCCTCCTCCTCTCCCTCCCCCTCCCTCTCCCTCTCCCCCCCCCCCCCCGCAACAGCTGTTTTCATTCGTTTAATGAACAAATGTGTATTTACATCTTTTATTTATTGCGATTTCGTAATTTCCAGAACATTGCTTTCCTACATATTAATGTTTAAAATATCAGTCTTGATCAAATATTACCTTGGTCCAACAATACCTACTGTATATAATATTGCATGATGTTTGATGTCGTAAAAACTTTATGAGCCTCGCCATAAAACGATCAATCCGAGAAATCTACTGGTCAGTCCGTTATTTCATATTTATATCTTGATCATTCACTTTGTTATTAAACAAGTGATATGTTTTAGTGTAATATTCCTTTCCCGGCCCACTAGCGCGGCGTGTCCGTCAACCTGTCGTTTAGCGGCGATACTGGCGAAGTAGGAAGCTGATTGAACTGAAGTGTTTGTCATTTTCGCATTACCAATACATTGGACACTTGATCATTTGGGTATTTTTATTTGAATTTGTATAAATTTTCTGTTACTAAGGTTTTTTGGTCAAAATAAATGTACTGATAAGCCGTGGTTAATAGAGTATTTTTTATCTTAATTCGTATAAGGACGGGAATATTTCAGTTTATCCTAATTCCCTTTTCCAATAAATTACAATTATTTTCATCAAATACAAAGTATTGTACCTAAGTGCATTTCTCCCGGAACCAAACATTGAAAAGTTTTAAAACAACGAGAATAAATGCCCTAAAGCATTTTTCATGCTCAGCTAAGCGATTCATATTTGGAATATTTTTCTGATGTGTAAGTTAAATCGGGCTTCAATTATTATTTTTATATCTACGTCGAACATACAAATTACTACCTAAATGAGATTTCTCTAGAATTGTTGACACAAAATTTTATTTCCACCATGAAGTTTATATCAGCGTTACTCCCAGCGTCCCACTTCCGCTATATCTTCTCAAATGATATATTTCGAGTGGCGGTCTCTTTGTTCTCGTAGATTTATGCTCCTGGCGAAGCAAAAATGCCCCTAAACTTGGTCACACGACGTGAAGTAAAATATCTGAGTGGTAAGATTTTGCACAAAGATTACTTTGTTATAACTCCTTGGTTCATATTTTGGCGTCAAATCTAGCTGCCGGATGTTTCCAGATGTCATCATTTTATTATTGTGGGTATATTTAAAAACTACACTTGATTCCGCTGTAGTTAACATATACGACTCTATCGTTTTTTGCGCGAACTAAACTACTTTGACGCATATTATAAGTTTGATTATGTCAATCTTGGAAAAGAGAACTGCGATGTATCAAACTATCATAAAATGTCATGAAATCTGAGATAGCGTCACCTTGATGAATAAACGAAGCTGTCAAAAATTAGAACGAAAACACACACACACGCACAAGTTAAATGATGGCCCTATTTATAAAAAAATTGAGTTTTTTATCCAATATTTTTTGCATGAACTTGTTTGTAGCAAGTCAGCTTTATAACAACCGAATTAAGAAAGTGCAGAATTCCGATTAAGAAGTTCGAACGCTAGTGCGCGCCTGTTGTTCAAACTACAACAACAGCAAGAGCTACCAAACAAAGAAGCAGCGGAGCGCAGGATGTATTCAGTCAATAAAAAACAAGAACTCAAACCGTCAGACTCCGCGGCGCGGCGGCGTCGAGAACAGTAGCTGAAATCAAATCTGGAACTACATTAAAAACTTTTACGGCGGCGAATCGATCGGATCAGTTCTAAATAAAACAATCGGCGTACGAAGCTTTAATTAAAACTTGTACCCTAAAGCCGAGCTCTGAACAGTCATAGTCTTCGACGTTCACTCTTTCCTGAAGATTTTGCACTGTGAAACAATATCATTGTTTCGTTTTAGTATAAACTTTGCACGGAGCACCCCGGCACGGCCGCGCCTGCCTGCTCGTACGTCGGCAGTGGCATTATGGTTGTTCTTCAGCATAAATACACTAGTTAACTATCTTAAGTTTTTACATATCCATAGCCAAAAACAAAAACAATTTCCTACCATGAATAAAGTTGGGAGAAGAATTTTCTTCTTCTTCTATCAGACATACACAGCACATTGGACGCTATAATATTTAAAAAGTAGGAATTAAATTGTTTTTAAATATAAATATAATCAATAATTTCAGTTGTTTTAATGGTCAAATAAAGCGGGACGTGTCCCAATCGCAACGATCGCGGATCGCAGCTGACCTACATCTCCCGCCACATCAGCTACATGGCGAGCGCTCGCGCTGTGGAGACCAAATTAAACACTAAACCGCTGAATTTGCATGAGCAACACTGACGGAGTGAACTTGATCCCGTTACCGAGCGGCTAGCGGCTAGCGGCTAGCTATGATATCGGTGGTGCTGCTTGCCCGATATCCCACTTGTATAGAAACCACCTTCTATTTATTGAATTATTGAATCAATTCCAGGTATGTGAGGATTGGGTAGATGTTGGTTTGTTTAACTTTGAGCTTAGGTGTATTGACATTGTCATGATGTTTTAGATGTTAAGTAGAAGTTAGACATCCGAGGAAATTAACGAATTAGATTATTTTATAACCATTTTTACGTCTGATCCGTCCATACACGTCGAAAGGACCGGAAGATATTCCGCTCCAGCTCTCCAACGCTGCAACTAAAACACAAAAAACATTTCACGATTGACTAGGAGGATAGTAGGCAGTTAGACTGCCGTGTCAAATATCGTGTCACCATGCGAGAATATAATAAACTGGTCGATACAGTCCAGCGACCTTCAATATCAGGGCATAGAGGACACATTGCGTCCATTGTTCAGCTGGAGGAACCGTGAGCTGCGGAGGTCGGAAAAGGCTAAAAGCCGGTGCACCTTACACCACATTACTCTCGTACTTGACATAATGTTGCAGTAAAATACTGATGATATTACCTATTGCAAAAACTTCAGAATTTACTCATACAATAAATGTTTCAAAAATTTCTATCTTTTTTCAAATAAAAAATATTTTTCCAAATCTGTTCATAAATTACGGAGTTCTGAGACAACAGACAAGTAAAAACAATACCACTGAATTGAGAACGTCCTCCTTTTTTGTAGTCGCTAAAAAAATAATATTACCTTCATAATATTATTCAATTTTTTGTCACTAGGTACATCATTAACGTTAATCCTGATCATTCTAGTTTGGCAATTCACTCCTCCTTGTGATAGTAATGAAGGCCGAGGCTTTTATAATCTTTAAATTTTCTCTTTAGATTCTACTTTGTCATAGTAAACTTTCCTAAGCAAGAGATCTTTTACACTTAATCATCGCGTTTGTTAAATAACCCGTCTTTCAGTTCATTACAATGTCCATATAATTAATTATTAGAAAAAATATTCTGCGACAAAACAATGATGAGCGTTCGTAAGGATACCTAGATAAATTGTAACTTCGAGCTTTAAATTTTATTTTAGAACTTACGTTCAAAACTCCCTCATTTACATGTTTATCGAATGTAAAACTTGTAGTTGCCGCTACTTCCTTGAACGTATCGTCGATAGAAGCATGAATGTGTTCAATTCTCGAGGTAGCTACCAACTAATTCTACTTTGCACCGTACAATAGTTTGCCAATTGCATTCGAATAAAGATGTTTCGCAAACATCCATTCAGTGAGGAGAAACGATTTAAAGTTATCGTCAGTGGCACGGATCCTCGGAGAAATATTGCCGGAGCTGATACCGGCGCGGCGCGGCGCTGCAGCTACAGGACGGTGCCGGCGCTAGTGCTAGCTTTCACTTTAAACTTGCTATTTTAAACACTTTCTGAAGAAATAAATATTTCACTGCAATCTTGGATAAGAAATGTTAAAAGTAACGAGTAATACATCTTGTTACATAAATCTTTTCGCTTCATTCTTTGTTAGGTTATTCATTGCAACTATCAGGTTTCAGGCTCGACAATTTAATGCGATTAAATAATTATGGGATATTTCGTTGTTTTCTGCAGCTGTTTTTTCCAATATTACAACAAAAATGCATTTATTTTAATAAAGTTGTTCAGGTGGTTTTTGTGATCTATCGCGAGAAAATTCATCACTAGATAATATTTTTAAATTGTGAGTGAAATCTGTTTTTAACCGACTTCAAAAAAGGAGGAGGTTCTCAATTCGACTGTATTTTTTTTTTTTTTTTTTTTTTTTATGTTTGTTACCTCAGAACTTTGGACTGGGCGAACCGATTTTGATGATTCTTTTTTTAATCGAAAGCTGGTGGCTGTCATGTGGTCCCACATAAATTTTATTGAGATCTGACAACGGCATCCATGAGAAAACTACATAAGTCGTAAATTTGTGTTAAGATGTGCGCGACAAATTGACGAATAACTCAATATGTCGCCAACCGATTTCGATGATTCTTTTTTTAATCGAAAGCAGGCGCTTGTCATGTGGTCTCACATAAATTTGAACGAGATCTGACAACTATGTAGTTTTTGAGACTTTGAAGTCGGTTATTTTTTGTTAGTAAAATTTAGATTATGAGTTTAAACAAATGCCGTGTCTTACCGAATTCTATGCGGAGTGGGGATCTATCGAGAACGTAGTTGTGCCTCAGGGTTACTAGGAATTTATTGTAAATATTTTTCGTATAAAATCGTAATTTGATTTACCCATTATTTTTCTCAGACTGTAAGCCTAGGACAGGTAATCAAACATGGTTTTAAGCCGTTGATTTGCCTCCACGACGCCGCGTCGGCGTCGGCGCGGCACTATGCAGTCACTTACATACTAATCCGTCGAAAAAGGGTGATTTGGGATAAGCTTTGATAAATTATACGCGGATGGGAGGTCTGGAAACGTGACGCTTCGGGGCGATTTTACTGAGAACATGTTTTAGTGTTATGTTCGCTCCACGAAACGATCCTTCTCATCGCACTCTACTCTTGTACAATATTATATTAAAGTTTTAGATGTGCTCTCTAGGTATAATGATAGGTGGATCATGGCTGAGCAGACACTGAACTAACACAAAGTTATGGTATTAGTTTGGATCATCATAGTAACAGCCTTAAATTATATCTTGAGGTATTTAGTTTTGTATTTGTGTAAAGGCAATGGCAGATAAGAATTTGTAACGCTATGAGAGAACATGTCTATTGACAAGGGTTGAGCCGTGAGCCATGAGCCGTGAGCTAAGACACATTTCACAGGAATGTAAATCTTAGGAGTTTATCGTAAACATGTTATCGCCTGCCATGCCTGTTTTGAAGGATTGTATCAATTCGTATATTAATCGACCTTTTTTGTTAAATTTAATGTCCTAAAGCCTTTACGTTCTGAATGCATTCAAATCAAATATACTTGCCGATTAAAAAATACTAACTATGAGGCCAAGGCATATTCAGTATAAACAAATAGAACACCCAAGTGGTAGCTATTTATAAAGTGGGAGCTGCCGAAGCGTGTCGGAGGTGAACGGTGAGGTAAGCGGTCGGCGCCGCGGCGGTGGTTTCCGGGGATTAGCTCCTGGAAACTTTGCTCCTGTCCGGTTGTTGTAGCGCGGAATCTTAATTTAAAGCCAATTCCGAAATATAGTTTACTTTGTTCATTACTACCCGTACTACCGCGCAACCACCCGCCCATTCACTAGCTATTAACTTTCCATTAGAATACTATGAGTGTTGTAAAAATAAGTGATGTGATACTTTTAGTTAACGAGATATTACCCAAAGTTTACTACAATACAACTGCATCGTAATTGGCAAAGCCATTTCTGAGATCAGAGATAAGTAACAGTTTCCTATATTCTGTGTAAAATACATCTATACACGGAATAGCGTGTCAAGCCAATTTCAAGCTCAGAGCTGGCGAGCAGCACCATGTGCAATATTACACAAACATTTGGAGCCACTTTTGACAATTTTAGGCTTTTAAACTTAACTCATCGTGGACTGAACACATTTTACTATGTGAGTACTCGTATTATAGTAAAAATTTTAGGCTTTTCTACACTAAACTTGGATTTCGATCTCAATTCTTTTTTTTAACTTGGCTCTCATTTCACATTAATGTGTTTGATGATATTATATTTAGATTTTTGTCTATGCTATGTTCCCGCTGAAATTCACCAATTCGAATAGAATAGAATTACATTTACCATTGTTATTTTATACGAGTACGTCTAATTATACCTTTAACAATACACCGCTGAATAAGCTACCAGTACCAGTACCATTCGTGAATTTGTATTAAATACATCTACCCCAAAAAAATGTTTTCAAAAATAAATTAAGTCATCGTATTGACTTTTTGGTTTGTATGTTATACAAAAATCAAAAAATGATATAAAATACCATAAACATAACAGTAAGCAAAATTAGGAAATTGTGATAGTTCCGTATTATTGATGAATCTAATTTGAGTTTTGTTTGATGGTATCTTCAGCAAGAGACCCGTATAGCTCTCAAACGGCAGGAATGTTAACCAACAGTTAGCAGTTGTGGTTTGTTTGCCGGCGAGCATTATGCAGGGCAGTGCTGTAGTTCTGTAGACCGGACACACTGTTTGCAGCCGGAATGTTCCGAACATCTCTGTTCAATTACATCGGATTGTCGAAAGCTCTCAGCCTCTCTCTTGATCGTGTGTGATGTTATCTCCGGTTAGCTTTATTTTTGTTGATTATTTCCCGTTTGGAGACTTGATTGGTCTTGATTTGATTCCTTGTGTACTGTGTGAATTAGGGCTTGAATATCGGAATCTCGGAATCTCGAAATATCGAAATCTCGGACCGTGAAACCCGATATTACAATTCCGATACTGAGTGATTCGATATCGTAATATCGGAATCAGTATTTTTTTTATTTTAATTTAAACAAAATGATTTTAATGCGTGCCACAAGGTATATTGGCCACTAGGTCATAAAATTGAGCAAGTAAGTATAAATATTTTAGCTGTGTAGGTAGAGTTAATATCTTTAACCGTATTCCTGTTGTGAGTCTGCTCAGCTTACTGCACGAATAATGCGATACGGAAAAAATCAATTCCAAACATAATTTATCTCCTTAATCTCGGTATACCTAAGTAAATAATTTCATCATCTTCTGCAGATCATCTGTATGAATCTCTAGTTGCTGAGAATTTGCATCTAACTGTCAATTGCCATTCACCGCAGATACCTCATTGACCATTGTATATCGG
This sequence comes from Thymelicus sylvestris, assembly GCA_911387775.1. Taxonomy (NCBI): domain Eukaryota; kingdom Metazoa; phylum Arthropoda; class Insecta; order Lepidoptera; family Hesperiidae; genus Thymelicus; species Thymelicus sylvestris. The sequence goes on along the minus strand of OU426886.1, from coordinate 20,737,148 downwards.
AGGTTCACATCTACAACAAAGGTTTTAAAACCTTACGATGTCTAGACGTGAACAAAGCTAGTGGACCAGATGGTATTCCAGCTCTCTCCAGTTATCTACTGTTTTGCCACGCTTGGTTAGTCTCTCAATTAAGACGAGCATAGTGCCTCAGGCGTCGAAGCTTGCCAACGTGCAGTCCGTGCCCGAGAATGGCAATGGAGCTGACCCTGCTAATTAACGGCCAATTTCAATTACCAACATACTCAGGAAGATTATTATTGAACATGCGCCTCGTTGTATACCTAGAACACAATGATCTCCTTAGTGACCCTAGCGCTATAGCCTAACGCATACCTCTCTACCGCATTCTAGCGTATCTCACCCACTCGTATCTGGGGCGAGGACCTGAAGAATAATGTAGAGGCGGTTGCCTTTATCCCTTGACATCTCGAAGGCCTTCGATACGGTTTAGCATGTTAGCCTATTGATCATGCTTCCTGCGTATGTCCTATTCCCTGGCCTGATCAGCTGGGTTAAAGACTTTCTGAGTGAACGTTCATTTAGAGTCGTTATCAAAGATTATTATTCGTCCCAAGCAACCTTACATCACATATTACAAACAATGCCGGACTTTCACAGAGATCTTTTATCTCCAGAACTCTATTCCTGCTGCATATAACGATCTGGTCGAGCGATACCTGGCAAGCTTCCGACCAGTAACGACCAAAATACAGTCTGAAGAAAGGCCCGGGTTGAAAGAGTGAATCACTGCCTGAAGTCACCGAATAGGGTGACGCCAACCTTGTGAAATTCAACGCCACAAAAACAGAAGCATTTATTTTGGCCCTACTTTTCAGAATGTATCCTTAAAATACTCCTACCGCAAGAAATTGAGATATCCTTGAACCTTAAATTTGAGCAGTTTATTGAATTCAAAGTTAACGCAACTGCCAGGAAACTAGGCGTCCTAGCAAATGTGTTGCGATATTTCTAGTCACTTCAGCTTTTATCCTTGTATAAAGCATAGCTTCTGCCGTACAGCTGTCACATTTGGTGCAGCTGAATTTCATCTATCAGTAAAAACTATTTTGCGATTCAAAAATCCTAAAAAAATTAAGGTAGTAAATTTTTAACGCGAAAACGAAACCGAATTGAATAGATTTAGGTGATATTTGCAACGAACGGGAATAAAACAGTATTAAAGACGGTATTATTTCATTATCCTATTGATTAAAAGCCTTTTTGCTATCCAAGACTTCCTACTTTATTATATTATTATTATTATATTATATAATCCTAGACTTACCACTGACTTAACTATATAATTGTTCTCCCAGAAGGAGGTGAGATGGAACTTTGTTGTCTATGGCGGGTTTTCTCCGTTACCCCCCGACATCTCGGGAAAAATCTGACATTTCACATTTTCAAGATGGCGGCCGCTCTGTGATTTTCAACTTTTTTGTTTATGGCTTTTTGGGGGATGTTTTTGGGTAGTTTCGTAAACTTTTGAAGGAAAATTACGAAAAGTTTAGAAAAAATTGAAAAAACAAGATGGCCGCCGAGATATTCGAGTTTGAATTTTTTCGATTTCAGAGGTGACTTTGCGGGGTCGCATCGGGGTGGTTTTTCAACTTTTTTTAAATGTTTTTCGTGTGTTCGTTTGATAGTATCCCCAATTTTGATATTTTGGGGATATTTATTTTTTCAACAAGATGGCGGACGCGGTGGCGGCCATTTTGAAAAATGTACGAAAAACGACGTTTTTTGGGTGAATTTTTCTTCGGGTTGGCAACATTTGAGTGGGTGTCTTTGTTCCGGGCGGTTGTGTAACTTGACTCAAAGTGTTGCCAGGTTGAGTTTTTTTTTCTTTTGTTGATACATTTTTTTGGACTTTTTATTCAAAAATATGAAAAGTAGAAGGAGCAATATTTTTAATCAAAATGTCACACGGGCAAACGTGTCGTAGTCGTCGTAATGACATTTGACCATTTTCGTCGATGTCGGCTGGCAACACTGGGTGCTGGAATTTTTTTTTCGTTTTACGAAAAGTCGAATTGATCTCCCAGAAGGAGTGTTGGGGGGTGGGTACAATGTATGGGAGAATTTTTGGTTTGCCTCCGTGTCTATGGGAAAAATCCGACCTTTCAAAAATCCAAGATGGTGGCCGAGTCGAAATGACCAACTTTTTTTTTCACTATGCACCTACCCGAGATTGGTGTCGTTTTCGGCTAATGTTAGGAAATGTGTTACGATGAAATTGGAAAAAAATAAAAAAACAAGATGGCCGCCGAGATATTTTACTTTAAAATTTTTCAATTTTCGAGGTGACTTTGCGGGGTCGGATTGGACTGGGGTTTTGACTTTTTTTAGATTTTTTTTCTTCATTGCCTCGGATCTATCCCCAATTTTGACGTATGGGGTATATTTTTTTTTTCTTAAAGATGGCGGATCCCATGGCGGCCATTTTGTAAAATGTATAAAAAATTGCATTTTTTGAAGAAAAAAATATTTGGGTTGGCAACATTTGAGGGGGTCACTTTGTATGGGGCGGTTGTGGAATTTGGTCTGAAGTGTTGCCAGGTTACGTTAATTTTTTTTTCATTCATACATTTTTGTGAACTTTCTATTCAAAAATATAAAAAGTAGAAGGAGAAACATTTTTAATCAAAAAATTGCACCAAAAAATTTCTCGTGGCCGTCGTAATGACATTTGACCATTTTCATCAAAATTAACTGGCAACACTGGCTGCTGGATTTTTTTTTCACGTTTTTTCACATTTCGAATAGCCCAGCCAAAAGTATTGGTGGGGGGTAATAATAATGTATGGGGAAGTTGCTTGAGTATCTATGGTCATTACAGGAAAAATACGACCATTCGAAAATTCAAGATGGCGGCCGCTCGGCGATTGTCAACTTTTTGTTTACTTTGAGCACCTACCCGACATTGGTGTCGTTTTCGGTTAATCTTGGGACGACTAATGTGATGAAGTTGGAAAAAATTTAAAAAACAAGATGGCCGCCGAGATATTTCAGTTTGAAATTTTTCAATTTTCGAGGTGTGTTTGCGGGCTCGCATCGCGGTGGTGTTTTAACATTTTTGCGATATTTTTACTCTATTGGCTTGGGTCTATCCTCAATTTTGATATATAGGGTATATATTTTTTTTCGACAAGATGGCGGACCCCGTGGCGGCCATTTTGTAAAATGTACGAAAAATTGCATTTTTTGAAGGAAAAAATTGGTAGGTTGGCAACATTTAAGGGGGTCACTTTGTATGGGGCGATTGTGGGTCTTAGTCTGAAGTATTGCCAGGTTACGTTTATTTTTTTTTCATTCATACATTTTTGTGAACTTTCTATTCAAAAATGTAAAAAGTAGAAGGAGACACATTTTTAATCAAAACATTATACCAAAAAATTTTTCGTGGTCGTCGTAATGACATTTGACCATTTTCAACTCAATCAACTGGCAACACTGGAGTCCAGAATTTTTTTCACTTTTCAAGTATTTGAGCCGAAACTATAGATCAAGGGTATAGAAAATGTATGGGAGATATTTTTAAATTAGAATAATTGCTTTGGAAGAACTGTAAAATATTAGTGTTGCCATACAAAAAATAATAATTTTCATACAAATTTATTTTTGGATCGAATATTTCGTCATTAAAATGTATGAGGCGTTTGTAGGTACTGACATCTTGTAAATTTTGGTGCAAAAAATTTCAGTGTTGCCATACAAACAATTATAATTTTCATACAAATGTATTCTTTTTTCGAATGTTTGAGGCTGTTTTCCCCATTTGATGTCTTTGTAATGTATGAGGCGTTTGTAGGTACTAAAGGGCCGGACACGTTGGTGTAACCAATGTTTGGTGATGCCATACAAAAAATAATAATTTTCATACAAATGAATTTTTTGTACGTAATATTTCAGGCTTTTGTCTCCTTTTGATGTCATTAAAATGTATACGACGTTTATTTCTACTGATAGATCGGTCACATCAGTGTAAACGTGTTTCAGTGTTGCCATAAAAAATGAGAAACTTTCAGTGTTGCCATACAAAAACAAGTATTTTTCATAAAAATCTATATTGAACATTTCCGACTATTGTTTGCATTTGTTGTATGAGGCGTTTAAATGTGCAAATAGACTGCACATTATATGAGTGAAAAAAAGTGTTGGCATACAAAAAATATTTTATTGTTCAATCTAGAAAACAAAATTAACGTGTAAACATTTAAAATGTTGAAAATAAAATTCAATAACATTTTTTTTAGTACTTCATACATTTTAGACATTCAAGACATTTGTACCACTATATGTAGTGTTGTTAATATTACCTACTGCTCTGGTCTGGAAGTGATTGTCCGATAGTTTAGTTTGAACCCGTTTTTGTCATGGCGTCTGCCCTTTACTCCTTTGAATAGTTATTGTGTATAGACAAAATTAATTTTAAGTGTAATTATTTTTAAATCATAACTAAACTGTGAGAAATACCTATCAATTCTATTCTATAGCAGCAGTATCAACAACACGACAGTGTACGATTTTTTTGTAAATCGTCTCGCATCTTTGTCTGATGACGAAAGTCTCAAGTGTTGCCAGATAAATAAAAATATGCACATTTTTGCATTTGCATTTACTTCTTTACTAAAATTGCAGCTAAAAAAATAACACGTCATGCATGATGAATAATAAGAATATCAGTTTAAGTCAGTTTTATTATTTTACGCCTAAACAGATCTACATAAATTATAGTTAAGAACCCTCTCAACCTCAACATTAAAAGAATCTGTATCACAATCGTTCCATTCATTTAGACACAAACAGACACACATACGTACATATCAAAATTATAACACCCCTCTTTATGCTTCGAAGGTTAAAATATATTGTACTAGCTTTTGCCCGCAGCTTCGCTCGCTTGAATGACAGTTTTCAACATTTTTTAGTTTTCACGAACCTTTCAGTGAAATTCCTATCAAAATTGGTTCAGCCCATGGAATTTCGTGATAAAAAGTACCCTATGAGTTATTTCAGGTTACATTCTACCCGTTTACCAAACATCAAAATCCGTCCAGTGATATTTGCATGAAAGAGTAACAATTATTCCCCCCTTTTTTACCCCCTTAAGGTGAAATCTTCTCTGAGTACTCCCCTAAACTCCCCAAGAAATATAATATATATACCTACATGTCAAAAGCTTCTTACGCCCAGTAGCTTCGGCTGTGCGATTTATTGTAAATTGTGATGTAATGTTACTACAAAACTGTCTTAAAATTTTCCTTACGACATTGCTTCTCACCACATTTCATTTTTCTTGATCCACGGGAACGTAAACTTAAGGATTTAGGGGATAGGTTTTGACTACCTTGCGAGAGTCGAAATAACTAAAAAATAGGGCATAAACTGGCATAAAGAAAGAGTTTTATGATAGCGTTGACTTTTAATAGTATAGCGTTAGGCTCAGGCGTTGTCATGGTGTAAGCCCGCGCTATTAATTTGTGTGCGAGATAAAGAAAACAGGAAAGTACAGTTCAAAGTTTATTGCACAGGGCACATCCACATAAGAAGCACAGAAAAAGCAGCACACAGAAGAAGTAGACAGAAGGAGAAAGTTTGAAGAAAACAGTTATGAAAAATAGAGTGAGAAATAAAGCGAGATACGTAATAAATATTAAGGCGCGTGTCGCGGGAGCGCAAGCGAGTGGCGCGGACGGTCGTCGTGATCGCTAAGTTCCGACTGGCGATGAGGCGGCCGAGCCGACTCCTGCGCGGCGCGTGGAATTTTTTACCGTTACCGATAAGCCGTGTGCTCGCTATTAACAAGCGGTTTCACCCGGCGATGCCTGTCTATTTATTTTAATTATGATAATTTTGTGTTTTTGTGTTCTGTATGAAATGAGTGAAAGTGTGATGTGTGTATGTGTAGGTATAAATGTACATATATGAAATATGATATAATAAATATTTTATGTTGTGTAAATATATAAAATATAGATAAAATAATAGATGTATGTAATATATGTGTAAGTGAGATGCCCACATCACTCCCCTCCAGAGGCCGTGTCTACGGACGATAATAGTTAGGGAAACGTACTCGTACTTTTCTCCCGTAGCGCGTTGTCTTTGTAGGAGGGTTATCTTGGGATGATGGTTGACGGGATTCGGTAGTAGGTTCGGGAACAGGTTCAGGCTGTTGTAAGGGCTGTTCAGGTATGTCTGCGTCGTCAAACAGTAGGTAGGCTGGTTTGATGCGGTCTATGCTTACTGTGACGTTTTTGCCCTTTACAAGTATTTTAAAAGTTTTAGCCCCTCTCTTTACGACTTCATATGGTCCGCTATAAGCCGGTTGAAGTGAACCACGCAACAGATCTTCCCGTAGGAATATATGGCTGCACGTGGCCAGATCTTTAAAAACAAAAATTCTATTTTTAGAATGGTGCTGGGTAGGGACTGGCTGAATATTTTTAGCGAAGGACTTCATACGGGCTGCAAGGTCAGTCATGTCTGTCGTGTAACTTGCAACGTCGTGGCCGAAAAATTCGCCTGGAAGTCGTAGCGGTTCGCCATAAACAAGTTCTGCTGATGAAGCCTTGAGATCTTCCTTGAAGGCGCTTCTAACACCGAGGAGAACGAGGGGAAGGGATTCAGTCCATCTCGCGTCAGCGTGACAAGTAATAGCTGTCTTTAATTGGCGGTGAAAACGCTCAACAAGGCCGTTAGCTTGAGGGTGATATGCGGTCGTCTTGCGGTGATCAAAACCTATTGTCTTGGACAGATGTTGAAATAAAAGTGACTCAAATTGCCTACCGCGATCAGTGACAATCTCGGTAGGGCAACCAAATCGGGAAACCCAACACGACACAAACGCTTTGGCTACTGACTCGGTAGTGATATCGGTGAGGGGGACGACCTCTGGCCATCGCGTAAAGCGATCGACAGCCGTCAGACAGTACCGGTAATCACCACAAGGAGGTAATGGACCAATAAGATCCAGGTGGACATGTTTGAAGCGCGCTGACGGTAAATCCAGCGTACCTAGAGGTGATGAGACGTGCCTGCTTATTTTTGAGCGCTGGCAGGTCAAACATGCCCTGGACCATTCGCGACAATGTTTTCGCATCAGTGGCCAGACGAAACGTTGAGAAACGAGCTTGGCAGTGGTGTTTGCACCAGGGTGGCTAAGAGAGTGAAGGCAGTTGAATACCTGTTTACGAAACAGCCTAGGGACGAATGGCCTGGGAGTTACAGTGCTGACGTCACAGTACAAATCTGAACTGCACCCGGGGATATTCATCTTCTTGAGGCGAAGGGAAGTTTCGCCTTGTAAGAGCTCTGCCAGCTCAGTGTCGGTGGCCTGGAGTTTGGCTAATTCTTCTAGGTCAACTGGCATTTGCAATTCGTGGACTCGGGACAGCGTGTCGGCAACTATGTTGTCCTTCCCTGCGATGTGTTGGATGTCCGTCGTAAATTGCGAGATAAAGTCCAAATGTCTGTACTGACGCGGCGAGCAGTTACTTTTCCTTTCGTGGAAAGCATAACATAGCGGCCTGTGGTCAGTATATACCGTGAAGTCGGTAGCCTCTAGCATATGGCGAAAATATTTTATACTTTCGTAGATGGCAAGGAGCTCACGATCATATGGTGAATACTTAGACTGTGAGGGGCTCAACTTGCGTGAAAAGTATGCTAGGGGTTGCCAATCTCCGTTCCTGCGCTGTTGTAGGACCGCACCTATCGCCGTATCCGAGGCGTCAGTGACGAGTCCTAACTTGGCCTCATAATCGGGGTGAGCAAGGAGAGCAGCATTGCAGAGACTTTTCTTGCACTCCTCGAAAGCGTTTAATGAATTTCCTGTTATGTCAACGGGGTGGGAAGCCTTGACAGATCCGGTCAGCAGGGCGTTCAGGGGGGCTTGAATTTGGGCGGCGTTGGGTAGGAAACGCCTGTAAAAATTTACCATGCCCAGAAATCGCCTTAATTCCCTGACCGTTTTCGGAATGGGGAACTCCGAAATGGCTTTGACCTTGCTGTCAAGAGGTTCAGTGCCCTTTTCAGAGATTCGATAGCCTAAGAAATTTACCTCAGGCGCGCCGAAGGTACACTTGGCTGTGTTTATGAGGACGCCGTAGTCCCGCATCCGACTGAACAGCAAGCGTAGGTGTGCTTCGTGCTCCGATGCTGTTCTGGAGTAGACGAGAAAGTCGTCCAGGTATGGATAACAAAAATCCAAGCCCCTGGTTAACTCATCTACGAATCTCTGAAAAGTCTGACCTGCATTCCGTAGGCCGAAGGTCATAAAAGGGAATTCGTATAAACCGAATGGCGTTGTGATAGCGGTCTTGCAGATATCTTCATCAGCTACTGGGATCTGGTTGTAGGCTTTCACTAAATCAATTACTGTAAAATGCTTACAACCAGACAGACAATGAGAAAAGTCGTGTATGTGGCGAATGGGATATTTGTCCGGGATTGTACGGGCATTTATAAGTCTGTAATCCCCACACGGACGCCAGGTATTATCTTTCTTGGGCGCGAGGTGGAGGGGGGATGCCCACGGGCTGTCTGAAGGACGGGCTGTACCACTTACCAACATGGCTTCGAATTCCTGTTTAGCAATTCGAAGCTTATCCGGAGCTAAACGTCGAGGAGAACACGACACTGGAGGGCCTGGTGTGGTGCGGATGTGGTGTGTAGTGTTATGCTTAGGAGCGCACGGAGTACCAGATGGACGCGTGATTTCCGGAAACTCAGCTAAAATAGAGTGGTAAGTACTATCACCACCAGTCGGCACCTTTACACTGTGGACAACACAATCATTTTTATATATAGATGCTACCGTACTGACATTGGTTAAGCTATCGGTAAGTTTTTTATTTCCTACGTCAACAACAAGGTGATAAAACGAAAGAAAATCAACACCGATTATTGCTTTTGTGCAATCAGCAATGACAAAACGCCATGGGAAATTACGACGCAAACCTAAGTTTAAATTAAGTTCGATGAAACCGTAAGTATCGATAGCAGAACCATTGGCAGCACTCAATTGATATGAAGTCTTAGTAGTATGACGTTGTTGAAGCAAAGACACAGGGTATACACATACGTCACTACCGGTATCTATTAAGAATTTTGTGTCAGTCCGTCGGTCTGTGATGAACAGGCGACCCGTCGTTGACTCTTGGCAATCACTGGTCGCCATCACTGATTGCCCTGGGCGTTTCCCGCCTTATAGTCGCACGGCTGTACGCACTTCTTCGCGTCGGCGCCATGTTTCTGGTGGTACCAACACAAGGGATGACGTCGGTAACTCGTCTGCGACCTCCGTGATAATGACCGTTGTCTCTGGCCCGGTCTCCTCTCTCGGTCTCTGGGCCGTGACCGGTTATTAACTTGTGCCGTTAGCGCGCTGACCTGTCGCGTCAGTTCGGCTACCTGACGCGTTAACTCGTCCATGGGCGAAGGCTGCGACGTTGTAGCTGCGACGTGGTGCGAGGGTGCGGCGATGTCATTAATTCGGTCGGCGAGGTCCGCCAGTGCGTCGAGGGTGAGTGTTGCCTGTGAGGCGATTATGGGCTGCATGCTCGTCGGGAGGCGGCTGGTCCACATTGTCCTCAGGACGTCGTCGGGCATGTTGGGGCCGGCGAGGTGCTGAAGGTGGCGCAAGAACTGCGATGGTTTGCGGGTTCCTAGCTCTTCATGCATCAACAGTTGCTTTACTTTGTTTTCCCGTGAAACGGAAAGTCTTTTTATCAATTCCGCTTTCAATTTTTCATAATCCGGTGGTCCCGTCAGGATATCCTCGACCTCCGCCGCGTACTGCCGGTCCAGCGTGGCCACAATGTGGTAAAATTTGGTCGTGTCGTCGGATATTCTCGCTATCGCGAACTGGCCTTCGACCTGAGCGAACCAAATCGATGGCTTTTCAGGCCAAAATGGTGGTATTTTGAGGTTAACCACGTTTCGTTCGGGCGATTTAACACGTTCCGCCATCTTTGCCGCCCGCCGTCGTTGTCGTGTAGTCACGTAGATCTGTGATCGCGCCGTGTCTGAATCACTCGAACTCGAAATCTTCGCTGTGCCCGCGTCGGTGTCACCAGTTATAGCGTTAGGCTCAGGCGTTGTCATGGTGTAAGCCCGCGCTATTAATTTGTGTGCGAGATAAAGAAAACAGGAAAGTACAGTTCAAAGTTTATTGCACAGGGCACATCCACATAAGAAGCACAGAAAAAGCAGCACACAGAAGAAGTAGACAGAAGGAGAAAGTTTGAAGAAAACAGTTATGAAAAATAGAGTGAGAAATAAAGCGAGATACGTAATAAATATTAAGGCGCGTGTCGCGGGAGCGCAAGCGAGTGGCGCGGACGGTCGTCGTGATCGCTAAGTTCCGACTGGCGATGAGGCGGCCGAGCCGACTCCTGCGCGGCGCGTGGAATTTTTTACCGTTACCGATAAGCCGTGTGCTCGCTATTAACAAGCGGTTTCACCCGGCGATGCCTGTCTATTTATTTTAATTATGATAATTTTGTGTTTTTGTGTTCTGTATGAAATGAGTGAAAGTGTGATGTGTGTATGTGTAGGTATAAATGTACATATATGAAATATGATATAATAAATATTTTATGTTGTGTAAATATATAAAATATAGATAAAATAATAGATGTATGTAATATATGTGTAAGTGAGATGCCCACAAATAGCTTGATTTTTTCACAACTCTAAGAGATTAGAGATTGCACAGCAGACCTAAGAATTAGATATTAATTTCAATTTAATCCACGTACCTCCACGTATTCCTTAGTGAAAGGTTTTTGATAGACACACATACAGACAGGCGGACCTTTTACGGAACCTTAAAAATAATAATATAAAAATCTAAGCTATTGGCTGATACATTAAACATCCATACTAAACTATACCCCTTATATAGAACAGATCCATTCCCGTTATAAAAAGCGTCCTACATTTTGATGCCGGTCATAAACTATCTGTGAGATAAATTTCATCCGAATCTGTTTAGCCGTATTAACGTGATTGAACAAAAACATCCAAATTTTCACTATAAATATATTGATAGGATTTAGATAATCTCCAAGAACGTGGTAAGTATTAAATTATAATAAAACTACTTATTATAATGTATGAAATATAGCTATGTACCTATATATCAAAGTGCCGTTCTTTAAGTAAGTTTACAAGTAAGAATTACAAGTTACAAGTCAAATTATAATTAAAATAAGTACTTTTTAGAATAGAAAAGAATACATTTATTGTGCAACTGTTTACATTTTACATATTGATATTTTTAAAGTCATAATATAGGTCCTTAGAAAGGATTCAACTCAAAAATACATCATACATGGATGAAGTTGTTAAACTATCGACTGCCTGTCCTGTCCACAGGGATAGCTCTGCCCTTGCCCCTGCCCCTGCTTCTGCCCCTGTCTATGCCCCTGCCCCTGCCACTTCCCTTGTCCTTATTCCTCTCCCTCTCTCACTCCCTCTCTCGATCCCTCTTCCTCTCCTGAGATCATTAAATTCCCTTTCCTTCTGCATGTCCCTGTCCTGTCCCTGTCCCTGCCCCTGCCCCTGTCCTGTCCCTGTCCCTGCCCCTGCCCCTTCCCCTGCCCTTCTCCCTCTCCCCCTAACTCTCTCACTCCCTCTCCCTCTCTCACTCCCTCTCGCTCCCTCTCTTGCTCCCTCTCTCGCTCCCTCTCCCTCTCCTGAGATCATTAAATTCCCTTTCATCTCCATCTCCCTCTCTCTCTCCCCCCCTCCCTCTCCCCTTCTCCATCTCCCTCTCCATCTCTCTCTCTCTCACTCTATTACTCTCCCCCTCTCTTTCGCCTCTCCCTCTCGCTCTCTCTCCCGCTCCCTCTCTCTCACTTCCGCTCCCTCTCCATCTGCCTCTCGCTCTCCCTCTCGCTCTCCCCCTCGCTCTCCCTCTCGCTCTCCCTCTCTCTCTCCCGCTCCCTCTCCCTCTGCCTCTCACTCTCGCTCTCCCTCTCGCTATCTCTCTCACTCTCCCTCTCTCTCTCTCTCCCGCTCCCTCTCTCTCTCCCGCTCCATCTCTCTCTCCCGCTCCCTCTCGCTCTCCCTCTCCCTCTCCCACCGCCTCTCCCTCTTCCTCTCACTTCCCTCTCCCGCTCCCGGTCCCTCTCCCGCTCCTGGTCCTTCTCCCGGTCCCTCTCACTTCCTGTCCCTTTCTTCTCCCCCTCCCATCCGTAAAGTCATCTACTCTAAATTTTCGTTTCTCGCTTTGCTTACATATAAATTTTCATATTTCTGAGTTTGAAAATGACGAAGTTGTGGAAAAATTTGCAATCCTTTAGCTTTATCCTTTATCTCTTGGGAGACGATTGTCCAAAAAAATGTAATATGTACTTCCAAATTTTGTTTCTAATTTGGATACAATATAGAAAATAATATTTTTAATAAAAAAAATAGAATATTTTCTCATTGTCCACGTATGGGGTTTATAGGGGGTTTATGGGGTTTATAGGTACCGGCAATTTTTAAATTTTGGTGAAAAAATATTTCAGTGTTGCCATACCAAGAAAAGACAAAGTACTTTGAAACCGAATATGTCGCAAACAGACTGTGAATCAAAAAATGAATTTCGCAAACCAATGATATTTTTGAAAAAAACTATTTTTTTATTTGTTTTTTTGCGGAAGAAAAAGGCACGCGCGCTGCTTTAGCAGCGCGCGCCCCACGCAAAACCTAGTTACAATATAAAATTAAATTTAAATTATTAAAAAAAATGTATAATTCCGATATTGATATCGGAATTCCGAGATTAGCATCAAATATCGAAAATCAATATCGATATTGAAAACCTTCCGATATTACAAGCCCTAGTGTGAATGCGTCCGTTATCGCGCTGGATCGCTGTTTTAACACCAAAATTAAAACGACAGCCTTTATTTAATAAAATATACGACCGAGCAATAACATATATAAAACGTTTTCCTCTCATCTGAAATCTCCCAACTTTACTAACCACCTAGTTCTACCTATCTACCCTCATTCAAGACTACATCGCCACTTATCATTAGGTACGATTCTACTCAACATAGATACAATAAAAGGTTTCTTTACGTTCATCCATCAAAATCAAATGTTTTTTATTCCACAATTTCGAAATTTATATTTCCATATAAAATATTATATGTCACAGTTTTTCCTACGTTACCCTCATTAATAAAGTGAGTGCTATCATTAGCTACGTCATTTTTGTATTAAATGTTTATGATAGATTCTAATACATTCTTTCCTCCGTCGTATCTCTTTGTCACAGAGCAAAAAACATGTCGACTGTGTGAGGCTCGTAATACACACAATAATTACCGAGAAATGAGGGGAGGTCGGGCAAGATTAATCGCTCCAATCGTTATTGTTAATTGCAGCCATCATGCGTTTCTCCCCGACTTCCTCCGTAGTGAGCTCCGCCAGGGCGCGTGGGCGCCACCTTGCGGCCGTGTACATAATTACCTAGCTCGCGGACCGCGGCCCATCCCGACTGACGATGCGCTCTCCCAGTTATGTGCCACTATTTGTTCTTGCCTCCATTATTTCGAGGAGAGATGACAAGTGATAACGATCTTCATTTATTTGATGAAGTCCATCCGTTGCGAGCGCTCTGCTGGACTATTATACCCATAAACAACTACAAAAGTGTTATTATTTTTATTAGCATTTTCTTTTTGCAGAATAAATTACAATATTTTAAGTTGCGGCCTTTCTTTATGTGCACCAGCATAATAAATTGATAACCCGGAGTTTATGAATAAATTGGTACGTTTTTGAATATAGCGAAACTTTTGCATGGTTTAGATAAGACGCGACCACAAACACACCTGCTAATTCGACCGTGACGTGAGATTGCCGCCCACGTCTTGTGACAATGTCAAGAAACAATAAAAACTCGACTTTATTTCGTACGTTAATTAAGCTAGAAATGTTCTTGCTTTTGTCGCCGAAACGAAATTGAAACCACAATTCGGTTCCGATTTCGAGAGTGTCCTCCGTCAGCTACATCTGTTATGTTGTCTTGCAATTAGTGGCCCAGCGTCCCGGCATGGCGTTTACTTAACGTCGAGTTACGTAAAGCGAACCTAGGGTTGGCACTTCACCAGAAACCAATTATAACCAGAAGGCTGGCTGATTTGAGCATAAAATTTCTTGCTGTTGAGTTCATATAAATTTACTACGCAAAAATCTGCAACCACAATGTACGGTGTTAAGTAGAAATTTGTAGCACCTAAAACGTAGCACCTCCCCCCCCCCCCCACAAAAATGCATTTACGCCAAGTCAGTACTTACGTCAACACTCGTAGAGTCAGCTAACCGTGACGATGATTTGGGGCGAAACACTTGTTGCAAGTGCATGTTTCCTTTGTGGGAGGACAAAATATGTATATGTACTATGCGTATCTAAAGGGATATACAATATGTTTATATATTTTGCTGGCAGAAATTTGAATTAGCGAACAGTATTCGTACCGTCAGCATTCACAATTGTAGCCAAATCCCTGCTAGATGAGTCACAAGCTTGTTTATTCCTCCACTTCATTAGGATAACATTCTAACTCCCTGTGGCAACCCTACCGCAGCGTGCCCCACTGCACCCGAGCACGAATAATATTCCCGTCAGATTAACTGCGAATAGTAATTGCGTTGCGCTCGGAATGGTAACGTTGGAGACAGCTCGGCCCAGCGCCGCTGCATCTTGCCAGCTTGCCGGTTGCCACTTACCCTGTCTGACAACCTCTTGCCACTCTTACACAAATAATTGTGAAACAAACTTGGATTATGTCGATTTGCTCTTAAACTGCCTTTTGCTCTACAATATAATTATTGACCTTAGAATAATAATAAACTAGAAGCCACATCTCGCTGTCATTGCTAGTCGCGCGTTGTGTCCAGAACCGCCCGGCCCCGCCGTTCTTCCCACCCGCGGTAGTGTTGCAACGTAAAACATGTCGCATTATTTCGGGAAATGTTTGTGACAGGACGTTGAGAAAAAAGTAAAAGGCGATTATAATTAGGTCTACCAGATTCTGATCGCATCTTATTACTGTGTTTATAAAAAATGTTTCTCATGTAAGTGACTGTATCTTAAATATGAGAATCAAGTTTCTTTAAACCTAAATAAAACTTGTTGATCGTCATTGAACTATTATTACTTACAATGTTGATTGTTAATATTTTTATCATAATATGTATTAGTTTTATAATAGGTAATATAATATGTGTGGTTTGTTAATTTCAGATGAAAACATTATTAAATAAAGACCCCACCCAAATTTTCATCAATTTTTTTTGGAAAAAAATTATCCGGGATATTTCGGAAACGGTGCATCCTAGACTATTTTTGACACGATTTCCAAGCCCCCAAATAGACCCCCTAGTCCCTATTACATAAAGCACCCCTAAACCCCCAACCGAATTTTCAAAAGTCCAGCAAGGTTTATGTAATCGGGACTGGAAGTTCTTAAGGGGGGTTGGAAATCGTGTCAAAAATCGTCTAGGACGCACCGTTTCCGAAATATCCGTTTTTCCAAAAAAAAATTTGGGTGGGGGGTTAGGGATGGGTCCAGCAAGGTTTATGTAGTTGGGACTGGGGGTTCTTAAGGGGGGTTGGGAATCGTGTCAAAAATCGTCTAGGACGCACCGTTTCCGAGATATCCGTTTTTCCAAAAAAAAATTTGGGTGGGGGGTTAGGGATGGGTCCAGCAAGGTTTATGTAGTTGGGACTGGGAGTTCTTAAGGGGGGTTGGGAATCGTGTCAAAAATCGTCTAGGATGCACCGTTTCCGAGATATCCGTTTTTCAAAAAAAAATTTTTGAAAATTTGGGTGGGGGGTTAGGGGTGGGTCCAGCAAGGTTTATGTAATCGGGACTGGGGCTTCTTAATGGGGGTTGGAAATTGTGTCAAAAATCGTCTAGGACGCACCGTTTCCGAGATATCCGGGATTTCCGGTTTTTCCAAAAAAAAAAAAGTTGAAAATTTGGGTGGAGGTTAGCGATGGGTACAGCAAGGTTTATGTAATCGGGACTGGGGTACGTACGGGGGTTGGCAATCGTGTCAAAAATTGTCTAGGACGCACCTTTTCTGAGATATCCGGGATTTCATTCATTCACAACTAATTTCATTTTTAAAATAGATGATGTAATATTCACAATTACAAAACTACAAATAAACTCAAGTCGTTTGATAAAATTAAAATACTGTCAGTGGACGCGCGCGTTTAAGTATGTAAGTGTGTTTAGATATGTAACTAACATAGTGTTAAGAACAATGTAGACTAACCCAAAATATGGACTCTTGGTCTGAAATAAAGTATTATTATTATTATTATTATTATATTAAGTACCGCGCGGGTGTAGGCAATTTTTTCAAGGACAGGGCCGAGTAGGAATATGGCTTATTTGTGCTGCAAAGCCGGCGGCTTCAAAAGTTGACAGTCACGCCAGCGGCAAAGTGTGTAACAGTCATTACGGTAGGGAAAATCAAAACTGTTATATTGGCAACACTGACAAAATAGAGGCATAAATATGGTTGACAATTTCAATGTGAATAAAATATTTGATAATTTATTAAGACAATGTTTTATTGTGCTAATTACACATGAAATGTGATCCCACCCTTTTTCTTTTTAAGACCAGCTACATTTTTACACGTCGGAACGGCGCAAGACGGCATTATTTAATAAAATTACGGGAGCAATTCAGCCGTCCGTCCACAGGGGAATTTCCAGAGAACTAATCGCTCGTTTGTAATATTACGCCCTATTGGCGTATTTTTTGTATCTTGCATTTTAGGCGCGTATGCGGGGTGCTTGTTATTGACAATATAATTACATTTATTATCCTTCATTCTGCGTAACTACCACGTTTCTGAAATATTTGCGCCATAATAATAATATTATTGATAGAAACACCACGTGACACCTGACCTAACGTTCCCCTCGTCCGCTTCATATAACGTGAGTAAAACTAAACTGAGAGTTAAAGCCAACGTGAGCTGTGATTACAGGATGATCTTCGGCTAAACCTTTGCAAAGTAAACCGATGCTTTTAAAAAACCATTACAGCATTATCAAATGACTTTATTTCGCTTTAATTCGCCACGGTCATGGCTCTCAGGGAAAATGTGAACATTAAGGTTTATGGAAGTTGAAAATCATCCCAGCCATTAAAATAATTTTCGTAACTAAATAATCAAGAAACTTTTAATAATCATGAATACCGTGGATTGCACTAATTGTAAGCTTGTTTTTGTCAAAGTTAGTATCAATGAAAAATTTTAATAGCAGCGTATCAATTTTGTTTCGAAGGTGTGCAGTGAAGAAAATTAATACGTAATAATTATAATTATAATAGCGCGATATATCAACGTCCACCTAATTCTTCCGTTCGATCGGTAATAATTTTATCTTCTTACGATTTTTTATCAAACGCCTTTATTTTATAAGGCTACTACTCCTTATTTTTATGTAACTGGCGCAAACGAGACGCCAGTAATACCAAAGACATCATCGATGCGTTGCCGACCAAGAAAGAAGAGAGAAAAGGAAGTAAGAACTGGCTCCCAGCCGCCCGCAGTCCGCACCACCGGGACTCGACCAGTCGCTTGGCGGCTTCCTCGAACCTCACCTCAAAGGGTTGTTGCTAGCCCAGCAGGTTTCACGGAAAAATAACTTCACGGAAAAGCTTGCATTAAAAAAAATATAAAAATAATAATCTTTATAAAAATTCTATCAGGAGTAACTAAATTCCGTTATCCGTCGCGATGTGGTGGCTACCATTACAGCTCAGAAAGAATTAGGGTTTTTCATAATTATCACATTGCGTCAGGGTTTTTTTTTAAATCCAAAGGCAGGAATTTGGCATTTGAATAGAGTTCTAGTCTAAGAACATGCATTCTGGACGCACGCACACATTCATAATTTTAATCATTAGCAAACTGACCAAACTTTGTAGCTTGGTTTCAGTTAGCCATTTGATTTTGTTAGCATAAACATCAGATGTTGAAACCTATTTCGTAGTTCAGTGACTGGGTTAGCTCCAGCCGTCACTGTGATTGTACAATTACTCAAGCTGTGAATGCGGGATGAGACCTCGGACACGTCGTGACAGGGGACTGGGGAAAGGATTACTCGGACTAAACGAATCGAAAGGAATGATTGCGAGCCTCGATACGGGACAAACCCGTCAGTGATCGTAAGCCACAAAGAAAATTATGATAGGCTTCTCCACGTTATTTTTACAACTATTAAACGATGTAGAATTTAAAGAATTTTAATCACAGTTTTTATCTGCCTAGACCAAAAATAGTTAAAGTTGACCATTTTTATAGTAAAGTAACATACAATATCATTGGTAAAATACCAGTAATATTTTTATTTGAAGAAATATTTTTAACGCTTTTTTATTTTTTATGAACTGAATTTCACTACTTCAGTAAAAGCTATAACCATTTCAGTCATTGGAACCAAAATATTAAAATAAGTTTATATTTATATCTGTACTTCGACAAGTTTTCATATCCAATAACATAATTTGCTGAAAGTGCCGGCGCGGAAT
Organism: Thymelicus sylvestris; assembly: GCA_911387775.1. Taxonomy (NCBI): domain Eukaryota; kingdom Metazoa; phylum Arthropoda; class Insecta; order Lepidoptera; family Hesperiidae; genus Thymelicus; species Thymelicus sylvestris. The sequence goes on along the minus strand of OU426886.1, from coordinate 20,718,576 downwards.
TGAATCAAGCTTCGGCTCGGAGTCTCCGACTCAAAAGAACAATAAAGAAAGTCACTAGCACAGTACTATTGGAAACTTTCGCGAAATCACTAAAACTTTGGATTTGATTTCGATGATTCGATCTTGTAAATCGTAGAATAACTCGGATCAACAATTTCCAGTATGATATATGGAGAGAATGGCGCGAGGGCGGACGGCGACACGTATTTCGATTCGGGGTGAATTCAAATTGAATTTGTTTACGAATGATTTAAATCAGGATTATGGAATTGTATTCTAAAAAATACGGCGGTCAAACTTAGAGATAGACCATCATAAGCCTTACAAATATACAGATATTGAAATACTACGTGATAGCGGCAAGGGAATGACAAAATGTTATAATGGAAATGTGTTTAGTTTTTCCATAACGTAGACGAGAGTGTCTTATTAATCAAATTGAATTTGCCAATAAAAGCAATCTGTGACGACACAATGACGGCAGTTAGGTAGGGTAGGTACAACGGAATGAGAAATTATTAATTTCTTCGCAAATAAATCCCCAAATTGAATAGAATTAGGTGTATAAAAGTTGAGCAGCTGGACCTTTAATTGAATACTTTAGGTACAATGATTACATCGCAACGTACAGCATGGGTACCTAATTGGCTCGGCACTTAAACTGTTAAAAAATTGATATTCTTAAAATCGAAAAATAATTTAAATTATTGCTCTCATAAAAAAGAGATCTGACTATGAATCTAGTTGATTGTGCAAATTAATCAAACACGAATATGCTCACCTAACTAGTACCAACCCATCAATTGGGATTACGCTCATACTCATACATTACTACAATTGAACTGTAGGGATTTGTTGAAGCGATGGCGTTGAGTGACTTTCGAAAAGTGTTTGTAACAAACCTACTTCGAATAAAACTAATTTCATTTCATTTCATTTTATTTCGGTAGTACCATAGTGCACAGATTTTTTAACCGACGAAAAAAAAAGGAGGAGGTTCTCAATTCGACACGTATATTTTTTTTTTAATGTATGATCACGCAGAAATCGGCACAGGGTGGTCCGATTTGGATGATTCTTTTTTTATTGGATAGGGTATGTCCTGAAGTTGGTCCCATATTTTTTTTTAAAATTTTATTCCCACCCTAAAGGTACGAAAATAGGGAATGATTGATTATTCACCCGTTTTTTACCCGAAATTTTTACATGTTAACCCCAATAACTTTGTACTGGATGATCCGATTTCGATGATTCTTTTTTTATTGAATAGTGTATACCTTGAGGTTACTGTTGTTTAAATTTCGAAACAAAATTTTACCCCTATAGGTACGAAAATAGGGGATGATTGATATTTCATCTACTACATTTTTACCTGGTAACTGAATCTATAATTCATAAAATCAATAATTTATTATTAATTATAAGTATTATAGCAACTAAAAATTAAAAAATAATTACTTTTTAACAAAAAATAAAACCAACGAAAAAAAAACTGAAAAGAAAAAAATAAAATAAACCATTTAGTATTATAAATTAAGATCCGAAATTAACAGTAAATAAATAATTTTGAGGCGGTGCCAAACCAATGAAAAAACAAATGGCGAAAAGATGTGCGCCGCGCTGCTGCTGCCGTGTGCATCGCATGCCGCTGCCCTCATAATAAGTATTATGAATTTTATATAATTAATTTTGGTTGTTTGTTTGGCACAGTCTCAAAATTATTTATTTACTGTTAATTTCGGATCTTAATTTATAATACTAAATGGTTTATTTTATTTTTTGCTTTTCAGTTTTTTTTTCGTTGGTTTTACTTTTTGTTAAAAAGTAATTATTACATTGTGAACAGTGAACATTATGAACTATGTAGCCGCAGTCCACACGCGGCAAGTCTCCAACACATCACCAGTACTAATATCCGATTTTATATTTTATTTCTCGTTATCATCTTTACCTGTCGTACTGTCCCGCTGTCCCGCTGCGGCACGAGGTGTCTCCTCTCAATGCGTTTGGTATTAAAGATTACCTTAATGTTATTTCCGGGCACCCCGCACCCCGCACCCCGCGCCACACTATCAGTCGCGGTACAAACAAAGTATAATTCCAACGTGAAGATGAAACACGGTGGCTTCCCAACACAATTGAACAAACTCCTCGCGGAGATAAGGACCTTAACCCTCGTCACGCCTTTGTCCCAGTCGCTGTTTGTTTGTATTTTTACCCCCATTCTGCTTTTTCCTCATTAGGATCCTGTCACACTAACAACGAGAAAAGCTACTTGAAAAATACGAAACGGACGCGGAGGTAATATCATGCTATCTTTTATTTTTATTATTATTATAATGACCTCGAAGCCTTACTGCAGGTGTCCCTGCCTGTCAAACGAGGTTTGGGTTCAATTACCGGCCGGGGCAAACAGTTATGTCATAGATCAATGTTTGTGTATTAATAGGTCGTGCGGTGGAATTGAATTTAATGACGATTATTTAGCATAAAATATAGCCGATACTTGCCTACATTTTATTCGTGAGCAGATAAAATGTATACTATAAACAATGACATTGTATGTATAAAAAGAAGGTTACAGATAAATTGATCATGCGATATACACAGTTATTTATCTAGACTCTAGAGGCCTAACCTAACTTGCTATCAAACAACAAAAACTGAAACTCACACCGTAATTTATTACATGTAATAATTTATTACTTACATTGATAGGTCTTGGGGATACAGATGTAGGCAGTGCCGCGCCGCCAGAAACTACATGACTCTACCAAAACATTAAAATGTTTATTATATTAATATTAAAGTAAAATAATGTATACTTATTTTACTTTATCTAGATTAGAACGATGTCACTTCTAACTTTAACGACTTTTAGCAATCAATAAGTTTTCATACGCATTCAGTGTTACATTTATTTACTTACTAGCTGTTGCCCGCAGCTTCGCACGCGGAAATTATGCTTATCATATTATTTAGTACCCCTTACAGAAGAAAATTTAAAAACAGGTTCACTTATATTGAAGTACTTATATTTAGGAATTTACATACTGAAACTTAGGATACAATCACAGATCATTCCTCCGGGAGCGACTTTGGAATATTAAACAACATTAACATTAATTTCTTTCTTTTTTTCCCTATCTCTCTCCCTTTCACTCTTCCTCTCCCCCTCCCTCTCCATCTCCCTCTCATTCTCCCCCTCTTCCTCTCCCTCTCCCCCTCTTCATCTCCCTCTCCAACTCTTCATCACCCTCTCCCCCTCTTCCTCTCCCGCTCCCTGTCTCTCTCCCCCTCGCTCTCCTTCTTCCTGTCCCACTCCCTCTCCCTTTCCCGCTCGAGGTCCTTCTCCCACTTCATATCCCTCTCTCTCTTCCTCTATCGCTCCCAGTCCCTCTCCCGCCCGCACCCGCGCCCTCTCCCAATTTCTCTCCCGCTCCCATTCCCTCTCCCGCTCCCTGTCCCTCTCTATCTCCATCTCCCTTCCTCTCTCTCGAGCTCCTTCTCCCTCTCCTGCTCCCTGTCCATTTTTAATTTCAAAGATGACGAAGTTGCCTACTAAGTTAATTCCCTTAAATTAACCCTTTAAGGGATGATTTTCCGAAAAAAAAAATCAAAGTTAACTTTTGTTTAATACTATAAACTTGCATGAAAAATTTCATATATTTTATAACTCTAAAACTGGCGAAATTGATTTGTATGTAGTTCACTACCAACCCCTATTTTTAGGGGATGAATTTCGAGAAAGCCGTGATACAGTCATTTTTTGTGTCTGACTATAAGCTTACATAAAAATTACGACGAAGTTGCCGTACTAACTTCCACACGCTTGTTTAACCCTTTAGGGGCTGATTTTCCAAAAAAACACATAATTTTTAAATTTTGCTTCTAATCTGGAGCTAATATGTAAATTTTCATGTTTTTTGCTTCAAAAATGGCGAAGTTGCCTACTAAGTTCTATCCACTAAATTAACCCTTTAAGGGATGATTTTCCAAAAAAAATGTGGTAAAATTAACTTTTGTTCATAACTGTAAACTTACTTATAACATTTCATATTTATAACTCTAAAACTGAAGAAGTTGATTTGTATGTAGATGACTTCCAACCCCTATTTGTAGGGGATGAATTTCGAAAAAACAATGATACAGTTATTTTTTGTATCTAACCATAAGGATATATACAAATTTTCACCCTTCTTACTTCAAAACTGACGAAGTTGCCATACTAACTTGCGCCGTCTTAATTACCCCTTTAGGGGATGATTTTCCAAAAAAGCGCATAACTTTTAAATTTCGTTTCTAATCTTGAACTAATATGTAAATTTTCATGTTTTTAACTTCAAAAATGACGGAGTTGCCTACTACGTTCCATCCAAGAAATTAACCCTTTAAGGGATGATTTTCCAAAAAAAATGTTAAAGTAAACTTTTGTTTATTACTATAAACTAACATAAAAAGTTTCATATTTATAACTCTAAAACTGACGAAGTTGGTTTGTATGAAAGCGACTTTTAACCCTTATTTGTACCCCTTAGGGGATGAATTTCCAAAAATCCGTTCTTAGTGGACGTCTCCTTAGCATAAACTATCTTTCTGCCAAATTTCATCTTAATCGGTTCGGCAGTTTCTGAGATTTTTTGTTTAATCAGCGGTGTGTCGCTTTTCAATTTTATATATATAGATATTACCTAAAACAAATTACTTCATATTTGACGTGTTCGCGGAAAGACAACACGATGATAAACCAGTACTTATATCGCCAGTAACTCGTAACCGCTGTAACTGTGTGACGTTACTCCGATGGAATGAAAACCTCGTCCGCATACAATTACTGCCACGTCCGCCACCGCTCGAGATTAAGTTTCGTTCAATTTGTTGTTCAACAATTTAGCTAACAATGTTTTCGCAAAGCGAATTATGAATTCCCCAAAACGAAACTACTAATTATCTTTTTCGTGAGTTATTCAGTTATTCGTTTCTTCCTTAAAGGTGCAGCCGGCTGGGCTAAAGCAATTGGTTGAGATAACTTTTTCCTCTTTCTATCATTTTCATCTATGTTATTTTTCGATAAGTCATAGTGTTACACTTTAATTTTTTACGAGTAGGTGTTTAATCTTGATTTGATAATTTAACTGGAATTATGGTAAATGATTTTTTTATCAAAATACGTTTACGATAAAAATCGCCCCACGCTTTAAGTTATTTTAAATTATAAAGATTAAATTAGTGCAGGTCTCTATCGGCTAAATAGAGTGTGACTACTGTTTTAAAAGCGTGTTATTATATCTTTGCCCGTTCGAGTTCAATATAAATTAAGTGTTTCAAAACGCGTTTAGGACAAGTTTGGGTTTTATGTTATTTTCATAAGCGCGTCTGACAACCTAGGCTCGGGCTCCGGGCTCCGGGCTCCGGGCCGTGCGGGGACTGCGGGGAGTCGCCGAGCGCCATAAATCAGAAGTTGGCGAGGAGGTGGAAACTGAGCCGCACAGACAGTCTTATAAATGGTGTTGTTTACTCTCCGCTGACGATAACTTACCCCGTCAATTTACTTGGCATACACAATTTTCTACATCTTATACTTACTGTCTCATCGAATACCGTAACGACAATAAAGTGTCGATTGCATTTAAACTCTAGTCTCAAAATTGACTTTAAAAACATGCTTTTAAATATTTGAACTACATACTAACAATAAGTTAAGTATGGTGTTGTAACCTAGTGGAAATGTTGCGTAATTTTTACAAATAAACTAAATTGTAGTACAGTCACCTGTTTCTTACTTTTCTTTGCATGTGACTGTACCTACCGTAAGTGGCTAGAGTGACAAGAGTTTATGATATACACGTGACTAAGTCAGTGGTCATGGCTAAAGTGACAAGAGTTTGTACACGACACTGGCCGGATGATCACTGAAACCATGCTGAAAAAGTTTAAGCAAAGCGAGCGATGATGTCAAATGTCAATCGGCTGTAGTTCGTGTGCTGTCCGCGTTGTTTGTATAACGGGACCGGTCTTCGGTCGTCGGTCAGCTGCTCGATAATTGCCCCGATTTCCTCGTTCAGTGACACGTTAGCGCCTAGCGCGCTGCATGTCGCTCGGTTCCCATTTACATAATGCTGTTTGAGGCGGAGATTCGCCTTTCAGCCTCCGCATCACTAGACAAGATTGTCCGACGTTATGTTAAATTAACACCTCATGTATAATTGTATACTTTGGCCACGTAATTTTTATATTTTCATACTTAAATAGTACCTAGGTGAATAATAAAATTTGAATGTAGCTGACGGCTAGGGTAGCTTAAGCAGTAAAGGTTTATAGTCAATGAACTACGGAATCCTACATTGCGCATGGCCTGACACGCACTTGACCGATTTTATTCTTTTCTTCCTAAGTCGGTATCGAACTTGGCACCTTTTGCAGAGCAAGCAAGATCATGCCTTACAATATGCAAAACAATTTTATTACACCCAGTAAAAGTAAACAGCCAAAATAAGTAGATGCTCAATGGCAAATGGGTTTCCAACAGCTCCGACAGATCGAATGTAATCTGTAGCCGATAAGGTCGGCGTTGCGAGGACCGCGCCGCGGCGTCGGGACCGAAAAATGTATCGCGCCTCAAACAATTCGTATTTACGTTCCCATTAAGTTACGATGAGATTTTGTTTACAATCGGCGGACGAGCGGCTGATTGTCAAGCCTTTTGTTCAATTTGCCATTGTATTTTTTTATCACCCCGCTCAATGAATAACTTGAATCTCAGAAAATTCTACGCCAAATAAATTTATTTGCTAAAGTATATTGTTTATTTTTGCTTTTGAATTAATAATGTCGACGATTGTTTCTGTTTCGTCTGCGTAAAGGTGACAAAGTAAAATAAGGCTTAAATAAAATTCTAAGCGATCTTTACTTTGATGTTTGAAATTATGGTGGTCAGAGCGTAAACTACGAGTATAAACAACTTGACTTGTTAAGTCTGAATGAAAGGGATCATTTTCAAGACAAGTATTATATTTTATCTTTTAAATTTGTTTTATCTTTCCACGAAGAAACACTTCCGTAGATATAAATAAACAGGATAGGGATATTCGTCGGTCACTCGCAAAGGTTTCTTCAATATTGTGTTATCCGGGCTATCGGAAACGGAATATTATCGTCCCAAACATCAATAAGTAAATGCAAATAGGGTAAGCGTCAAACGCCGGGAAGGAACACTGGCCCCTCGGGGGCACCCTGTGACCCCTGTCCCTGTCCCTGTCCTGTCCGTGACTGTGTGGCGGTTATTTAATACTTAAAGATCACGGATTGTCTTGAATAAGTGCTCATCTTGTTTTATTAAACAACAGAATCCTACGTGTATATCATAATAGCGTAACCGGTCAGCTGTGAACTACTCGGCTGTGTATATTAATATAATTATCGCCATTTTACAGAAGTGTATATTATATTACTTCTGTAAAATGAAGATAATTATTTGACATTGGAAAATAATATTAAAGTAAGCAGACACAAAAGTGAAGATTTCAACGTGTGTTGATTGCCATCGTTAATATGAAACCCTTGTATCTGTGTCTCAAAGAAAAATGCGTGGATACTGTCTAGCATAGGTCCTATGTATGGTTCAGTGGTATAACTATAACTTAAAGGATTGATATAGTGGCTTTGGAATTAGCCCAATGCAATGGGTCCACTATGCCCATTTCCAGACTATCGCAAATATCGCTCACCTAGTTGTATAATGGCACATCTGCAAAAAATGCGAAATTTACTTTATATGATATACGTGTTTAAAACTGCATGATGTACATAGTGGTAAATATGTATTAATGTCTATACTAGTAGTACCCATACAATACAATCTGTAAAAAACGTAAAAAGAATCCATAAGTAAATTTTAAACATTTTTATAAAAATTTTGAAATTCGTTTCTGTAAAATATTATGACAAATGCAGATGTGCCGTTGTATTACTGGGTGAGCGATGTATTTATCCCTATTAAATAGTACTTTATTTTCGGCAAAAAAAATGACTTCTAATATATATTTAGAAATCATACCCCTCATCAGGCCTAAGCCGAGGTTCGAATCCTAGTTCTTGAAGAGCAGCTTCGCAAAAATTATCTTCTGAGCTGGGCCTTTTCAAACTCACCCCTGTGTCGAGCAGAACTACCATTAAAAAACGATATTTCGTTTACTTATTCCAATTTCTGTATAATCTTCCTGAATGTATAATCTTCCTGCAGACTTTTTCTCGGAACATAAATAGTAATTTAAGCACAGCGCTGGTACGACTTCATAATTTTTAAGTTTATATTAAAACATCGCGAGAAATTCCTCTTCAGGAAATACCTAAAGAAATATATTTATAGCTTATCTGTAAGAACGTAGCGCTGTGCGACTTGGGAGTTCAGTTTCAGCAAGGCTTCTTTTATTCAGCGCTGGTTCTATTAGAAAAAGCTAGAGATGACCATAAATTTGCATAATCTAAATTTTACTAACAAAAAATAACCGACTTCAAAGTCTCAAAAACTACATAGTTGTCAGATCTCGTTCAAATTTATGTGAGACCACATGACAAGCGCCTGTTTTCGATTAAAAAAAGAATCATCGAAATCGGTTGGCGTGATATTGAGTTATTCGTCAATTTGTCGCGCACATCTTAACACAAATTTACGACTTATGTGGTTTTCTCATGGATGCCATTGTCAGATCTCAATAAAAATATGTGGGACCACATGACAGCCACCAGCTTTTGATTAAAAAAAGAATCATCAAAATCAGTTCGCCCAGTCCAAAGTTCTGAGGTAACAAACATAAAAAAAAAATACAGTCGAATTGAGAACTTCCTCCTTTTTTGAAGTCGGTTAAAAACTAAGACCAAATAAAGGTATGAAATGTACCATAATTTAATGTTACATTAGTTTTGGACATATTAGAGCCTCGTATGGTGAATCTCAAATTGGGAAAAATCGTGTGTCTAATTTGAAAGAACAAAAAATATAATATTAAATAACAATTCTCCTTAACTCATTCGCTCGTAGCAACGTGCTATCCTAATTTTCGCATTGATCCTGTCGACTCTCTCAGGGTCGGAGATGTAATTACCGGAGCTCGGTACAAACTGTAAAACTCGGTACACAACATTGCGAATTTTATATTAAATTCGCTATTACGTGTCGCTTTGTTTCGAATGTAGGTCGTGTGAGAGTCGGAGTGTTGAGTGTTGAGAGTTGAGACCCGGTAAATTTTGTTTAACGCTTGAACGGCTAGACGCTACGGGTTTCTAACGCTCATTTTATTACGTATGAGTTAAGTGTTGCTAAGAAATTGGTATTTAAATAGATATTTCATGGACACTTTAAATTGTGCTTCGTATCGATCTGGATACAATATCTTACGGTACTCGTAAAGAATCGGGAGTTATCTGATTTCTCCAACTAAAGATTGTGTACATAATGAGATGTAAGGTATTAGGTACAGTTCACAGTTCAAAAATGTTGTACAGCTTAGTGTTAATTTAGAAAAACTTTAACGTTATTAAACATTTACCGAACACACGCGCGCAGGATCTTGATGCAGAAAGTTGTGCGAACAACCGTACCGGGGGACTGCGCCAGGAAATATATCATTTTCCTATTTAAAATGAAAGCCTTCAGACAATATAATAATAATATTATGTAAGTAGAAGTAAAATGTGTAATTTAATAATTACCTTAACGTGTCGGTATAATTACGTTTGGTTGTCTAAAGAATTCTACACATTTAATTTTCCTTACAATACCTATTATCAGAACATGATCGTTAATTCATACTCACCTGATGTTTAGGTACTCAATCGAAGATCTATTTAACTGGGGTTGTTTTATTATCCCATCGTGGTCGGTAACACATTTAATAAATCGGTAATTTCAATTTATAAATACAAATAAAAGTATTTGAAGTTTAAATAGCAAGTCCTCCAACATGAACAGTAAAATTGTGATTTATTACGGTTGCAGTCATAAGACGAAATTACTTTAAATGACAACGGCTCCCATCAGAGGCTCGCGGTCCGCAATTAGTGCGCGATGAATTCAAAATTTCCGCAGTCAAATATTAAAAGCAGCGAGAATTGAGGCTTTAAGCACAATAGTAAGTTAAAGTTTAAATTGTTGGATGTTAACAGGTTCGCGAGCGGGAGGATGCTACTAAATGCGTAAATCAAATTTAAACTTGGATCTCACCGAGAACAGAACAAAACCACATGAATGTAAATTTATAGATACGAGTTCAACTACTTATACCATTCCCACGTGAAAGGCTAACACCATTTTATTTTTATTGTATTTTTTATAACACAAATGCGGAAATATCTATCGGTTTTATTAAATAGCAGTGATATCCTAGCGGTTAGAACGTTGGTCTCCCGAACGAAGGGGCCCGAGTTCAAATCGTGGCACGCACCTCTAATTTTCAATATTATGTGCGTATTAGAAGTTAATTATCTCTTGCTTCGGTGAAGGAAAACATCGTGAGGAAACCTGCACACCGGAGAGTTCTCCATAAAAAGTGCTCAAAGGTGTGTGAAGTCTACCAATCCGCACTTGGCCAGCGTGGTAGACAATGGCCTAATACCCCTCACATTGTGAGAGGAGACCCCGAGCCCAGCAGTGGGACAATTATGGGATGTTGCATTGCTTTTTTATTAAATATTTTAAACTTTGTCCGTAGACTATTTTAATAGTAATAATCAAAATTTTACTAACAAAAAATAACCGACTTCAAATTCTCAAAAACTACTTGTCAGATCTCGTTCAAATTTATGTGGGACCACATGACAAGCACCAGCTTTCTATTAAAAAAATAATCATCGAAATCGGTTGACGTGATATTGAGTTATTCGTCAATTTGTCGCGCACATCTTAACACAAATTTACGACTTATGTAGTTTTCTCATGGATGCCATTGTCAGATCTCAATAAAATTTATGTGGGACCACATGACAGCCATCAGCTTTCGATTAAAAAAAGAATCATCAAAATCGGTTCGCCCAGTCCAAAGTTCTGAGGTAACAAACATAAAAAAAAAAAAAAAAAATACAGTCGAATTGAGAACCTCCTCCTTTTTTTGAAGTCGGTTAAAAAGTTACAAGACGATTAATACGTCAAACATCTATTATGGATCCAAACAAGTCAGTGAACAGCCTACATTTTAAAATGTTTTGATAAGACGAGATCAATGCAGAGATCATGTTGAAGCCACTTACGGAAGTATTTTGATAAAAGCGTCGTCGAAAGTATCCTTGTAGCTTGACGCAGGAAATGTGAATAATATATCAATGGTGCATTTGCGGTCGCCCATTACTGCAAGCGAGTGAATGCGAGACATTGTCGGTTGATGGGTTAGCATACATATCGCAATATTGCATATCAGGAGACACAATAGTGTCTAGGGCAAGTACACACACACTCCAAAAAATGTCACTTGACGCTATAGTCTCTTTTCCCGAAACCTAGTGTGACGTCACGAAACAAGCCGTCACGAAATTTTTAACTCCATATTTTTAATTATTAGCGAAACGCCAATACTTTATACATTCACATAACATTTTGTTTAATAATTGTGTCCTTATAACACTAAAAATTATTTCGATCTTTCAATTATTTAATACTTTACTACAATAAAAAATTTGGCCCGGTCCCTTTTTGGAATCTGAACAGCCTAAATTACTAATTTCGGGTGAATTTTTTCTACTAAGTTGGTATTGAATTTTCTTTTTTTTTTCTTCGTTCATGGCATTGGAGTATTAGATATTTCGATAATAATGGCCGCGGCCACAGACACATGCTTAGTAAGTAGATAGCGTATACAGACTATACATTGAGTGCTTGCTACAAGGAAATAATAGTCTAACTGGATCACAATCTTCGAAGATAACTGAAGATGGATGACGACACAATTGACCAAATTTCTATTGTGTTCATGTTATCTATTGTCCCAGGATATATTATTCGATGGTGTTCAAATATTTGTATAAGACAAGTGGAAAGTACTTATGAAAATAAATGTACCTTAGTAAATAATATTGTTAAATTTTATTATTACCTTACACAAAAATAATCATAATAATATAAAAACATCAGTTTTCATGACAAAGATAATTTTGAAGAAATTATTAAAAATACTAGCTGAGCGGGCAAACTTTGTAATGCCATATAAATTATATCTAGATTTATTTATTTATTTATTTAGATATAGAGACACCCTAATCACAACCCTTGGGTTAAAAATTATGAAATTTTTCACATTTATAACTTTAAATTACATCCCCTATTTTCACCCTCAAGGGGATAATTATCCAAATAAAGTTGTCACAATACTTTTGTTTTTATAGGTTTGGTAAATTATTAATTTAATTATCGATCGCCGAGAGTCGATATTAAAAAGTAAGGGTTGGTGGTAGAAGGGTTAAAATTTAAAATTGTGTGTATTTTTTAATGCCAAATCCTAAGAAAATTCAAATAAAATTTTTTGTCCAAAAAATAAAAAAAATTGGCGTGGACCATACTTATCACTTAGGGGTATGAAAAATAGTTTGCGTCCTATTGCTCAAACCTACTGAATAAACACACAAAATTTGATAACAATCGGTCAAGCCCTTTCGGAGGAGTTTGTAACTAATACTGTGACTTATGTATTTATCGTAATATATATAAATTACGTGTCACGTTGTTTGTCTGCGATGGACTCCTAAACTACTGAACCGATTTTAATCAAATTTGTACACCGTGTGCAGTTTGATGCAGCTTGAAAGATAGGATAGCTTAAATCTCAAAATAAAAGAAACTTTTGACAGAACGAAGTTTGTCCGGGCAGCTACTATATACATATAAAAATCAATTGCTGTTTGTTTGTGTCCCTTAAACTGTTCTAAGTATATAATATTATTGTATGTATGTTAGTCTGTAAGGTATTTATGTTATGGGCCTCGTTGCCTGAAATAAAGATTATTATTATTATTATTAAACTTGAGATTGGCTGGACCGATTTGGCAAATTTTGATCTTGAAATATTTGTGTAACTTCAGGGAAGTGCGTTTCAACCATAGATATGTTACTCTATCTGGATCAGAGACTTTGTGGTACCTGACGATCGATGATGTCAAATCGGAAGGACCATTCGACCAATCACAGGCCAGATTGAGGTTGTCCTTCTTAAATTGTAGGGTGTCCACACTTAGAAAAATTATGTCCTATTTTGATATGGTTCTTCAAAATGTTTTCTATATGTAATTTTTCTGGTAGTAATCATGATAATATTGAAACAATATATTTTATTAAAATTTCTTTAAAATTACCGTCTTTAAATTATTGCATTAAGAGTTAATTGAAAATTAAGATACACCATTACGGTACATCTATATCTAATACTAGCTATTGCCCGCAGCTTCGCATACGGAAATTATGTTTTACCTAATTTGTACCTTTTGCAGAAGGAAATTTAAAAATAGGTGAATTAATATTGAAGTACTTATAGTTAGTTTTATATACTGAAACCCACGATAAAATCACAAAGGATTCCTCCAGGAGCGGGTTTTGAATAATTAGCAATATTCACATTAATTTGTATTTTTTTTCTTTTTTTTTTGCAAAATTTTGAAAAACTGAAAAATATGTGTTGCATAAATTTAAACAAGGAACATTTGCTGCAAATTTGAAGCAAATCGGTTGATGTTTTAAAAATATTTCATACAAACTTTTATCCCGTTTCCCGGGGAAATCTTTTAATTTTCCGGGATAAAAAGTATCCTAAAATATGACCCGGAGTATTAGTAACAAATTTACCAATTTTCATCGAAATCCGTTCAAGGGTTTTCATGTGATGCCCGGACAGACAAACAGACAGACAGACAGACAATAATTCTAAAAAATATATTTTTGTGCTCTAACACGTTATTGAAGTGCCCCTTAATCAATTTTTTTTTTAAATATTCAATGTACAGAAAATTTGCCCTTTGAGTTTTATTATAGTATAGATAATTTCAACTTAAATGTTATTAAACCATTATAAAAAATCGCATTATAATGGTAGAATAATATAATATATCCTGGGACTATAGATAACATGGACACAATACAAAAACGGTCCTTTTTAATATGACGTCTTCGATCGTCAGGGTACCACTACAAAGTTATGAATCCAGTTAGAGTAATATATCCATGGCTGTAAATTGTAAATTAAGTACTCTGTGGTGTGGTACTCTGTCACTCTGTGTTGGTAGCATTGATTATTTAAATTATGTCAATTGAGTTGAGTTTAAAATAAAAATTGAAATGTTTTATTTGTTGTGAATTGTGATTTTAAGTTACTCTAAGTAATATCACAAAAGAAATAATAGTACTTAAAAGATAACAAGTATTTCTAACTTCATAAGTTAATAAATAATAATTTTAATGAATAGCCGAGGATACTTCAATCACGAATATATCAATAATATTAAGTGATCGAAGCGAGGATAACAATTAACACCACCGTAAAAAACACCTTGATAAAAGTCAGCGGTAGACTGTCCGCTGTCTGCGTTTGGCGTTAAAATCTGCTGAGGAACGCCACTTCGGATTCCCGCATTGACAAAGAGGAGAAAATTCATCATTGAATTGAACCATCTGAGCGCGTAGTATAGTAGTTCTTGAACACAAATTTGCAGCCATGGACCAATACAGCCATGGAGAATACCTTGAATGTATGACCATCATAACGCTGCAGCTGGGAACATTGATTACCGTAAATCTACAGACTAACAATATCATTGCTATTTGCTGCTCACCTCACCGAATACCGCATGCATGTATTGCTGGGTCAAGCTTCATTATTAGTTTTGCAGACAAGAAGGTAAAAATTAAATGATGTTTGTATTATATGTATATCTAAGGTGAGAAATAGCTATGTGTATTTAAAACTAGAAATTAATTCAGTTTTAACATTCTTTACATGTGCCATAACTTTCAATTAAACCGGTTCGATATTAAGATATTATTATTATGTTAAACTTGTAATAATAATTATGATGAGTAGCCCTGATGCTGCCCGGCACTGAGTAGCCTAAAGTCAATTAACATTAAAGTATTACATGTTTTGTTTAAAACTATACCTACTGATAGCACAGGATAATATATATCATTGTTGGTGCTCCATATAGTGTGTTATGATTATGTTAAAGATTATATATTAACTTACATTAATTTGTTAAAATTCTTGCCTAAAACAAAATGGTGTCACTAATAATCTCATTGTAATATCACTATTGCTGCATTGTAATCTTAATATATATAAATTACGTGTCACATTGTTTGTCCGCGATGGACTCCTAAACTACTAAACTGATTTTAATCAAATTTGCACACCGTGTGCAGTTTGATCCAACTTGAAAGATAGGATAGCTTACATCTCAATGTATAGTCGCAATATTATTTTTTGAAAGAACGAAGTCTGTCCGGGCAGCTAGTATACATATAATATTATTTTAATTCTCTGAACATACTTAAGTTAAAAAATATATTTGTCACATATTACTTAACAATGACAAACATGGCTCATGTACTCTTAAGAGGAAAGAAACATAATTTTTATAAAGTATAATCAATTTGATACTATTGTATAGTATTGTGCTCATGCTTGTATTGTTAGTAGGCAATATATAGATATTTCCTTATTCCTTATTATTATTGTTACTTTTTTAAGATTACTTGATGGGATTATGTATATTAGAATAAGCCTTAACCGTTTTAAACATGTTTACTTTGTGATTCTAACATGGTGTAAATTTGTCTTTGCTAAAAATTATAAATATTCAATAAGTAATCTACTTTACATATGCTATGTCCATGCAATATTAGTGGCATCTATTTCAATGGCTTTAAAGATATAATATTTAGTCTGGCTGCTATTTCAAACTACTTGAAGCAAAATATTGGTGACGTCTATATACAGACAAATAAAACCTGCGCAAAGCATGTGTTGTATTATACTAATAATTTGGTAATATGTATATATATTATATAGATTTGATGGGTTACATTATGGATAGATTGTCTATTTACTACCAGAACTGTAGAGGATTGCCGACCATGCTACATAAAATATATAATATGACATCGAGCGGCCTCTTTGGTTCTACAATGATCGGACGATGCATAAGCTGTCATGCTGTTATGCCTAATGGTACTATTTGTTTCATTCAGTGTTCCTTCTGCCCGACTACCTACCTACTCTATGTTATGCTTTGACAATAATTATGACATGTCATTGCGGATCAAAAACTGAACCTCGTAATATATGGACATAACATATCTATGGTAAAATATCTTTGATTTAGAATAAGGAATGTGTCAATATATTGAGAACAATACGTGTGGGACATTCTATGGGATTCGATGACTGATTACGGAGTAGTACAGATTGTTATTGATGTGAATGTTAGGAGAACTGGAAATATATCATGGAGCAAAGTAAAAGGAATATTATTGAATGACCAACACCGTAGAATATCCCCTCTGCCATATACATATATGTATGAATGTCCTTGTTCATGCATATAATGTTATAATCCTGACTGAGACGTGGTTACATGCAGATATTTATGATAGTTAATTCATAGATTCATATCTATCTGAAAACAGTAGTTCCGAAAAAAGTTTTATTTCCATTGATTGTTTTTAATACGCTTTTATTAGCTTCAGACGTATGTTAGTATGTATGTAACGGAATCTTTAAACATGATTTTGGCCGCCTTCGAAACGTCGGATTAACTCAAAATTTGGCATACCTATTAAGGACCAATGACAATTCAATATTTAAAGAAAAAAAGAAAGAAAGAAACCTAAATTTATTTTCAAAAAATCAAACTAAAAATTAAAAAATAAATAATAGTTTAAAAAAACTAAAAAAACACGCTTAAATAGAAAATCCAAAAAAATTAGAAAATAAAATTGAATTAAGAATCGTGTAATTGTAATAAAAGCGTGGGGTGCATGGTGTCAATGAGTAGAAGGGATAATATCTTTAAAAGCACCCCACGCTTTTATTAGGTACAATTACACGATTCTTAATTCAATTTTATTTTCTATTTTTTTTGTTGGATTTTCTATAAAAGAGTGTGTTTAGTTTTTTTAAACTAAGTATTATTTATTTAATCTTTACCATAGGTAGGTACATACCAATTATTCGATTTTGAAATGTGACATCACGAAATTAGGACCCCCTCCCACCCCTTGTCACACAATGTCACACTACATTGACCCCCTCCTCATCCTCACCCCTAACGTGTGACGTAATCTATCAATGGCCGTCCCCCTAATTAATCAGTATTGCCATACAAAAAATAATAATTTTCATACAAATGTTTCTTTCTATGCATAATTTCAAGCTCTAGCCTGCTTTTGATGTCATTTAAATGTACAGAACTGTCACCGTATAAATATTATTACGTCCAGTATTCGCTCTTCATACAAACTTAAACGGTCGGAACGCGCGTCATACCTACGCACATCGGAATAAGGCTAGTAAAAGAAAGAAACTGCGGCCGCCGTGTGGCGATTGGCGATCGAGCGGAGTTTGTACCACATGAATAAATAACAACCAGAATGTTAACTTCCTAACAGACACAAAAATTCATACCTACTTCCATAGGGTTGTCACTTGGTTTTGAAAATAAAAATAAAACGGGCAAGTACCTACGTATCGAGCGAGAGGCAGCAATGAGTAGGTACAGACGGTCAGACGGATGGACAGTAATTGTGTAGATATTATTTTATTATTATGTGTTCCGTTTTAAAATTTTGGTATATTAAAAACGGAGTAGCTTTGAAAGATGAAATGGTTGACTATGTAACAGTTTGTTTAATATTAAGTAGGTACTTACACTTTATTGTTAGAAATGAAAAAAAAACTTTCAAAGCAAAATATTTAAACAAAATAAGGGGTGCGAGGGGGTCCTAAATTTCGTGACGTCACATTTCAAAATCGAGTAATTGGTATGTATAGGTAAATATAGTGATAAGCCCCGCCCACCTTATTAACAGAAAATAGAACATTTTCTAAATTACTTGTCTATTTGATTACTAAACTACTAAATTGTCCGTTTACACGTATTAATTTGCTTAAAATCTAGTTAACTACTTAATACGTGTAAACCGAACTTAAACGATAAGAATAATAAATAATAACCTTATCGCCACTTTAATTATTTTGGATATTAGGTACCTACTTATTAACTAAATACTTCTTTAGTCTTCTTTAATAAGCATAAAAATGTGTACTATTATTACTTGTCAAAATCCTTTGGATATATATACAAATAAAGAAATCTATTTGGTTTTCTTCCCATTAGGTATTTAAACAAACAGTTCAACAGTTTGGCATCTTTAAAAACAATACGTCGCGTCGTCACAAAACGTCGCCCGTGTCACCGCAGCTGGCACACCTGAACTTGTCACCTTACTGTACCCTAGCGGGCGCCGGCCGGCGCGTTAGTTGATTGGTTGGCGCACGCTGCCCCGTCTTGTCGGTGACAGGTCACGCACACATAGCTGTGCATGTAGTAGTGTTCTCGCGCGTGGCGTTAGTATGAAGTTAACATTCTGTATTCATGTGGTTTGTACCACGTAACTCGGTACAAATAACTAACTCTTCCACAGACATATTCTGTTTATATGTCTGTGAACTCTTCACTATTTTTAAATACCTACCTACAAGTACGTATTACAATAAGTACCTCAATTGTTTATTTTTCATAAGTCCACCGAGTAAAATGCCTAGATTGATAAGGGGCTAAAAAATCAAATGGTTGATTATTATTACTTTTGCCGTATTGGGGCGGCTTAGAATACTAACCCCAATCCCACGCCGGATGGGTGTCGTAAAAGGCGACTAAATCCGGACCCCTGGTGGTAGGGCCCCTCGAGGGATTATATTGGTAATATTGATTTTAATTGTTAATAATTAATACCATTATTACTATTATTATTTCTCCATGGGGTTCGCCTGGATAGCTACCATCCTTGAGCATGATGAGTCAGCTGCCAATCGACTCGTGTTCCGGCTGGAGGCTTGAGAGCCAGTTCTTTCTTTCTTATTCTTCTCTCTTTCTTGGCCGGCAACACATCAGTGATGCCTTTTATGTTGCTAGTGTCCATGGGCGACGATATCCACTTACCACCAGGTGGATCGTCAGCTCGTTTGCCGCCTATTTCCATAAAAAAATTATTAAGCAACGTTTGCAGAAGTTGGACATTGAATGGATTGGATGGGCGACCTCCGTCATGGTACTTTACTGTACCTCCATATTGTAGGTATTACTCAAATACAATATAAATACAAAACTACAAAGAAACTCAAGTCGTTTGATAAAATTAAAATACTGTCAATGTCGGCGGACAGCCCTATCGCGCGGCTACTTCCGCGCGGCCGCCCGGCCGTAGGCAAGTTTTTCGAGAATAGGGCCGAGTTACGTTACTGAATATCTCCTTATAAAAGCAAAGCAACAACCCATAATTGTCCCACTGCTGGGCTCGGGGTCTCCTATCAGAATGTGAGGGTTAGGCCATAGTCTACCACGCTGGCCAAGTGCGGATTGGTAGACTTCACACACCTTCGAGAACTTTTTATGGAGAACTCTCCGGTGTGCAGGTTTCCTCACGATGTTTTCCTTCACCGAAGCAAGTGATAATTAACATGTAATACGCACAAAGGTAATATTTGAAAATTAGAGGTGCGTGCCAGGATTTGAACTCGGGCCCCTTCGTTCGGGAGACCAACGTTCTACCGCTAGGCTATCACTGCTATATCTCCTTATACTGTGGGACTATTGTTGGATGAGTTGGATCTTATAGATACACTTTGGCGGAAATAAATTTCCATACAAAAAATAATTTTCATACAGTTATATCCTTGTACCTATGTATAATTTCAGGCTCTTTTCTCTATTTGATGTCACTATAAATAATGTATGGGGCGATTGTAGGATCTCATAGATCGTACCTACACATTGATGGAAAAAAACAGTGTTACGCTACAAACAATAATAATTTTCATGAGGCAAAATCAACGGCTTCCTGGCTATTGATTTTTCAAAAATCTAATTATGCAGTTTTGGTTTTCGTGAAAATCGGCTCCGAGACTCCTTTGACCACTTTTCGCTATTCCTCATAGTTTTGAATTTATCCATCCACGCCCACTTGAAAATTCACCCCTGTATACTCTTCTGGCACATACTTGCAACCGCTAGAATCTTCTAGCTGTTTACATATACTTTTTAACAACTGAAAGAATGTTCCCTGAAAATTTGAGCCATGTGGGAGCAGGTTATGAATTGCACTCCCGATGACAACTTTGCTTTGTTTTGGCACATACTTGCAACCCTCAAAATGGGTTGGCAATTTTTTTTACACTTACGCATATCTAAATTATAACCTATTAAAATTATAGCCTTGTGGGGGAAGGTTAAAAAAGAATATTTTTTGCATTTTCAAAAAATTAAGGGATGATTACGCAACCGCGAGATGCCTGCCAGAATGGTACTTAATAATACTGATAATATATGATACTGATAATAATATACTGATAATAAAACATCGTAAAAAAATTCGAGCTCTGTGAGAAACGGATTAGTCAGATGGTTCAGTAGCTCTTAGACATATTGCTGCATATTGGCTGTGTTAGAGTTAGTATAAGAGCAAAAAATTTCTTGATCTTGACGTACCTATCGAGAGTAAAGCACAACTTCAACCGGCTTCGCGGTATAAGGCTTGCAATACATATTTGAAAAAAGTATACTTTACAAAAAGATATGAAATCCGAACAAAAACAGTTTCACTGTAAAAAAACAGGCCAAGTACACTTCAAAAGATAGTTACAAAAATGATAATTAAGTTTTTACAAAAAATTATGAAATCAAAAAACCCAAGTACATAACCGTTTTAGATTAGAAAAAAAAATTTGCTAGTAAAAGTAAAAAAAAATGGTGTACTTGGTGTGCATAATACTTTATAGTGCGTGCTTATTTCAAAATAATCTTAAATTATAATTTAAAAAATCCCGGACAGTTTTATTTACACTAAATAAGATAAGAACACTCGATTAAGCCACCTTTCAGACAAAAAAGATGAGATCAAAATCGGTTCACCCGTTTGGGACATACAGATACACAGACACACAGAGACACCGATACACAGACACGTCAAACTTGTAACATCCCTCTTTTTGCGGCGGGGGTTAAAAAGTTTTAAAAAATATCTTCCAAATTCAGTAGCGTGTGGTACAGACTACAGCCATACAAGCCGAAAAGCCCAGCTTACTATCATTCCTTTACTGTCATCGCTCTGCAGCTGTTAAATATTAAACGTATGGAATGGAGTGTTCTGTATTGGATCCCGAGATCCTGGGTTGTATGACACAGTTGGGCTTGCCTTGTTCTGACGGCCTAGGCTTCTAATGTCAAGTCAGATCGAAAATCATAATTATGCACACCAAGTACACCATTTTTTTTTACTTTTACTAGCAAATTTTTTTTTCTAATCTAAAACGGTTATGTACTTGGGTTTTTTGATTTCATAATTTTTTGTAAAAACTTAATTATCATTTTTGTAACTATCTTTTGAAGTGTACTTGGCCTGTTTTTTTACAGTGAAACTGTTTTTGTTCGGATTGTATTTTCTTTTACTCGTTTCAAAGTATTCTTAAAGCCATTATTTATTACTGCTAATTTCATCAAGGTTTTAAAAATAATGTAATTGAACAAATATGTAATTAGTTTACTTGTTAATGAAGGTAAGAGAATCGAAGGGTCCTGAGTTCGATTGCCGGGTGGGCTTGTTTAAAGATTAATAAGAAGACTGTACGAGTGCGCTTTTTGAAAAACTACATAGAATAAATTCATTAGAAATCATTCAGTTGTCCTGAATGTAGATTTATAATTATTGTAATCGGCATGGACACGTCGCAGCAACGTCACCAACCGCACACTCCGCACACTCCGCACACTCCGCACACTCCGCACACTCCGCACACTCCGCACACTCCGCACACTCCGCACACTCCGCACACTCCGCACACTCCGCACACTCCGCACACTCCGCACACTCCGTACACTCCGTACACTCCGCACTCCACACCGCACCCAATATTCAATTCCCTTTTTTAATACGACCACAAAAATGTGACAGCGATTGTCAGATAAAATTTGGTATCGATATTACGTCACCGCTTCCCTGGAGAGGCGCTCCGTCTCCTTCCTGGAGAGATTGCCCCGATATATCAGGCTAAGCATGAAAAGCATCGAGCAGAGCGCTATAACATAAATAGCTCTGAGTTCATTTTTCGTATTGATAGGGGGCGTGGGACAAAACTGCAGACGCTATCGAAATCCGTTTTGTTTGCTCTTACAAATTTTCTCTTAAGTATCTCGAGGGAAATCTGACTTAGTGACTCTAATAACATAACATTTCAAGACTATTCTCTCAGTTGAAATACATCGATACATTTTATCATAATGTCCCTTCGGTTACTGGAAGGCTATTCACTTTTGTAACTTGACAGCGGAGTTTCAAAATTGACGTTCGAGTTCTAGGATCACTTCACTTCGCAAGTGCGTACTAGATGATTAGATAATGACATGTCAATATGATGTAAGTTCGCTTTTGTTTTGTAACTTGACAGCGGAATACACGATGAGTTTCTAAATTGAAGTAAGAGTTAGAGACTCCCTTCACCTCGCAAGTGCGTGCCAGATGATTAGAGAATCACATATCAAGATCTCGGACTCAAACTTCAATTTTGAAACTCATCGCGGATTCCGCTGTCAAGTTACAAAACTGAATAGATCTCCTGTGCCGAATCTGTGTTGAATCCGTTTCTCACAGCAGTCACAGCCCTGTGCTTCTGGTACAATTATACAATTTTCCTATTTATATTTAATACTAGATCGCTAATGTCATTACTAGAATGTCGATTGCTAAACAAAGCTTGCTTTTACTAATTATGTGTATCAATTTCAACGTTTGAAATTAAAAAATGTTTGTCTGTAAAGTCGGTTTACGGACGGTAGTTTAACGTGACAACCTCATGACCGCTCCATTCAACTACGATCGCCTACGCTCGCTACGCCGCTCGCTACGCTACGATACGCCGACCGTAGCCGATAGTACCTCTCTCTCTCGCTTTTGCCGCTGTCTCGCTCGCGGAACGCTACATTTTTTCAAAGATGCGCCCGGTGCGGCGCTCATCGTTTTAATAGACGTTTTCACGTCAAAACCTAAACGGCACAATGTAAACAAAAGCAAGAAAATCTGGTAAAGTGGAAGTCCGTAGCCTGTAGAGATATTATGTAGGTGTTTTGATTGAAAGAAAACCGATAGTTATGCTAACAATGCCTAAAGCGTTTTTGACGACACCATCTGTTCAGAATCATCTTTCCATTTGCAAACTCGAAAAGTGAGAAAGGCAAAGCTAAATTTAAGCTGAGATTGACGAGGACGAGGAATGCCGTATGCTATTGCAAAATTAAGAAATACATAATATATCTATCTGTGACTTGTATTGTATTTTTTTATTTGTTTTTTAAAGTCTCAGATCATCTACATTATAAAAATGTATTGGCATCGTAACAAAGGCAATGTTTAAAATCTCAACTCCGTTGGAAAAGAGGAAGTAGTTCTAATACAGCTCACAAGATTTAACATACTAATATACCTACCTCATAATAACTGACAAGTGTAATATCGTATTCATTGTCAAGCTTGGCATGCTTAACAATATGTTGTGAATTCATGTTGTCTGTTACTTTCTATTATTATTCTACTTTCATAACGTTAATATCTTGATTTCTTTTCTTTGTTTCAGGTAACGTATCGTATTATATCTAATGCACCAGAATAGAAGTATTGTTCTTAACAGAACTGTAAGTATTTTATTTATAAAACAAACGAGGATTTTCATACCAATTTCATTGCGTAACAGTTATCTGCCATGCTTCAATGCTGTTTTGGCAGCAATGTCTCTACGTACGTCATAATGCAGTCCATGACTTTCAAACCTTACCGTGATCATGATCAGTCCAAAACTTTGAGCACCTTTTGTATTTTAAATTTAAAATACATTGATCAATAAATAATTTCCACGTTAATATTGGTAATGTGCACCATAAAACGTTGATAAATACGACGTAGTTTATAATACGTGACATCGCATATTAAGTAACGGATCCCGTGGACTCGACAACAAAATGATGAGTAACGGTTATACCTTTTCGCGTCATTAAATTTCAGTGCGTCGCGTCGTCGTCGCGTCGTGTGGTGTGTGGTGCCCTGTCGTCATACGAAAATGGTAATGACGGTTAATGACGTGATGGGGATGCGAAATAATAGTATTTTAACGCTAAGAGACACTTAACTGTAAATGTGAGGTTAGGATTTTATATTAGACCCTTGGGACCTAACTAAACTAATCTAAACTTAGAACGAGTATAACTGATAAAATAGTATTTTATTAAACAGGAAGGGCTTAATAATTATGTCAATGGAAATCTAGAAGAATTGATAAATATTATTAACATTGTTCTGTCTCTCAAGGCTTTCGAACCTGTGAATATGTTAGATACATATATAGTCTTTGGAGACTTAATCAATTTAACTAACGTGTATTTTATAGACTTTTAAATTTGAAATCCTTTTTTCGTTAGAATTACAGAAAGGTGCTTTATGGTGCAGGTAAAGAGACGATGAAGGTGGTTCGTTCCCTAAAAACAAACTTGTAAATCAATCTAAAGTTTAGTGTAGTGTAATCGCCGGATTCACCAGCGAATATTATAGTCTTTTTGTATTTTATTTTTACGAGCTGACGATCCTGACGGCAAGTGACTATCATCACCCGTGTACATCAGCGGCCTAGGTATCACTGATGCAGTGCCGTATTAAGCCGCCACAATACGGCTATAAATAAATTAATAAATCAAAAATAGTATCTATAATTTGTCAAACTATTTTGTTACTAATACAAAAATAAGTTAAGTTCCTTTATTTATTAATTATATTATTACATTTAAACGCCAACTCCTATTTGCCATAACCATCGCTTTAGATTCACTAATCTCAACTTTCATACAGTTAATAATTATGGAGTCTATAAATCGTGACCCATGCCATCACACGTCGGCACACGCGAAGCGACGGCTAACCTATTAGGGTTGCCACATGCACATCAATATAAATAAATTCATTCCATTTTTAAGGTATTTTGTTTAAAGAACTCAATTATTAATAATCCTAAGGTCAAACAGTTCGCGAAGTGAAATGTAAATAGTTTTAATAATTTAAACATAATTACAGTTGGCAAAAGATTTATACATATGTAATTATGTACTTTTTAGCACAGAAGATATAATAGTACATAAATGTTTTTAGTTACATACTATTGTGTGATGAAAGTGAGGGTTTATTCTGTAATACTATAAGAATACGAGTACATCGATGACAGACTCCAAATAGGAAAGCATTGAATACTATGCGTCTGGCTTAACATCAGGCTGGCGTTGTTGGACTGCCTTCTTTTGCAACCTGAATTTGTAGAGCTTGTTCATCGTGCTTGAAACGCAAAATCCATCAAAAGTAGAAAACTATTGTACACTTCGTAATAATTCAATTTCAGCAATTTAATCAATCGATTCAACATCTGAAAGCAACCTACGATAGTGACAATATTTTAAATAATTAAGTTAACAATAAAACTTTTTTTATAAAATTGACAACCCTACATATAACATAGTTCTGATGTCAATCCACCCCGGGTTTACAACACCACTACAACGCATATTATAGCGGCCGCTGTAAACACAAATTGAAAAGTCGAAAATAGACTTTAAAATTTATGGTCACAGATTGGATAAGGGCGTAGCTTGCCATGCGATGTTGACGTCATTCGGCGGTAACTCGAGTGGTTTGCATGGCCGTAATAGACGAAGGGAATACAAAAATAAACATTGCTATGACGTCAGTCGGTGGGTCCTTTGCACGGGTTAATAAAGCTGTCACCTCCTACTTTAGCCGTCTATAAATATTATGTTTCAACCAGCATTAGCACTTTTCACTTACAATATTTCTTGAATGAAAATGAGCAGACGTGTCTTCTGATAGTAAGTGATGACTGATGACCACCGCTCTTGGGT
This sequence comes from Thymelicus sylvestris, assembly GCA_911387775.1. Lineage (NCBI taxonomy): Eukaryota > Metazoa > Arthropoda > Insecta > Lepidoptera > Hesperiidae > Thymelicus > Thymelicus sylvestris. Next base: position 20,692,383 of record OU426886.1, on the reverse strand, counting down.
ACTGGAACTAAAACATGTACTAAATACTACGATTAATTCAAAGAAAGTGATCACGGAAGTAAAAACCCTGATACCGATGGGATTAAACCGCACACAGTACAGAGCCCAGCTACCTGCAACAAGTGGAATCGTTCGCAGTAGCCTCGCATGTTGTCCAGCAGAGGGCGCCATGCCCTACTCAGGTTGATGAAAGCCCCCCGAAATGATTTTCTTACCCTAGAAAGTTCCTGCCATCTCTCCCGTCGTAGATCTGCTGCATGAAATTTTACTTGATACACAAGACCTTTATACTGTAGTAAAAGTTCCTCGAAGTAGGTACGCGTCTTCTTCCGGCGTAAGTATTTAAACAGGAACTCTCAGTGTGCCATTAAAATATAATATTATCGTCATTCCGCGCTGTCGGGCTTGAGTTTCCTTGAGTTTTCCAAATTAAATTTACAGACTTGAAAGGTGCAAGTTTACAGATTTTACACGCCACGCGGCACGCCTGATAACGTTACGGGGAACTCTCAGCTATGCAGGTTCCGACGTAATGTATTCTTTAACATAACTTCTTAAAAGTTGGTGCAGAATGTAAACGCGAGCCACGTGAGCGGGGCGGTAATTAATGTATGTTATCTAACAAATGCTTACTTCCCTGTTAAAGCGCAATGGAAAAAAGTAATCTACAGCATACATTGCATAATTAAAGGTTATTTAATAAGCTAAAAAAAATAAGTGGCATGGTGACCGCGTTAAATAATGTGTAGGCATGCAACCTGCACTTTTGTTATGCAGCGGTGGCACGCCATGCCATCGACGACGGAATTTCCCTTATAAAAAGTATCAAATACTTTTCGTTCGGATAAAAAGCACTGGCAATAGTCCTGGCTCAGACACCACCGGGCGGCGGCGGCGTCTCTGTGAATGACGTGATTAAGGTTATCACATCGATGATGATGATGGGAAAAGGCAGCTTATCTTTTCGTGTTTAATAAACTAGCAAATCCGCCCTCGCTCCGCTTCGGGAAAAATAGTCCTTGTCCATACGTAAACTTTAGTAGATAAGAAACATTGAGGTAATACATAGGGAAGCTCTCTCAAACAAAATGTGTGTTCCACCGCTGGCTTGCCCTCCGTTCTCTTTTCAAACTAGAAGCCTCGTTTGCACACTTGCCATAGAGTAACTTTGTATATGACACTTGTCGAACCAAGACAAGCAGTCACCGACTCCAAATCTTTACAAGCTCTTACTCCAACTTTATTTAACGTGCAAAAGCGTTTAAACGATTTCAAACGTAATTACCATTGATTCGTGTAAAAAAATCCAACACTTTAAATTGGTCACAAGCGTCGCGTCGGCAAGCTTATTTAGTCCATTAACACGCTAGTGGCTTGCCAAGTTCAAACGCTGCTTATGATTTTTTCATTCAAAATGGCGGGAACATTGCTCAATAATTAAATTAAATTCGTTTTAGTTGATTTAAGTTAAGATTTTGTTTTCTTACACATTCTTATTACGCACGACGGCATTTTTTCAGTTTTTTCGTAAACAATTTTGACATGCGGCCGCAATGAGCGCAGCCGAGTGACAGCTGAGTGACAGAATGAAATGCTGCCGGCCGGCTGCAATGCACACCCCCGAACCCGATGTTCGCGGTGTCCCTTCTATACGCTAGTAATATTAATTCTATGATAAGAAATGGTTTTTTTTTCTTATTTAAAACTATCACGGCCAGGTTACTTTAAAGCTTAAGTAGTTTTTTGTAATAGTCGATGAACTTACAACTACGGAATACTGAATTGTGCGTGGCCTGACACGCACTTGGCCGGTTTCTTTTGCGTAATAATGTAGCACTGTTGCAAGCTAAGTATAGAGTGCAGTGTCTTTATTATAGTGATTAATGCCAGAGTTCCAATACATGACAGGAACATGAATCACAGGTTCCATACAACGTACCGATAAGTATTATCCCGTCTTTAGAACTTGTTTAGAGAGCCCTCTGAATTTGCATAATTAGTTGGAAGTTTAATCTGGACTACCGTTAGGGGTGCCGCTTAGCCTAAACTACTAAGCCGACTAGAATTTGAATTATCTACTGTGTTGATTTTAGGTTCGTTGGTATCTAAAATCCTAATACAGGGTGAGTTATTCAAGTGGGCGTGGATGGCCAAATTCTAAATTATGAGAAATAGCGAAAAGTTGTCCAAAGGAGTCTCGGGGCCGATTTTGATGAAAACTAAAACTTGATCATTAGATTTTTGAAAACTCAATATTCCAAAAAGTTTGTAACAATCACGTCATATTAAATTTATTAACTGAAACGTTCTAAGTTAAACATATTGTTTAAAAAGTAAATTGTTATAACTCTGACACTAGCTGCAAGTAAAGAGTGTACATGCGATGGGTCGTTCGATATCGGGCGGTGCAGCGGTGCACGGCTCTTGGCAGCTCGTCAACATATTAGTGGGTCGTCCACACACCAGTGGGTGTACCAGGCCCAGGTTAGCGAGAGCTCATGAGAACTGTGCTCATAAAGAAATGACATGAAATGAAATGGAACATGACTGAAGTTATGCAGTACCTTATCTTTTCTAATCTGTCAAATACCCAGCGAAGACGTACCTATGTCTTTATTCAAAAGCTTGCTTAGCATTAATGAAACAGAGGTATCAAGCAATGGGGCCAACATCAATTTGTATTTGAAGGTATTGTCATCGATTTGCCAGCAAGTTTGTATAATGTTTATTGCAGACGTGCTATTAATTCCAGCGGATGTTCGGATGCTAGTTTCCTGCGGTCGGCAATTGTTTCGTCCATTTGACAAGTTGTAACACAGCTCCACGAGTTGTGACAACGTCGCGTCACCAACTGTTACATTACCGACCGTCATAAAGTTGATCGTTCATTTAACTTTTGCTCTATGTTTTGTTTGCGGAATTTCTCTATCAAATGTTATGGAAATAAATGGAAATGGAAATGGCATAGTTGCTCAGCAGCACTGGACGTATTTTTGCAAAATTTTAAGTAATTACAACGGTACTAGGTTTTCGGATCTTGTTTCAGGCGTCGTAAATAACGTTTCAGGGCTTAAAAATGGACCAAATAATTTATTTTGTCTTTGTTTCAGAGCTTTATAGGGACATAAAAGATTCTCCGTTGAGAAAAAATACGAAGCGCAGAATTAAAACGAGTTCACTCTGAGGGAGCTTCTCATACGTCACAAATACTCGTGTAATACGCTTTCAAGACATCACCTGTCTCATAGATATCTACACATAAGTAGAATCACTAAAATGTCGAAATAAATGCTATTTGGGTGACTGTTAGTGTCTGTTTCTGCAAAAATGTTATTTATTATTGTATTTCACGTCCCATCGAAACACCTTCCCAGCGAAAATATTCTCGAGAATAGTGGCGCGGTTGCCATTATATCCACATTGCCATTTCGCATTTCTTATTACCGTTTGCCCGCAGCTGCCCTGCGAAAATAACATGGCAAAAATATTTAAGTCAACTTATTATGGTGCTTCGCTGGGAATCTTTTGTATACAAAGAAACGACCATTTTTACCTGACCTCCACACTCGTACATTTAGAGAATTGAGATGAAACGAATTATTTTAATAATGTGAGTCATTGTGAGTGGCTCCGCTCCGCGCTCGAATAACTAGCATGCAAGGAGGATTCATGGCTCCAATTAACATCACGCCCTAATATACGTTACATTTGCTTTGGTTTAATGAGGTCAGTTGGCCAAAGGAAGTGTGGAATCCTCGTTTTATTCTAGAACTACTATCGATTTATCGTAATACCGTCGGGATTAGTTATTTAGCTCGGTAGATTTGCTCAATTTACATTTGTTCGGACACTTAAATTCAGTTAGTATAGTTAGAATTTAATTGTAGTTCACGCCGCGACGCCGCGCCGCGGCTCGTGTCGGCACTGAAGCATAAAATTAGTCCCACTCGTCGCTGCGCCAAGCTGCCCCGAACTTAACACGTTATATTATTGTTTTAGATTATTATTGCGAGGTATGACTACCCACTCAGAATGACCGGAGCGAGGAACTATTAGTATCGTTAGCTGCTGCCGCTTTCGTTTGTTGCTACAAAAAAAATTATAACGGTATAATGCAGCAAACAATTACAAAGTGCGTTGAATCCCCCACTTTCCTTTTACGGTATGGCTATAATGTTATGGACGCCCATGTCGCCCATGGACAATGAAAACCACTTCATCAAATGTTTTGTCTTTCGTCGTCGTTTGTTGTTAAAATAACTCAAAATGTATATTCAAAAATCCTTATTTAAAACACAAAATTTAAGCATAAAAATAAAAAAGTTCGTCAACTTGCTTTGGCACATTTCAGACATGGCGCCCTTTAAAAAAGCACGCCTGTCGCCTGCGCGCCACCCGAGCGCCCTGTCAAAAGTGTCCAGGTTTTACTCGGACCCTTTCTAACAATCCCGCCCGGACGCACTCCCTACGCCCTATAAACTGGGACAAACCCAAGGAAATACATGGCAACCCTACTTCCAATAAACAGTGAATGCGTTAGGTGTCGTTGCCGACCACGTGATGACGTGATGACGTGATGAGCTGCAGCGTCCACTATGTTACTACGGCGAGGGCGCGTTAACTTCTCCCTTAGCGCGTAGCGTCGGAAGCGCTGTCCGCATTTTCAAACATTTTAAAATTTGATAAACATAGCTTGATATATCATTAACTTTCAGTTCCAGTTACTATGGTACGTTGATGCACTGATATTACTCATACTATTTATATCCAATCTACTATTCGTTATTTTGTCTTTCTGCTATGAATATTACCTACTATTTAGGTACACCATATCAACACTATCCATGAATATTGACGTCTGTTCTTTGTTCAGATTTTTCCGCAGAGATTCAAGAAGTTTAAATTGTATACAGCTCCAAGTGTCTTTCTGCAACACAAATATTATTATTATGTCGGTTGCTTTACCACAAAACAGGCCACGTAAGACAATGCAATGAATGCAAGATGGACAAAATAAGCAAGCACTCCTTTAATACATTTCCACTGGCCACAGCAACACATTGTTCAATGATTCTTATCGCATAAAAGCTAAATCGACTTTATCAAATTGACATCTAAATTTTCTCAATCGCCCTCGTAACGAGTTGGTTTCGAACTAAACCGATTGCAAGCAGAGAGAGCAGAGCGGCATGAACGAGAATATCTCGCTTAACAGCATAAGATTTTAAGACATACAATATTCTTCGTTACTTCTGTCTGCTGTAACCACGGAATGAAATAAAATATATCGTAGTTGCGCTGGTACGTACGATCGCACGTTTCGCGTTAGTGTTTTACGGTTGCGGAGCGTGGGTACGTGCCTTTATACGGAAGTCGGTTCTATGGCGGCGGTGTACTGGTTCGAGCTTTATGACTCAAATGTAGCGCCTCATTCATATTTACCCTTTTATTTCTCCACAACCGCTGCGCTAGCATTGATTTCAACGCTATGTACATTTTATTTATATCGAAGATACGAGCATGCCGCGATGCCGTCACGTACCATGCCACTATTAAACAACAAGTGGTCAATGCATTCCATAAATACGTATCGACAGGATCATCCCGACTCATAGATGCGTAGATTATTTGGATCATCGTCGGCATTCTGTGACACAGTTCCTTTGTGGCAGGAATAAAATGTTCTGAGAAAATTGAAACGAAACAAAATGATGTTGGCGGGAAAACATGAAATGATAATAATTTTATGAAGCGATATTGCTTAGAGCATCTCTCTTTATCGATATTCTACGAACCGTCCTGATACTGTTTAAAATTATGAAATAATTTTACAATATTCAAGTAATTATTTATGCGTTCCAGCTTCCAGCTTATTATAAGTACTATTATTTCTTCTGTGGTTCCAATAAACTATTTGAAATATTTTCTATCCGACTGCTGCGGTGTTTCTGAAGGAATTATTTTTTATTACTTTTTCAGGAGAATATTATTCATACAGTCGGTTTCTTTTGTACAATCTTCCATAATAGGCAACAACATTTTTCATTTTGTTTTACAATACAACACTTTATTTTGTGAATTTTGAACACATCATGATAGGGATGAATATTCGAGATCTGCCCTCTCCTCCCTGGAAGGGTTACAGCGTTGCCGAGAGGAATTTCTACTGTTCTATTAATGTTTACTGGTGAGTACTGGTACAGCTGGTGAGAGCCATAGCAGATTTCATATCTCGCTGGAAAAAATATATTGTCATCGGACTTGAACCAATATTGTAAAATTTCATCTCCGTAAGATAAGTGGAAATGGTTTTAATTCAATCACTTTTTTATCCAATGAAATCAAATTTTCAATTCCATTCTGCTTGCAAAATTTTAAATCAATTTTCGTTTTAAACGCTTTATAATGACGCTTAAGTAAGAAAGTAACACACAAAAAACGCAAATAAAATAAAAGCAAAACATCACTCGATGCTGACACTAGCACAATTATATTTCAATAGTAAAACGTATCGCGACGCAATGTCCTTGAGGAAGTATCACCGGTCTAGCTCTGAACACTGCCGGCGCATCCGCAAAGTCCCAGTGCCAATACAAACGCAGTGTTCGATATTTACCATGCCAATATAAAGACGTGCATTCTGTGATAAAATCAAGATCGTACGACAGTTCCCTCTTATTCTGTCCCATCTTACTCGCAGTCTGTTATATAACGCTGTGTCCCGAATATGAATCAATCCCCTGCTTGTTTGCCGAGCGCATAGAGTTAGCAATAAATCTGGCCTCCGAACTCGGCTGTTTGTTTCCGTGCAAAGACGTGTCAACCATAGGCGTAGCCAGGGGGGGGGGGTTTCGGGGGTTCAAACCCCCCCCGAAAAGTTAAGGACTGTCATTTTTATATGCTAATAAACCCTTAAAAAAATTCTAGACGTCATTCCGAATCGAATGAGCTATCGCACATATTTTTAGGAGCTTTATTTGTATTAAACACGTTTTTGAACTTTTTGACTAAACTAATAATAATAGATGGCACTTAAATACGTCGTGAGAAAAAATTAAGTCTCAATTATCTTTACGGTTATTTTATGTAGGTAATTTTACTCCTTGTATTTTCTTGAACAACCCGGAACTCTAACCCCCCCCGAAACTAAAACCTGGCTACGCCCATGGTGTCAACTGTATTATGTTTATCGTAATAATCCGTGGGAACATCGAAATCTGAAACAGCGATTTCACAGTGATGAAATGATAAACCTGTTGGGATTTTGTACATATTTGGAAATACAGTCTACGAAACGTACAAATTGTCCTTAAAATTGTACATGATATTTCACCTAAAACTGATTTATGTTCTAAGTACAAAGCTGGCTCGAGCTCGCCTGCACAGGCACGCGAGCTAAATTCGGTCGCCGTTATTTAGTTTCACTAAGATGTGTGTCGCAAGTGACAAAACCAACAATGTCGAAAGGATTTCAGTGTTATTCTCCAACAGACTCGGCATGCGATGCATCCAGTATGAATCGGGCGGGGATGTTTGTATAGCTCACGAGGACGGTATATCTCAGCGGGGACTGAGAGAGATGCAATATTATGTAAATATAAAGACGTGTCGTCAGGTAATCCGCTTAACAGTTACTCGCTGTTGCAAAACTATGTATTAGAGTGTATAATAATAATAGAGTTTTGAAGTGACTTACAAAGTAGAGACGTTTGAAAATATTAACGTTTAGCAAATTTTCCGTTTAGTTTTTTAGTATCAGTAGTTTTCAGTAGTTTGTATCTGATACGCAAATACCACAATACAACTGGAAGCCGAAACCCGGTTTAAAACGTTATAAATTATACCATTTCATTTCGACAAAATGTATTACGTAACGCCCTCCGAAACACACCTACTGTTTTTCACCGGTACTTGAAAGGCAAATAAAAATTTCTTTGGACATTTTCCTCGTGAACGACAATAAATCAATTCGGCAGAGAAAGGGTCCTCTAGTCATTTACTCGGAACATTGGAATCTTTTCAGATAAGTCTTAATTGTACTTTTATTTCCGTAGAAGGTAGAAAATTATTTGGTCTTATCTGGAATTAAATAAAGGTACTTTATCCGAGCCGAGTGACGAGCTATATAATTTATCGTCTTAGATACTTAAAGTTTTGTGTTCTGTATGATACTAGTAAAATGGAATATAGGAGAATGTACTCCAAACATTTCTATAATATTAAATATACACTTACACTTTGGCCAATGCTAATAATAAGAAATGTTTTGGACAAACAGATTAATTGATTGTTAATTGATGTCGTGATTAATATTTTTCCGATTATTTTTGGCCAATATTGAAATTGTAATTACGTGAAATATTGGTAGTAACAGGAAAAAGAAACAAAATACAGGTATAAATTTAGAAAAGGCAGAATTGTTAAAGCCTTACTAATTGAATGTGGTATGTACTTACTCAACATCGATGTTTTTAAATGCTCAGTTTAAGCAAATGAAATGTGAAATATTTCACAAAATTGACCTACCTTCCGCATAATTTCGTTGACCTCAACTAGGTACTTGCAAAGCTCGAGCATCGTTCTTCCTCTCTTCAGAGAGAAATGTCTGAATGACTGAAAGAATCCTTATATTTAGAATTCTCGTGAGTATCTCCCATATAAAATATATTTCAATCGAAGCTTTTCATTTCTAAGTTGAAAATTCAGTGATATAACTTATTTACTGTTTTAGGATTTACCACTTGTTTAAGAATATTGTATATTATGTCGCCAAAAGTTGATCAAGGAATACTCGGTGGGCGTTTCTAAATTTAACTAAATACAGAATTAACATACAGGTTACGCACAGGTTTCAAAAATAAGCGATCACTGATACACTAAATTACAAGGCCAGATACCATACTGAATAATAACAAGATAGTTTAGCAGTTTATTATTCACATGCTCCGATAGAGCGAAGATAGCATCGTCTGACACAGCGGTTATACAGGGTGTCCGGAAGTAGTGGATCAACTGTATAGGGCAAATAACTCGAGGGTTGACCTACCATAATTATGTTTGTCAAAAAATGGCCTCAGTTAAAGTGTCACCAATTTCAAGATTTTCATTTATTCAAAATTTTGAAAATTCGGCTATTTTGCCCTAATTTTTCCCGATTAATGTACATCTTATTTTTAAATATTCATACAACCATAAGCGTAAAGCAATAATGTATATCAATATCTCAAAAACGGTGACACTTTTACTGAGGTGATTTTTCGATATAATTATGATAGGTCATCCCTCGAGCTACCTGCCCTATACACTATCCACTACTTATGGGACACCCTCTATATCTAAAGGTTTAAACACACTGTGTTTGTATGTCAGTTACGAACGTAAGAAATAATATGAGAAAATGGTTTTGTTTATTGAATCGCCTCACCGACTCCGAGGTGTCGAGGAGCCAAGTGCCGGGTACTCCGGGTAGCCGACATTCCCATGATGATGAAGTCTTTGTTGATAGGCTTCAGCGTTACTACATTTAAATGATGTCTACTTTTAGGTCCCGATGTAGATATTCATTCTTATAAATACAATATTTTAGCAAACTGAACAACCAAACTGAAATATATAAAATCACATATTTGTTTTTATCTAGACACGCGGCAGCGTGTCAAGCCAAGTTCAAGCAAAGGAACTGGCTAGCCAGCGCCGAGTGTAATATTACACGAACCACTTGGTGCCACTTTTGACCCAAGTGGCCAGGTCAAATCTAACCTATTTTAAGATCTCACATTTTTAAATAACAGCAATTGTTATAGGTATCCAATAAAGCAAATAAATTGAGTTTAATACTTGTTCATAATGTTATTTTGTTCCTATAAATACATATTTCGATTTTGCATAGAACTTGCCACTCATTTAGATCTCCATTTTTTTTGCGGCGAAGCCCACAGCCAAGCATAATTTTTGTATTGAACTTGGCTCTCCTTTTTTACATTTATGTTTTTGGTGGGATATATTCTTAATGTACACACGCAGCTCAGTTCTTCTAGTTGTAATAAAAAATAAAACAGATTTCTCTATGAAAAATTATATGAGATAGAGCAGAGACTTAAGTAGGATGTACTCGTAGGAGCTTACACGACAGGTGAACTTATACAAGCCAGTTCTTATTGCTGAGAGCTCTCCAGAGTTCTGAGTGAATAGATCCTTATTATATTGTTCAATGGTTCCAGACGCCTTTTCGGACGTGCGAACCTTTCGCCGCACCAGATCAAATATTATTAAAAAAATAAATAATAAAAAATGAAAAAATACGCGTAATGGTTCTATTGTTCTTTCGCGAGTAGAAAACAACTTCTATTCATTTTTATTGTTCCACGTAGATATCTAGGTCACACCGTCACTCTCCATTTGATGAGACTGTGGTATTATGTTCACGTATTTTGTTTCAAAACCCTAGTTTACAATGTTTGCTTAAATATTTGCTACTGTATAACTAGTAATATTTTTTTGAATTGTAAGCTGAACTCATATGAAATTTAATTTAAGAACCACATTTGCCGAGATCTCGTTGAATAGTAGCTACCACGCAAGCATGTAAGCATACAAGCAAGCTACCAACCCCCATTTATCGAGTAACAAACATAAAATATGTTTGAAGTGATTAGCAGGTCGAAGGGCTCCAAGTGCCGTCCGCGGGACGCAGATATTTGTGTATCAGATTTACATTTAAAATTCATAGTATAACTTGTTAGCTGGTCTTGTTTGTATATACTGCTGTTTGTATATGCTGCTGACGACCCGTGTGGCGCAATGGTAACCATGCCGGATCGCCGCACCAAGGGTCCTGGGTTCGATTCCCAGCGAGGCGGAAATTTGAATGATGAGTTTGAATTTCTGTTCTCGGTCTGGGTGTGAATGTCCTTGTCTATGTTGTGTGTTGTCCATGGCACCCACGACACAGGGAATCCTAGTGTGGGGCTATGAGTGTGAAGCGTTATTTATGTGAAGCGTTATTTATTTATACATTTAAGAATCCGCAACACTGGAAGTTATAGTTACTTCATTCATATTATTAATTGTAAAACGAGTCTTAATTCTGGCATTAAGTCGTTAATTATCAACTAAAAACTCGGGTTTATTAAAGCATGACACCATTACTAAGTAGTATCAAAATGTAGTGGAGCAGCAAACTCAACAATTAAACCGGGACTTGTTACAGTAACATTTTAACCCGAAATTTTTGGAACCGCTGAGCTGCCGAAATTAAAGCAGTTGAAATTGGTTCGGCGAGGACAGAGCCAAATCTCATAACGGTGGATAGGGCAATGGCACAAGGATGCACGCTGTGGTACGGCTGCGGCATGACAACTGGATTGCTATTCATTTATTTGATGATTATCTAATTTGATTAATAGTTTCTTCTGATGTTCTTTTAATTGCACATGGTAACTATCAAATCTATGAGATAACATAATTATGAAATAAAGCCTTTTTTAATCCAAAAATTCACCGATATGCTGACTAGCTAGAGATCTCGAGGAAGTTTTAGATATATTTTTGTTTATTTTATTTTAGATACAGACAGTCATATAAGATTTCATATGTTACAAAAAAACTATGCTTAGTTACAGAAATTGAGTGCCAACACTTATATTTTTATGTTATCAAAAGGATTATTATAACGTTATTAGTATAACGATAACATTAAAATCTAGATCTTTTGATAAAGCTTGAGTTGAATTGTCGTGTCGTTTAGTCGCGCGGTAGAAGCAGCCGTATGACGCGGCCTTACAAAGCAGTACTAGTGAAGTTTTTAACGAGCGTCGTGCCGAGCGCGGCCGCGACTAATGACTGATAAATTTAAAATATTCTTGTTTATTCCACTAGCGGTAGGGGCGGTCAACTTTGTCCGCTTTGTGGTAATCACTCTGTTGGCCGCCACAATTAGTTGGGGTCGCGTCTCCGAATTAAACTTTTGTAACGGTTTTTAGAGTTTTATGGGGTAATCTAGTTGTATGTTAATTGTTACAATGTTACGCGGTGGAGGTTTAGTGCTCAACTTTGTGCGTAAATGTTTTGGTGATTTTCGAGGTGGTAAGGTTGGAAAAACAGTCAGTTTATATTTCGCGCCCCGCAGATGAACTGTTAGGTTTTCAAATCTTTTCATGTTTCCTTGCACCATAATGCAATTAAGTTGGTAATAAACTAATTTGTAACTGATACAATCTTATTTGCAACTAGGCGATGGAATAGTTTACAGTCCACCTCAGTAAACAAATCGTCTGCTAACAAATTAAATCAAAATCGATTCCATCACATAGAAAGACGAGAACATGACATCGATCTCAAACCACACGAATTTGTCGCTGAATTTTTAATTACTAGGCTAACATGACTTAATGTTATGTATCGACAAAGTGATCACGATCGAATCGAGCCGTGGCGTGGGGCGGCGGGGCGGCGGGGCGGCGTGCAGGGGCGGCCGGCTGCTGCGAGGAATTTCAATTAAAACCCAATTTAGGACAGTACAATAAAAAGTTGTGACAATTTTAGCAATGATCACATTTCACATCGCTTCATTAGATTCATTGGATCCCATGTTTTTGTGATCGGAATGTAAACGAATGTTAATTATTTTCACAAATGTATCGTCAAGTGCCCAGGTGGTGTGGTGACGTGTCGACAATATTGACTCGTATGTTTAGTTTAATGTTAAGGTCGTATGTATGTATGACTGTGTGTGTATATAACTTTCTCGTGTTGTTATGTTTAAGGTAAGTTGTTAGTCGTGAAAGTATTTTGCTAATCGTCTAATCGGAACTTACAAGATATTTATTACATAGCAACAAGTACTTTACTATTTTACACATACAAACACGCAAATAGGCAGAGTAAGTTTCATAAACCGACCTGACAGAGACTTAGGGGAATTGCTCCTGTCGGATATGTCTAACGTACTCCATTGTTTGCAAGATACGAATACCGAGTATATTTGGCGTACAGAAAAGTTGCAAATGCATGCCATCATATACCGAGTATTACCGAAGGTTTAATTAAAATTTCTTTGAAACTCCAACCATACCGTTTTTGAAATATAAAAAAAAAACATGTAAAGTTGTTAAAAATTCTATGACCCTCCTCAAACACAGGTCTGGAGATGTGATAAGCCTGCAAATTTAACACTCGGCTGCGGGCGGCGGGCGGCGGGCGGCGCACGCGAGGCGAAGCAGATAAAAAAACGATACGACGTAATAAACCGGCGGCTGGTTAAATAAAAAGGGGTTAAACTCGCGCCAATCGTTGCCGCAGCGTCAGGGTTACTTTGATGAGCGATTTCGTATGAAACGGCACGATTACGTCACGATTTATCGCTCGATAAATAGCGAAATATATGGTTTTTTTCTGATGCCGGAGCGGCGCGCGAGATCGTTCACCAGTCTGTTTAGTGCAACCGACATTGCGGCAGAGTGGGAGGTTCTCTTCACCAAACCCTACTTAATTTAAGATTTATAAGTTACTAGCTGTTGCCCGCAGCTTCACATGCGGAAATTATGCTTATCATATTATTTATTATCCCTTACAAAAGAAAATTTAAAAACAGGTTCATTTATATTGAAGTACTTATATTTAGGAATTTACATACTGAAACTTACGATACAATCACAGATTATTCCTCATTGAATAGTAAACAACATTAACATTTTTTCTTTTCCCTCTCCCTCTCCCTCTCCCTCTCCATCTCCCTCTCTTCCCTTGCCCTCTTCCTCTCCCGCTCCCTGTCCCTTTTCCTCTCCCGCTCCCTGTCTCACTCCCCTCGCTCTCCCTCTTCCTGTCCCACTCCCTCTCCCTTTCCCGCTCGAGGTCCTTCTCCCACCACATATCCCTCTCCCTTTCCCGCTCGTGGTCTTTCTCCCACTTCATATCCCTCTCCCTCTTCCTCTATCGCTCCCAGTCCCTCTCCCGCCCACACCCGCGCCCTCTCCCATTTTCTGTCCCGCTCCCACTCCCTCTCCCGCTCCCTGTCCCTTTCTATTTCCCTCTTCCGCTCCTTCTCCCTCTCCTGCTCCCTGTCCATTCTTAACTTAAAAAATGACGAAGTTGCTTACTAAGTTCATTCCCCTAAACTCTTTAAGGGATGATTTTCCGAAAAAAATAAAATCTAAGTTAACTTTTGTTTATTACTATAAACTTACATAAAAAAAAATCATATATTTTATAACTCTAAAACTGGCGAAGTTGATTTGTATGTAGTTGACTACCAACCACTATTATTAGGGGATGAATTTCGAGAAATCAGTGATACAGTTATTTTTTGTGTCTAACTATAAGCTTATATACAAAATTTCACCCTTCTTACTTTAAAAATGACGAAGTTGCATACTAAATTAAATTCACTAAATTAACCCTTTAAGGGATGATTTTCCGAAAAAAATTGTTAAAGTTAACTTTTGTTTATTACTATAAACTTACATAAAAAAATTTCATATTCATAACTCTAAAATTGGCGAAGTTGATTTGTATGTAGTTGACTACCAACCCCTATTTTTAGGGGATGAATTTCGAGAAAACAGTGATACAGTTATTTTTTGTGTCTAACTATAAGCTTATATACAAATTTTCGCCCTTCGTACTTCAAAACTGACGAAGTGTCCATACTAACTTTCGCACTCTTAATTAACCCTTTAGGGGATGATTTTCCAAAAAAACATAATACTTACAAATTTTGTTTCTAGTCTGGAGCTAATATGTAAATTTTCATGTTATTAACTTCAAAAATGACGAAGTTGCCTACTAAGTTCAATTCAGTAAATTAACCCTTTAAGGGATGATTTTCCAAAAAAATATATTAAAGTTAACTTTTGTTTATTACTATAAACCTACATAAAAATTTTGAAATTTATAAATCTAAAACTAAGAAAGTTGGTTTGTATGAAAGTGTCTTCTAACCCTTATTTCTACCCCTTAGGGGATGAATTTCCAAAAATCCGTTCTTAGTGGACGTCTCCTTAGCATAAACTATCTCCCTGCCAAATTTCATCTTAATCGGTTCGGCAGTTTCTGAGATTTTTTGTTTAATCAGCGGTGTGTCGCTTTTCAATCTATATATATAAAATTGAAAAGCGACACACCGCTGATTAAACAAAAAATCTCAGAAACTGCCGAACCGATTAAGATGAAATTTGGCAGGGAGATAGTTTATGCTAAGGAGACGTCCACTAAGAACGGATTTTTGGAAATTCATCCCCTAAGGGGTACAAATAAGGGTTAGAAGACACTTTCATACAAACCAACTTTCTTAGTTTTAGATTTATACATTTGAAAATTTTTATGTAGGTTTATAGTAATAAACAAAAGATAACTTTAATATATTTTTTTTGGAAAATCATCCCTTAAAGGGTTAATTTACTGAATTGAACTTAGTAGGCAACTTCCTCATTTTTGAACTTAAAAACATGAAAATTTAGATATTAGCTCCAGACTAGAAACAAAATTTGCAAGTATTATGTTTTTTTAGAAAATCATCCCCTAAAGGGTTAATTAAGAGTGCGAAAGTTAGTATGGCAACTTCGTCAGTTTTGAAGTAAGAAGGGCGAAAATTTGTATAGTATAAGCTTATAGATAGACACAAAAAATAACTGTATCACTGTTTTCTCGAAATTCATCCCCAAAAATAGGGGTTGGTAGTCAACTACATACAAATCAACTTCGCCAATTTTAGAGTTATAAATATGAAATTTTTTATGTAAGTTTATAGTAATAAACAAAAATTAACTTTAACAATTTTTTTCGGAAAATCATCCCTCAAAGGGTTAATTTAGTGGATTTAATTTAGAATGCAACTTCGTAATTTTTAAAGTAAGAAGGGTGAAATTTTGTATATAAGCTTATAGTTAGACACAAAAAATAACTGTACCTCTGCTTTCTCGAAATTCATTCCCTAAAAATAGGGGTTGGTAGTCAACTACATACAAATCAACTTCGCCAGTTTTAGAGTTATAAAATATATGATTATTTTTATGTAAGTTTATAATAATAAACAAAAGTTAACTTAGAATTTTTTTTTCGGAAAATCATCCCTTAAAGAGTTAATTTAGGGGATTGAACTTAGTAAGCAACTTCGTCATTTTTTAAGTTAAAAATGGCCAGGGAGCAGGAGAGGGAGAAGGAGCGGAAGAGGGAGATAGAGAGGGACAGGGAGCGGGAGAGGGAGTGGGAGCGGGACAGAAATCGGGAGAGGGCACGGGTGCGGGCGGGAGAGGGACTGGGAGTGATAGAGGGAGAGGGATATGAAGTGGGAGAAGGATCTCGAGCGGGAAAGGGAGAGGGAGAGGGATATGTGGTGAGAGAAGGACCTCGAGCGAGAAAGGGAGAGGGAGTGGGACAGGAAGAGGGAGAGCGAGGGGAAGTGAGACAGGTAGCGGGATAGGAAAAGGGACAGGGAGCGGGAGAGGAAGAGGGCAAGGGGAGAGAAGGAGATGGAGAGGGAAAGGGAGAGGGAAAAGAAAAAAAAATGTTAATGTTGTTTACTATTCCAAACCCACTCCCGGAGGAATGATCTGTGATTGTATCGTAAGTTTCAGTATGTAAATTCCTAAATATAAGTACTTCAATATAAATGAACCTGTTTTTAAATATTCTTTTGTAAGGGATACTAAATAATATGATAAGCATAATTTCCGCGTGCGAAGCTGCGGGCAACAGCTAGTTTTATATATATAGATAGATGCAGGTTCCCGTCACTGCAGTTGACAGAACTATAAATATTACGGTGTTCAAAAAAGCATTTTAAATAACAATAATTTATGGGGTTCCACTATGAAGTAAAGATATCAGACATTGAATAGTAACTTCAGCGATGAGAGTTATCAGTCATAACCAGCAGGGGGAGAATATAGGAAATGAGAAATAGAAATTTTAATTTTTTACTGCACCATCTTAACGCAGGCCAGTTTTAATTCGTAAAGTTGATATTGCAACCCATTGTTACTCCATCCTTCCATTCATTATTTAAAGTTTAACTAACACCACTCAGATCGGCCCTGGGCTACTGCAAGGCTATTCTGTTTTGTAACTCGACAGCGGATTCCGCGATGAGTGTCAAAATTCCTTGCCAAAATTGACACTCATCGCGGATTTCGCTGTCGAGTTACAAAACAGAATAGAATAGCCTTGCTGATCAGAAATATCTATTGTCTTATTCAGGTCATCGGTCCACTTGAATAAAGCCATCGTAGGATACATTATCATTCAATTTAATTGCAACATAATATTCTGCTCTGAAGGTCATCCTTCCTTATAACAGAAATAATAATTATTTAATTAGACAAACCTATGATCTCTCGCGCTGTTCGCAGAGAGCTGAACCAATTTCTCTGTCAATCTGAAAGATTTATTAAAGCGTTAGAAGTCTGTTTCCATGAGAGCAATATATCATGAATATTTTGAGCGCGGAACTGTCATCGGTGACGGCGATGGCGCCACCTCTGGGAAACATTTGGAACAACGTGGAACTACTATTAATAGCCTCATTGGTAACTGAGTGTTGTTGAAAGACCCATGGTCGAATAAATATTTGCTAGTAATTACTTTCATTAAAATTCAACACTTATTTTGCTTTCACTTGAATGCAACATATGGCATTCGTCTATTAATAAAATTATTCGTTGTATAACTCATATTTAATGGTAACCAATTTTAGATAGGACCGCAATCCGCTTAAACCCTCGAGAACTATAAGATGGAATGTCGCATTCGTAAACGTCAGGTCTCCTAGAAGATTTAGAAAAGTGGTTATTTCTAGGCAGTCTTTTGAAATTCAACTCTGTCTTCACCAAACGTAAGAACGTGAAATATATCAGTCGTTAATAACCATCCGAAAGCTAACAACTAGCAAATGTTGATTTAAGACTATTACTAAAACAAGTAACGGTGTCATAAAAACCGGCGACTGCCGCATCTTGACCACCCAACCATCCATCCATGAAGCCATCGGGTAAGGGGCTATGGTTCGAGTTACCGCAATAGAAATTATACGATTACTCACTTATGATTTTATGTTTATTGACGAGCCGCATGTCGTGATATGTACTATTATATCTTCTGTGGTAATGGGTTAGATGGACCACCGTTCGACGGGTCCTGGTTTCGATTTCTAGCGAGGCGGTTTGAATGATAGGTTTGAAATTCTGTTCTCAGTCTAGTTGTGTGTGTGTGTTCTTGTCTCTGTGTGTTGTCCGTGGCAACCACGACACAGGGAATCCTAGTTTGGGCTGATTTTGATGTTTCATGAACGGTGCAGATTAAGAAAAATAATTACCTGTTGCCATTTAAATCTTAGTCCTAGTGTTATTAGTCGTAACTTCTTATTATAATTTATTATTTTGCCGAAGCACAAACTTGATTCTAGGCGAACTCCACGCAGGGTTTATTTAGAAATCACTCTGCAGATTACCTAGTAGATTACATAAGCAGTTCTCCTTCCTGTCCCCCCTCCGTCTCTCAGGCTGCGAAGTATTCTAATCCTATTAAGGTCACAGCTCAAAGGCTTCGTCTCTTAACCTCAGCGCAGTAAGTTAAGTGAGAATTTATAAAGTAAAAACTCTCCATACTTAGTACGTCTGTTTGAATACTTTTCTTTACATATTCAACCTTATTTAAGTCACACTGACTCTGAAGACTAAAGCTAAATACCTGTACTATTTTGTATTGCGTTTCGAATGTGAGATGACTGGTGACGCCAAAAATATGAATAATTTTTCTGCGCTTGAAAGTTATAAAAATTTGGGAAGTCGAGTTGGCAACAATCTCCTGACTACATTGCATACTATGCATGTATGCGCACTGGCCTTGAAACCTTCGTTTTCTATGGAGATATGAGGTATCACAAACAGCATTACAGACCTCAATCAATTAAAATTCGAAGCCAAGCCGGCACCCTAAGCCTGCAAATGAAATGGTGATTGTTCACAGATAAAATATTAAAACAACACCCTCAGCAGGCGATTAACAATTCAGAGTCAGACGGGCGTCGCGTGTCGCGCCTCGCAACACTGTTCAATGTTAAACCGATTTGCGGGACCACCGATTCCTTCCATTAAACAATTAACCCACGTTCAGAATCTTGTTTAAACAACGAAATCCAATTTTAAAGTTGTTTTCGCAATCCCACTCGT
Organism: Thymelicus sylvestris; assembly: GCA_911387775.1. Lineage (NCBI taxonomy): Eukaryota > Metazoa > Arthropoda > Insecta > Lepidoptera > Hesperiidae > Thymelicus > Thymelicus sylvestris. The sequence goes on along the minus strand of OU426886.1, from coordinate 20,673,220 downwards.
ATCAGTGGTCGAAGTGACCCTGGATAATGACTGCTGAGTCCATCCTCTGGCGCTAAAACGATTAGAGATCGGTTATATCGGTGCAATGGCAGTAAAAGAAATGTTATTCCAGAAATCTGCAGTTGATTCAGCATTTTGTTTATCCTTCCAGAAACAGTTTTACTGGTCGAAGTGTAATGTTTAACTTCAAGTTTTATTGCATACTTTTACTTAATTGATTTTCTCATTACTTATTGTTTTAGTTCTTGATTTTTACATAAAGTATGAATCAGCCAACAGTAGACGATGATGCGTTTATACGGCTATATAATCATTATTGTTGTATAATTATGTATGTGGCTCAAAATTTCTAAATGATGCAAGTAAATAATTATATAGTCCCGTGATAAAATGAACCAGTTATTTGGAGTATGGATAATGGATAATGGAGGTGCGTTGCGGTTTCTTAAAAAGTGCTGACGTGTGACGTACCTACAGTGCAACAATACACCTGCAATGAGACGTGTCGGTTTAACGATGTACTTCCAAAATTCATGATTCCAGCGTCACAAGCTCGTATTGACGAGAAGCTCGTGCAATCAAAGGGAATTTGGCCTCCAGAGAACTTTCGTTGACGAGTTTAGAACCGAAATAATTAGGGCAAGAATTTTTAGTGGGTCCAGATACTTTGCGCTCCGGTCAGGTTGATTGGGTCGGTGATAAATAGCAGATTTAAGGTAAACTTTGGAACATTATCAGTTTCTAATCTGGCGTGCTACGTTTACGTAATGTCTATTTCATTGGGTCATGCTCCTGAATTTGAAATTCCTTTTGTAACAAGCAAAGTTTTTATTATACGTACTGAATTACTTTTATGTAATGAAAAATCAACATAAAAACAAAAGTAAACTGAAAGCAGTAATCGAGAATTTTATGTTAATTTTTGTTCCGATTCATAATTGAAATAGAAGAAAATGCTGTGTTGGCTAAAAGCCCGCTTATTGTAGGTACCTTTTTATTAAGTGCCATAAAGTGTCAGCACCGACTCACTCGTCACATTGCGAAAGTGTTGACACAGCGACACAACCTCCGCTGTTGCTACATAAACCGCAAATATATCCTGAAACGTTCGAAATGAAATGGATGAAATGTTCGTCACATATAATTATACATAGTATGTACAAGTGTATTGTGGTAATATGAGCGATATCACGGCGAGGCGGGTCAGGGGGGCAGGCGACGTTTTCCCAGCGTTGTTGATACTGTCCTTCGGCCTTCGTATAACAGAATCCTGGTCACGTCCGCCGCGGCTCACACGCGCCGGAGCCGCGCCACGGCCGCGCGGGACACGCAACGTCCTTGAACCTATCCCACAATTACGCCTCGTTATGAGATTATCCGGGGCTCAGGCGGGTCAGCGCTCCCCGATCGCATTATGCGACCACATAATAGCCTGAATTTTTATCAACACTCCCCAGTTTTCTTCCCAAATTGAAATCTTTAATGTGAAGAATCAATATAACATTTTAGGAGATTTACGAATTTTTGCTTCGTTTTTCGATGAAATGAGATTTAAATTCCGATATTTATGAATTTAATCCAGTGGTGCCGCAAAATGTGATTATGATACGCGTAGATAAAATATTTATGATTTACTTCAATATTCTTACGAGAATTGGGCATTTTTGGGGTGTAGAGGGCTAAAGTTAAACTACGAATAAAATAAAGATGACACACGGCCTCATTAGAATTAATGGTATTTTTTTTTTTTACATCATCTAACATCAGATCGATAGTACAACTGTAGCTGATAGATTTCTATTTTTAGAAAGAAAGAAAGAAAGAACACATATACATCACATACATGAAACATATACATGAAAGACATCTGAGGAAAACTATCAGTGATGGTATTAACGGAATAGATTTCATAAAAATTATAAAATAAAAGTATTTGCCGGTAAGTACCTACGTTGTTTGTTTAGTTTGTTGAGACGTAGTTTTGATGTATTGTCTTAATTAATGATGTAAAATTTGTTAAAATAATTCAGTAGGTACTTATTCATAATTTTCAAGAGGCTTAAGCAGCGAACGAATGTCATCCACGAAATTTTTTGCACGATTCATTTTTGATACTCGGCCAAATAACATCAAGTGTGTGACCTGTGATGTTCACGCAACAATACAAATAACATTTTTAATTCTCACGGATTCCGTTCAGATTCCTCCCCAGCTACCATAGTAGATACATTTATGGAACAGGATTCAAGACGTGACCGTTAAGCAAATAGGCCAATGGATTTATCTTAGAGAATAAAATACTTAAAAGATAACTCGGTGCCTCGAGCATCATAACACAAAGGAGGCTTCGTTAGGCGACATCTCTGACGGGTGCAATTTGAAACGCTGTAAAAAGAATTCGCTAACAAGCGTCGCGAATCACTCTGCCCGGCGAAATACAATTTCTGCCGCGCCGGCAACCGCGAAACTGGATTTAGTAAGATGCGCCTCTAACGACTTGTGTTGTCCTGGTACCGCCGCCACCGCCTCTCCACCACTGTTATGAAACTCGGCATGATACTGTTATATAATTCCATGAAAGACTCCTTCCGCATCATCTACATTTTAAGCTATTAAATATTCACTATTCACTCAAAACAATATTGAAAGAGCTATCGGAATTTGACTGGTACAGGTTCGTAATAATCCGATACAAACAGCAGATATTCCTAGAAAGTGCCTGCCATACGTTTCACAAAGGTGAAGTTCTGTTGTAGTATAGGTTGACCCACAGTTAAATGTGTATTGAAATTATCCACCTACATCATCGGTAGATGAAATTGATTCCTGTTATTGATACTGCTACCATATCTGTATTATAATATGTAGCCCATAATCCTGCAAGAAAGGTTTCCTTCAAATAATAATAATTCTTTACTGCAATATTTGCAGAAGCGAGTGCCGCGTACAAAGTTTCGCGTATGAATATGTACAGTGAGTGTTCTCGCGTCAACAAACCATTTTCTATCAAAAACCGTTTCAAAGTCGTGGCTCATAATTTAAAAGCCTACGCGTTTTAATGACGCGGCCCTAAACAAAACAATATCCAAGAGAGGCGAAGGTTTTCATTCGCGGTAGACTAGTTTCCGGTCGGCGCGGCGCGGCGGCGATGTTCATTGAGCTCCCCTCTAATGGGTCACAATGGAGCCTTTATTACCCTTAAATGAACCCTTGCGTCTACGGTTTGACACCCCGCCGTGTTATGGTAATGCACTACTTAGGTTGTGTGAGTAGTCTCGTGTTTTTCAGAAATTATTAAGCAGAGCCCACCGTAGTTCACACTTGTGATCAACGTTATTGTTTTCACCCGATGCGCCTGTACGGAAGTCATTTTACAATATGTGAAGGGTACGTTTGTCAGTTGTCGCATTCTATTTTAGTCTACGCGATGATGTCTAAGCACAATCAGGTACCACTAATATCAGACTACGACTCAAGACCTTGTAAAATAAATTATCCTTTTGCTGTGAGTATAAATATTGTTTAACGTTAGCAATAAAAGTTCCATCTTTATTTGGAATTTTATATATCAAGGACAAGATGAAGACAATTTTAATTGTACCTACCTCATTTGTCGAATTGCGTTGTTCGGGCACAGATGAATGTATGTACATACTAGTTACCTATTCAGTTTAATTGCGTACGTCCTAAAACCATAACCCTTTTGGCTCTCGACTAAAAATATTCACCTTTAAGGCATAGTAGGACCTCCGAAAGTGGGCACAATGTTACTTTATAATGCTTATTCATTCCGGCGCCCATCTGCGCCGTAATGGCTTGCTTGATGATGATGACACCGCAAACCCGTTCGCTAGCTCCCGACATAAAACAACTTAAATTTGCCTAAAGCGAACAATGTGGAAACAGATGCCAGGTTTCGGATTGTTACCACCCAAAAAAGTTCCATTTCGAACAAATGACAGACTCAGATGCTCACGACGCTAATGTCCCGAGTGGCATTTACAACACTCGTTAATATTTTGGCAGCGAAATATAACGGCTGTATCAGCGAGTGACGAACACAAAGGGGGCCATTCGTCTAACCGACGTTCGGCCGCTAATCTGGATGGATACAGGGCACAGGGCACGAGGATCAAACGTGGAGGGATTGGGCGATCGATCCGAATACAAATATCGGGGAATACCTATTACTGAATTACGACCATGAATGATGTCAGCGAGTTAGGTGTTCGTATTATATTATGGTACTGTGATTTCTGCTTCTTAGTAATTGCATCTATTTTTAGTGATAAGTCGGACAGCTTGTGTCAACCATGAGTAAGCAACTATTCATTCGTCCCGATTGCAATTAGTGTCCTTTAAGAGATTTGTGGCCTTATGTTTATATATGCCCAAAAACCTAACAATTTCAACATTTTCATTGAATTTGGCTCAAATCTAAAACCTTAACGCCATAAATCATAAATTCACTTTAAAAAATAAAAAGTACAATAAATAACAGTACCTTATAGATAATTTTGGCATTGTTTTACAGAAACAGGCAGGATAATAACTATGACCATTCCAAAGCAGTGTGTGTAATAATATGGCAATGTGTAAGGTTTACCGACATGATGTTACCTTGTCAAGCCTATTTGAACCAACACGCGTCCCCGGGGAGTGACCGCGGACCCGGATTTGTGCGGCGCGCCCTCGGGGATCGGGCTGTGTAAAGATTTGTTAGTTATTAAGACGGACGGGAAAATTTAGACGACAACCTTGTTTTGGGGTGAAAGAGAATTTATTTTGATTTTGATTACATTTTATACGATTCCAAAACGAAATAATAAAATGTTAATTAGAAAATTACTTCTAAGGCATTTTCAAGACATTACCATGAACGACACAGAACTCTTTTTAACTACTCGTAAAAGTAGTAAGTAGAATGAAACGAGAAACTTGAAATTATTTATTTAGCTCTGGCTGTTCCAAACCATTTCCCCAGCATTGGAGCCGCGTTGGAGCACTAATAGATTTGGTTTAAGATGCTTGCTATTTGTCTGAATCGTTACCAGAGCGCTTTACATTTTTTGTAAAGTCTTTCATTTCGTTTTAAGCTCTTAGCACCAGGTTGAAATGGAGCTCCTTAGAGCAAGTTACGGTTGAAGGGTCGTGTAACCAATTCTGAGAAATGGACTTGGCCTCAAAGCGGCCATATATCGAGCGGGCGCCCGGGCGCCTCGCCTTACTTCTGCGCCTGGCATTTATGGATCTTCATTTTTTATTCCACTTTTATGGTATGTGAAAATCCTTTTATTGCTTATAGCCCCACGGGGCACAACCATCGTTAGTCTCGGAATCACTTGCACTGAACACTTAATACATTTTATCAGGAATTTGTCGAAATATGATTCTACTCATATTTGATAGTAGGATAGTATTTGATAGTAGCTGCCAGCCTCCGCCTCAAATCCACCGTGAAATGATTCATACTCGTACGTGTTTCGGTCGCAGTGCCGGCGCCAAAATTGCGCCTTACCGTTTTAAGATTCTTTTTCCGCTTTACTTTTGATCAGCAACGTGTCTGTAATGTCTGTAGATTTACTGATGCACATGGGTGACCATGACCGTCAAAGAGGTCAATGGAGATTCTTTCATAAAATATAATTATAATCAGAGTACAACTTTAACGTAGATCAGAATATTGGTAATGATAGATTATAAACTAAAATTTTGTGGGTCCTACTTCTTACTCAGCTTCCCAGTTTTATACGTTAGCCATTTGTGTGTCTTATTTAAGACACGGTTAACCGTACTAGTTAGCTCTTGGCTGCTCATGTCCACGGGCGGTGACTCACTATCAGGCGGGTCGTCAGTTTGTTCGTCATCTGTTTACATAAAAAAACGTTAGTAAATCAGTTTCACTTAACTCCATATAGATACATGCCGTCCATTCTGCCTTTCCAAGCCAACTTCTCTAGTTCGCAATACAGCTTGCTGCATGCTGCTGCCTGCTCGTGTTATCTCACCTCGAAGACATTCTGACCATATCATGGAGGGATTGAAAGGTCTCTCCGACTAGTCCCATTGACTCCCACGATGGGATAACTGGAACTCTTAACTGGAACTATATTCTTAAAGTTTCAGTGGTTCCATGGGACAGTGAGTCCAGTATTTTTGCTTTCGAGTGTTTAGAGGCGCTTTCCTTAGACCTCGTCAACACCACGGAACTAACGGGATGGACGGAATTGTTTTCCTTTAACATTAACGTGCCTCTTTGGCATTGAAAAAAACAACTACTCTATTACAAAAGTTTTACCTAAAGCTGAAACTTCTCTATCATCTTCACAATTTTGGTCACTACCCTCGACTCTGGCTATCCAAACCTCTTGGATATTAAGCCTCTCTTCGTTAGCTGAGATTCTTTAATTTCTTCGTAATAACAAATCTCATCAAATTAATTTGAAGGGATCTTAAACCTGCGGAGTCCATTATAATTAATTAATTACACAATTAACACTGCTTGAGATGTTGGTAATTAAGTAATAATTAATTGGATATTAATTTAATTTGTTAAGTAATAGCAATTACTACTTGCTTAGTCACAGTTACCTCGGGAATATGAATAGGTATATTGCTAAGTTTTTTTTTGTTCAAGAAAATATATTAATAATTTAGCTTTAAACAGCATTGTTAGACCTATGCCTAGGTTTAATATTCACTTAAGAAATATTTTTTTTGGGTTAACATCACATTCCTGTTTCTAATAAAACGTTGTTGCAATTTTTACTGTTTGTAATGTTTTTGCAGTTAACTTTATTATTTAACTCGTAAACAATTTATCTTGCCATCAGTTGAAATCAACCTGCGAATAAATCTCTTTTTGCGCTGCATGTATCGTGCAATGCGGCTGTCAGCGGGGCGGCCGCGCGTTTTATTAGATGTGAACACGCTCGCCGCCCGGAACGTGCCCGGTTAATGTATTCCATGGTTTTTGTTAATCTGGAATCAGTACACGCTGATGTTTACTGGTCAACGAAGCCAACGAGCAACAAACTATTAAAGCTTTCAGTCAAAATGCTACTCCCGCCTATTCCTAACGCTGACAGAACGAGTTGTTGTTCGTTGGATTTTTTATTTCGTTTGGACATTGAAGTAGAAGAACACTTAGATTAAATCTATGCATTAAAAATTCCAACACGATTTCTTACAGCTTACAGCAACACTTGGCACTCTGCAGATGGACAGCGGAGACACTTCGAACAAGATAAATGTTCGACACGCACGACACCGCTCGGCCAGCTGACAAACAAACAAACAAACACACACGTCGAGTTAGATTGATGATAACACTCCAAGCTGAAGTAGCCTTGGGATTGAAATGAAACATACTGTTAATAGGAGGAAAATGTTCCAACATTAAGGAGTTACTGTAATGTTATTATTATGTATTGTGATGCAGCCTGAAAGTAGCAACAGTAACTTACTCTGATTAAGAGTACTTGCTTATCCATCCATCCAACTGCCTTTACAATGCCACTACTGAACATGGGCCTCTTTTAGCTTGCATCATTCTGACCGTTTACCTGCGGATCACCTGTCCGACCCTGGCACCTGACTTGCTGACGTCCCATGTTTACACTAGGAGCCACTGTCTACATTAGGAGCCTCTATGGAGTTCCACCGTGGGGTACCACGATGATGAGTACCGAATACCGAAATACCATGCCAAGAATCGCTTATTAGTTCTCATTTATTATTTGGTCTCAGTTAAGGTATGATTTCCAAACTTTACATCAAAATTTATCCAATTCACTGATTGTAAGTTCAAGACATTGTCTCCGAATAACTACAAACATAAGTACATAAAGAAGATACAATGTTTATTCGACGCAAACATCAAAGAAATTCAACGTAAACTCCAAAGAATAAACTCGCATTGAAGTTTTGCAGTACTACAGTAAAATGCAGATAGTGCGGACTTATTTGAATTTTGTTATCCGACACACGCGAAGTTAGTGCCAGAGGACCCGGAGGAGCAGGGGACCGGCTACAGAGACTCCTTTGGACTGGAAGAGCCCGTGAGAGGTGCGGAACAAGCTACGTTTTATTTACTCTAAGAAGCTTTTCAACGAATGAACCGTGGCTTGCGTGACCCAGAAACAAAAATGATATTTTGTTATAACATCTTGTATGTCCGCGCCTAACTTTGAAAGGTATTAGAAAGCACAGTTGTACATAAAGCTTTTCTTTTATACTTAATACCGTTTGGCTTTTTGATATTATGCCTTTCAGAAATGCAACATCCCTCTTAATTATAAAAATTCTAGCCAAGCACATAATTATAAGAAACATAAAAATGGTTTCACAAAAATTTAATCAGTCACCAGCCTAGTTAGTAAATGGTATTTTAAATTGGTAAAGTTAACATTAGCATACATTTTGATTATGTTGAGGATTTCATAGTCGGGTGCGCTTATGCAAATGTAACAAGATAGCTTAGCGAGCGAGCGGCCGCACGGCCGGTCCGCGGACTGGTGAATGACTGGACATTGTTATCGCAACATTTTAGTTTAAATTCGACCCGAAATAGGTACATAATATCAGAGTTGTATCTTAGGAGAGAAGAATATAATGAGATTTGAAGATAAAGGATGGAAACAAAATCTTATAAAATGGATATACAAAATAATAATAAAATAATAAAAAAGATTCCATTTCACGGTAAGTGTGTAAGTAACGAAACTCTTGTGGAATGAATCAAATGTCCGATGTGAGCCCTGGAAACCTAATTTCTTCATTATACGATGATTGACCAATATAAGGATAAGAAAAATATATTTCTACTTATTTAGTTGGCCTAACAAACAAAAGTATTTCAGATATAAATAGCAATTCAGAAAATACACGAGGACATATTTTTATCTTACCTCAGTTTTCTCTGAGATATGAAATATAAACCGAAAATAGAGGTATGATCCGGTAAAATTAATAGTGCGTTTTGGCATAATCTAGTTCAAGATTCTATCATTTATCGTATCGTGGTGAAAGTGGACGTCGTGTGCAATAGTTCCTTCTGAACACTTAGCTGAAGTGTCGTCCCGTGACCACCGCCGCCGCGCCGTCACCGTCATCGTGCCGTCGCCGCAACGTTGACCACTTGGAACGAGTGAAGCCTTATTTTCCCGAGTAATTCCAGTGTTGATTAAAATATTTTATGACCTGCAAGGCTATTCTGTTTTGTGACTCGACAGCGGAATCCGCGATGAGTGTCAAAATTCCTATCTTTAGTCGTTTAAAGTTCGAGTTCGAGACTCACTTCACTTCGCAAGTGCGTACTAGATGATTAGAGAATGATATATCAAGATGATGCAGGTTCGCTTTCGAGTCTCACTTGAGTGAGCTTCGATTTCGAGTTTGTATTTTATAGAACACCGCTCGTCACCACTCTCGCCGCCTGCCGCCCTTTTGTTTGTCGAATTTGACATTTAGATAAATTGAGGCTTCATTTACGCGCAGAGTTGAGTCGTTACAAGTGAATGGATGCGGTCCGCGGGGGCTTAGAAAGAACAATAGAGCCAAATGCTTTAAGTGTTTTTCTTCTCATTTCTTTTGGAATATATAAATGTTTTCTGCGGTGTATTTTAGTATTGTGGCTCTTTCTTTTACCGTTTTAAATACAAGGCGGATAAGTACTTTGAATGTGACTTGTTTGTATTATGTATTTTCTTTCATTGAACTGAAACGTGGGTTTAATACCACCCGAAAATAATTCTTGAAGGTGTCTGCAGGTCTCTAAGTTATTTATGAAGCATTAACGAAGTCATATGACGATCTATGTATTTCAAATGTTTTTATAAAGTGAATAAAACCAGATAATTCGATTTATTTAATGTGTGAGTTACGTTGTTTTTGTACACATTTCTATACACAAAGGCTCTCAAAATACACGCCGATAAAGCTTTATGTGTAGCACAGTGTTATTGATTTAGCGGCCACCGGTTCCAACTAGTTCAATAATTGTTTTAGCTAAAACACACACTTCCAAAAACTATACGCATGCTCGTAAATTCTGATGTAGTTCCCCTATAAATTGAATCACGTTCGCGTCAACAGGCGAAGCCTGCGTCCCACAACTCAGTTAAGTCAGTGGGCTGATGTACCGTCGCAATAAACGCGATATATGGCGCTTCCGATTGGCACTGAGGTGGCGCTCAGTCGTAGCTCTCCCTGCGTTTAGCTGCTACTGTGAATACATTAGTCTTCTCAAATGACTTCTCTGTATTACGGAAAGATCGCGCAGCCATTGAGCTGCAGCCTCGTGACGGCATACGGTTTGGTTGCTTACACTAGCATCAACCAACACGTTTGACATCTTTAAGGTTCAGTCGAGATGGGACCCAATCGTGCCTGTGTTAGCCTTGTGGAGGTTAGCGTAAATTAATAGATTCGTGATTAAATGATTCAGTGTGTTTGTACATATATCCCACTGTTGTCTGAAGGTGTGCGTCTTTCTTTGATGAGCTTTATTCATTAACAGCTTTGAAGTTTAAGGTTACATACATTATTAGCTAATTACATTATTAGTAGCTTATTAATTGACGTAATTCACAATTGCAGCGATCTTGACGACAAAGTGACAGTATTCAATAAAATTAGGTATATTGCTATAATTAATTTTAAATGATCAAATATGAATTATTTATGCATCTATTTCCAATAAATAATAAAATAGAATTAATATCGTATTTATGAATAGAAATAAAATTTGGACTACATATTATCACACATGTTATCACATCGTTGTGCTACGAAGCTACGACGTGCATACGAGTAATACAACTATTTCATGACCTGGCTGGTTCGATCCGTTCCCGGAAACGAGTGTTCAACTACAATTATTCCGTGGAAGGTGGGGGAGCACTTCTCCTCGAAAGACTAACGTGGCTAGTAACAGTAAATCGCGGCGCGGCGCGTGGCTTGAAGCCAACTCGGTAAAAGCCGTTACATTATCGTTACTGTCTGCGCCAGGGAAATTGAAAAACTGTAGCTTGCGTGCTGCTCTTAATGTCACTGCAACCACGTTAGAATGTCTGACAGCACTTACCTGCACTGAATATAACATCCAGTGACAGGACTTTAAACGGGTCGAGGATATAAAACAAATCGAATTACTACAGCAGTTTTGGGAGCTACGATAATTTCAAATCGCTAAGAGCGAATAGCTATTAATTTTAAAAAATTTAAGAACCTCCGATAGTTTTTTTGACCAACAATCGTCACGATCATGTCAGCTTTAAAATAAAAAACAGCATGAAAATCAGTCCATTCGTTTAGAAGCTACGATAACAAACCTCTTCTTGCGTCGGTGGTTGAAAAAATATTGGTGAATCTCCTCCGTTGTTATTTGAAAACGAAATGTTTAATATTATTATCTGAATTCTGAACCTCTATTGTCGTTGGCTTCCGACCTTCCATGAAACAGGCGGCTTCGCTGATTGCATCCGGCTTTCTTGTATTTGACAATGTCATGTTCTTTACAGATATAGCATCATAGCGTTCTTTCAGTTTATTTGGAACACTTTTTCTGGAATAATTACATATAGGTCACTGACTACAAACAAGATATTATTATTCTCCTTGACTGTGTTATGGGTTATGGATTACATTAGGTGGTGGTTTATGACCGACTTTACCGAGTGTACATCGTGACATCGCGCGCGTGAGGCTTCAAGCAAGCTTTGCCATTTGATATCTCTGTTTTTGGTGTCGGCCTAAATATTGTTAAGTATGAAATAGACTTAAAATTATTTGTTCTGTGTTGAAAGAAAAAAATGTCTGTAAAGTCGGTTTACGGACGGTAGTTTAACGTGACAACGTCATGACAAAACATTGATGAAATGATTGCATACTTTTATAGATAAAATTGAGCGCAGATCGTAGCCGATCGTGCCTCTCTGTCGCTCTTGCCGCTCTCTCGCTCGCGGAACGCTACAGTTTTTCGTTTTGCGCTCATCGTTATAATAGACGTTATCACCTCAAAAAATATTGTATTAATCAACAAAGGCAACACAGTATTTAACTTTGAAAAAGTTAATGTACCTAAGTACTATTTCTTTTAAATAAAAACACTGTATTTTTTAATTTAAAACTTTTTAATTTAGTAGCGTGATAACTTAAGTAAAATGAAATAATGTGGCACTTTTGAAGAATGTGCGAATCGCGTTTAGAAACACCATAAAGTGTTGACGGAGCACTATTTTTAACTTTCCTGCTTGCTTTTGTTGTATGTATAAACTAAAATACGTACTGTTAAAGTGAAAGGTTAAATACGGCAATCTATATTAAGCTTATCAATGCCTTCGTGAGTTAAAAATTTAATTGTGAAGTTTTAAGTGGCAATTTTAAAGGGTTCCATTAGACGAGCCGTAAAGCGCTTAGAACACGGCACGGGTGGCGGGCGGCGGCATACAACAACGAATATAACATGGTTGGTACAGTCCGATACCACATTATTTTGTTACATACATGTTTACCGGCCGGGGAGCGAACATGGAACCTCACATTCGTTATTGAATCTACTTAGTTCATTATTAGGGGTTGTCCATAATATTAATATTATGTGGCTGTTTAAACAATAGTATAATTTCAATATTGTTTAAGCCACGCTACAACAATATCACGATCCTAGTAAAGAGAATCCCATCAAAAACATAAATGTAAAGTGAGAGTCAATTTCAAAAAAAAAAAGAATTGAGATATAAATGGGTGCCAATTTCTGTGTAGAAAAGCCTAAAATTTTAGTCACAAGAACATGTAATTCAAGCTCCACATTTGACTTGGTTAGTTTTCACGTACCTACCTAGGCTATATTACATCTATGTAATTAGCTTCGTCAAATCTGTTACTTTGATGACTTATGACACTCTTCTCTAATTTGGTTTTTTGGTTGCTAACTAATGAAAACTAGCCAAGTCAAATGTAAAGCTTGAATTACATGTTCTTGTGACTAAAATTTTAGGCTTTTCTACACAGAAATTGGCACCCATTTATATCTCAATTCTTTTTTTTTTTGAAATTGACTCTCACTTTACATTTATGTTTTTGATGGGATATCATTACTTTTTGTATAGAAATTATTAGTAAGTACTTATTCATAACGTTACTGATTAATTTTAATACATGAACTGTTATAATGCTCTTCAACTAAATCCGTAGTTAGTGCGCCGTGGTCCGAAATACGGTACCTATTATTTCATTATTTATAAGTAATGATCTTCCACTATTGATGTCCGCTAAATATTGAAATAATAATTAATACTAAATCCCAATTATAATATCGTAATAAATACGAAAGTCGACTATACTCTTATTAGTTACGAGTGACCGCCCTCGCTTTGCTTTGGTTTTCTTATTTTTTTACACCTTGGGTTACGTTATTGGAGTTTTATTAAGGATCCCTAATTTATTGAAAATATAATTATAGCCTATGTCACCCGGGGATAGTGTAGCTTCCCAACAGTGACAAATTTTTTCAAATCGGTTTAGTAGTTTCGGAGCCTAACGTAAACGCGCCTATTACCGCCCCCCAAAATTTGTATCCTATTACCGCCAGTTTTTTTAATCATTATTTTAAGGCATGTTGTAGATTCCATGAAAGTTGTAGCCTAAAAATATTTTAGGTATGTATATTGAGAAACAAAAATAATAAAGTTTGTGTGCGTAAATAATCAGCAAACAGAGTAAATAGCCAATAATTGAGACACGGCCGCAACGGACTTCCGCGTCATAGTGTTCTGCTCCCAGCTACATAAGAACACCTCATTATTACTTAAGAGAAATTAACATAAATAAAATGTGTATACGTGCATGCCAATATGTAACTATAATAAATAATACATTGGTTTTCTAGATTAACATCTAATACTACCGTTCTGGCCATGTCTTGTCGTTTAAATCGAATTTTACATTGGAGCGGTATTAGAAACTTAATTTTTATAAGTCGCTTCTATTAACGACCCATGGCGGTGTTAGATGTTTTACAATAAATAGTATTTTAGCTTTTATTTCTTTTAATACATAATTTTAGATGTTTTTTTTAACTTGTTTGATTCTTAAGAGTATATTAGATAATTTGATCAATTAACGCCATACATTTTGTCTCATGGATTTTTGCCTGTTATTTTTTCTTTTTTGGTCGGTAATAGAATCTTCATACTTAATTCTATTACCGACCCATACGGTCTTATTTATAAATGTCTCTTATTGTAGGTATGTAGCGTACTTTAGTTAAAATGCTGATAAGCCTACTATAAGTTCCTGTGTTCATAAATGTTCTATAGGCCAAACATAAGTTTTTAACCGACTTCAAAAAAGGAGGAGGTTATCAATTCGTCGTATATCTTTTTTTTTCTTTATATGTTCGACCAATTTGGATGGTTTAAACGGTATTAAATAGCGGTTTGCTTCTGGATGGTCTCATTAACATCATGGTGAGGATCTTATGATGGGTTCTGGACATATAGAGTGGAACACCTCAACGGTTCGTTGACATCTCAGGGTGTAATGATGTGAATTGGAGACGAAATATGTAACTCCTCCACGGATTAGAATAATTGAACCGTGTTAAAAGGTATATTTTGTTGTTGGTAAATATTTACACAGCAAAATCAGTACATCATTGACCATTCTATGGTCTGATGATGTCCCTTGGAGACAAAATGTGTAACTCTTAAATAGGAGAATCGGAACCGTTTTTAATAATTTTTTTGCCAATAACTTTATTTTTGCAAAACTAGTACCTACATCATAGACAATCTCAGGGTATGATGTTGTGATTTGAAGGCAAAATGTGTAACTCCAACGGATTGGAATAACTAAACCTTGTTTTAAGATATTAACCTCCATCTTATAAAATTTCAGTAGATAGTGTTTTTAATAATATTTACTTTAACTACATTATTAAGAAGAAAGCTCAGTTTTTAATAATCATTATTAATCTCAAATGTTTTATACCAACTTAATAAATATTTATTTTGTTTTTTTTTATTTAATAGTATGGAGAATGTGTTCCTTTTTCAGTGGTCGGTAATAGAAACATGAAAAACGGTAATAGAAACAACATCATCCCATCGGGCGGTAATAGAAGCAGCCGCTATTTCAGATTAAATTATTATTTATTAAATATTGTGTGATTAAACACTAAATTTAAGTGCTGAATATCATAGAATATTTAATTATGATAAAGAATAAATTAAAACGCCTGTCCTAGCATAACGGCGTATATCTAATTTTCTGAAGTTTATCCAAAGTCAGCTTAAACTGGCGGTAATAGGAGCGTTTACGTTATTCAATGCAAACAAACAATCAAATCTTTCCTCTTTATACTATTAGTACAGATAAGTAGTTTGTGTTCGATGACATCGTGCAACAATAAATTTTGAAACAATACTTCGAATTACTTTAAACTGGTATAATTACAGAAATAATACAAAATTTTGTGGTGTACACGCCATACAAGATTAGAGAAAAATAATTTTTCACACATTAAAAATAAAACGACTTAATACACTGGAAATAACGTCTCCTGACGAACCATTAATTTTCACGTAAATGTATATGTGCTGTGTACTTCTCACAGGCACTTGGAACATTGAACATCTTCCTACCGTTGAAAGCTTCAGAAAGTACTAAAACTGATATGTTTCGTTATATATTCACCTTGGAATCCACATAATGACCAGATGTCATCCATTTTGATTGCTACTCTTGAATTTCAGGCATTTTAAGTAAGTGTTTCTAATAGAATCAATTTTTTGAAAATTTATAATAAAATGATAAAAAATTACTACTTTCAGATTTATTCCTTTGTATTCACCCAACTACCTATCTGCATGCCAAATTTTAACTTTCTAGGTCACCTGGAAGTTGGATATAGTTTTGGTCTATAGGTCAGTCAGTGTTAAATTTCTCGATTTTTGGACGTTAATATCTAAATAACCGTTTGAGATGTGTTTATGAAATTTATAAAAACGTATGTATTTCGCAAGTCTTAATAAATGAGCCAAATTTGACAGGTTTATGTTGAATAGTTTTTGAGTTATGAGGTGGTCAAAAGTGGCTCCAAATGGTTCGTGTAATATTACACACGGTGCTGCTCGTCAATTCTGTCAGCTAAGAAATTGACTTGACACGCTCCGCGTGTCTAGATCACTTCACATATTAAGCATATTACGCATTCTCCGAGCGGATCGTTACACCAATTCATACATTCTGTTGTAATTAAAATGTAATTGAGATATTAAATAACCGACTGTAATTACCTACTGAGTATCTGCTCCGGTGGTGCTGGCGGTGCGGTGCGGTGTCCCCCGGCGCGAGGGTAAGGCTGACTACACGCGATCCGGTAGAAAGTTTCACATTTATAACATCGCTTACGTTATACCTAGATAATTAGGGTTATACCAAAGTTACCTCATTAGTTAAAGTTCATACGGTTAACCGTTTTCAATCCATATTCTCCAAATTATTTGATTTTGGCCACTTTTTATTTTTATTTATTTAACTGATTGCTTCTTTGGAATTCCGATAAAATGCTAAATACTAAGGTGTACTATAATGTCCTTCCGTTTTTTGATAGGAACTTGCCATGTTTGTTCGGAGCGTATATCATTCAGCACATTCCACTCAGTATCTCTATTTCCCACCAACTTAAAATGAGCTCCTGTGTGTTACAAATAAAGTCCTTATTTCATTACAAATAAACATGTTCAAATAAGATTGGTAGTTAACGTCTTAACCATTTATCGAATGTGATAGAATATGAACTCTGTAATGTCTCCATAAGGTTTATTTTTAAGAGCAGTAGGATGAGACTAAAGTCATTTTATCTAGCGTGGCGTAGGCACCGCATCACACTCCGGCGCGTTCCACGTGTCGGAGCCTTTATTAGTGTTCGGAGGCATTTTCATTATTCACGCAGTACGTTCAAGCCGAGCTCAGTCCCATGAGTAACTAATATAATTTCATATTAAATTTACTGCGCATGTAAGATACTCCCTGCTTTTTTGATCCGCTTGAGTGTGAGAAAAAAATTGAGATTTACAAATAAAATCTTCAACTTTATTTGTAGCAGGAAAATCTGTTAAGAGACTGTCGGATCACGCCAACCTTCATGGTTCCGTAATCTGGATTTAACAAAATACTATAAAGGCCATTTTCCCCTACAGGTAACGTGAGGATGATTTTTTATTCGTCGCGTACCCTAGAGTGTGGGGTATCATTGAAAAGGTCTTTCAAAAATAAAATATTATGGGTCTTTTAAGACCATTTTTTGGAATTCGGGGTCCTTTTGCAAAATATTTTGCTTTAAAGTGCTAATTTTGGTTAGAGTCAAGAGTCCACCCTCCCCCACTGGCTAAACTGTTGGAGTTGGACAAGTGAAAACTGACACGCATTTGCCCGGTTTTATTTATCTCGACAGAACCAGATAAAACAAAATAAAAAAGTTCCCCATGTACCTAGGTACTTCTACAGATCAGAATTATTAGGCTCTGCTCAATGCTAAAATGGATTTTACTACTCCATAGATACAGATATTTTACTACTTTGTTAAACAGAATCCAATAGCTGTAAGTCACATGATCGCACAAACGAGCACGAATCCCGGAAGGTAGTTTTAAGTGTAATCTAAATCGGTTCAAGTTGCTCGTTGGGCCGCGTGGCTATAAGGTTCGGGTGGCGGGTGGTGATGACAAAAACTAGATATATTTAAACCGGGCTGCAGGATGGCTCGCCGGCACGGCACGTCGCATGACTCCGCCTCGTGTGGCGAAGTGAAGGAGCCACAATTTCTTTACAAATTTTCATACAAATAGCCTCAGATCAGAAACGTGTGTTGGGACAGATTGAGCGATTTGAATAACATTCCTACTCGTTTAGTGCTAGCGAATAGCGATGCAATTGTTCCGACTTGAAGACGGAATGTATTATTACTCAGGAAGCTTCTGAGGTATTTCTATAATATATCGCCGCAGCTCAGAGGTCTGCGCTGGTACTACGTATACACTTTGTTCCCGAACGAAGAAGCCACTGAATTACATGTTTAGTGTGGCTTGTTGTTATGGTTGAATATATCCGTAGAATGTGTTAGAATGCTGTTTACTCATGCTTAGATTTTACCTAATGGCTAGGATGGAATCTGGTATTACCACAAAATAATTATGAAGCATACTGGTTTTTGCTGTATACCGGGAATATTGTATGCCTTTCTCCTGATTAAAGGTAACTTTTAAAGATTTGATATCTAATGTTGATAGTATCGTCTAATTAAAAAAAATTAAAATGTGTGCTATTCACTCGTGGTAGAAGTGAAACCTTCAAAATTTTGTTTTCAAGATAATGAGACGAATAAAAGTTCGGGAAGATGATAATTGTAGGTTTTACTACTCCACTCCACTCCAGTCTCCGCTCCACTCCAGTCTCCACTCCACTCCAGTCTCCACTCCACTCCAGTCTCCACTCCACTCCAGTCTCCACTCAACTCCAGTCTCCACTCAACTCCAGTCTTCACTCAACTCCAGTCTCCACTCAACTCCAGTCTCCACTCAACTCCAGTCTCCACTCAACTCCAGTCTCCACTCAACTCCAGTCTCCACTCACCTCCAGTCTCCACTCAACTCCAGTCTCCACTCAACTCCAGTCTCCACTCAACTCCAGTCTCCACTCAACTCCAGTCTCCACTGGACAGTTTCGTTTCATCGATTTTCAAATCACCCCCGTAGTAAAGAAGTTTTCACTTCAAAAATATTTAACTAGCTGCCCGGACAGACTTCGTTCTGTCAAAAGTGTTCTTTTTTGAGATGTTAGCTATCCTATCTTTCAAGTTGAATCAAACTGCACACGGTGTGCAAATTTGAGTAAAATCAGTTAAGTAGTTTAGTAGTCCATCGCGGACATACAACGTGACAAGTAATTTATATATATTAAGATTAAGATATTCATTTAGAATTAACTATTCAGTTAGTCATTCTATCAAACTGTGCACCAACCAAGGATATTTTAAGCATCCTTGGGTGCAATTGATGGTTATGTAACCGACCTCATATAGAGTTTTGCTCTCATTAGACGACGGGAATTACTAATCCAGGCAACTGTGATACGACTTGGTACGAGAGCAGAATATACAATAAGTACAAATAAAAGTTACAGTTACTGTTGTAACTAAATACATAAATAAAAACTCCGAAGTATTTGTCGACGTTCACTAATGTTTACTATGTGACGAACGAACAAAATAACTTGTTAAACGTTAACGCGAAGTTGCTTTAATTGAATCAAGTTAACAAGTACTGCAAGGCTATTCACTTTTGTAACTTGACAGCGGAATCCGCGATGAGTTTCAAAATTGAAGTTCGAGTCCGAGATCTTGATATGTGATTCTCTAATCATCTGGCACGCACTTGCGAGGTGAAGGGAGTCTCGAAATCTTACTTCAATTTAGAAACTCATCGTGTATTCCGCTGTCAAGTTACAAAACAAAAGCGAACTTGCATCGTATTGATATGTCATTATCTAATCATCTAGTACGCACTTGCGAAGTGAAGTGATCCTAGAACTCGAACGTCAATTTTGAAACTCCGCTGTCAAGTTACAAATCTGAATAGTCTTCCTGAGCGAGCAAATCTAATTTATATATTTGAGAGCTGTTCTTAATTTATATATTACAGTGTACGAGTGTCTAGGTAGGTCTCCATTTATTCCTATATTTTTCTAGCTAACCTAGCCTACCTAGTCACTACTTCCATCTGGTATTTCTTTCTTTCTTTTTTGTTCTCTCTTTCTTTAACGGCAGCGCATCAGTGATGCCTTTGTCGCCATGTACATGGGTGAGGATGACAGCCTGCCATCAGGTGGATTACCATTTTGTCGGCTATTTCCATAAAAAAGAGCTCGACAGCTCGATTGTCAACTAGTTAAGTACAATCGGCAAAAGAATTAGGTATGCAGGGCATCATTCTAAAACTTTCTGTAATATTGTAGATTGTTTGTATTAAATGATACCTGTATCCGTAAGGTATGATTTAACATTGATAATAACGTAAACAATATGTAATATTAAACATTACAGAGGGTTTTAGAATCATGCCGTGCATACTTATTTTGTCGACTGTACATAAAAAAATCCCTACATTGTAATGCCTACATGTAATTAGCTTATATCGCACGACAACGAGTCCAGTGGCCAGACTGGCCAGTGTAGAAACAGCCCTAGAGCCATCCGTTAGCAATGAGCCGATACGGTCGCAGCCGTCGGTCGCGACCATGCAATGTTTGCTCGCGATCACCAACACGTGTGTACTCTGCCGCGAGATTACTGTGGTCTGTGTGCAACCTGTCACCGAATATCTAACGTATTCAATGTAGTTTGAAATAACACCTATTCTATACCAGTTCTGCAGTTATCAAATAACTGACTGGTAGACGATTGATGACACTTCTCTAGCTAGACACTAGTTGCCAGTTACAGACATTCATATACTATATTTCACCTTGAAAATTGTCCTCAATAAAATAAGCTCTTTTGCAGCACTCCACAATTTTATTTATAGTTTGAGTAGATTTTAAAACGTTGGTTATTTGGATATTGCATTGTAAGTTTCAGATATGATAATATGCCTTTTGCTTAGCTTTGCTCAACCCACTCATCAAACGCACGTCGTTCATTAAGTTTTACCATAAATAAACACACTTTTTTTATAAAATATTCACTAAATCTATTTAAATGAAAAACAGTAATAAAACCCAACTTGCAGCTTGCTTTCTTCTCACAATGCTAATTATAAAACTTAAAAAATATGTACTAAAACTAACTAATTAAAAACTAACAGTAAAGAATCTTTTTAATAAGAATTAAAACGAAGCAAAACACTTGAAGCAAGAAATTAATATTTTAAAAGACAGACAGTGTTTCAGCGGTCGTTGGCACTTGGCAGATAATGTACGATAACCACAGCTGTTGATGGCCGGTGCTGCCACCAGTCCACCACCAACATTATCACGAACACTAGCTCGTCAACCAACTAGTTATTTGGACTCGTACTAATAGGGTCTTGGACTGTTTTGTCGAAAGTGTATAAACGTGTTGATAAGATAATAAAATGTCTGTAAAATATGTTTTCCCGCAGAAATTAATCGGTTTTTATGGAAATAAAAGCAAAAATATTTTACACTTTTTAATTTCGCGCTAAAACGCTACTGTCCTGTCATTGATGTGCATGACGTCACTTTCCACTGTCATACACATAAAACGTAGTGATTAAGTACTCTGTGAAAATAAACAAAGTGATAGACTGACAGTAGTGACAGTGGAAGATGACGTCACGCGTCGTAATAGGGTCTTGGACTGTATTGTTAAAATGATGTGATATTTCGTCTAAAGCTAGTTTATGGGCCTAAAATACATATTTAATATGAATTAGTAATAAAAAATTTGGATTTTTTTTTTATTTTATGCTTTTAAAATATTTATTTTGTATGTCAAAATCACGTGACCACAAACGCCAATTACGACGCGTGACGTCATCTTCCACTGTCAGTCTATCACTTTCATGGATATATTTAAGTCCATGAGTGTGTATGACAGTGGAAAGTGACGTCATGCACATCGATGACAGGACAGTAGCGTTTTAGCGCGAAATTAAAAAGTGTAAAATATTTTTGCTTTTATTTCCATAAAAACCGATTAATTTCTGCGGGAAAACATATTTTACAGACATTTTATTATCTTATCAACACGTTTATACACTTTCGACAAAACAGTCCAAGACCCTATTGGTGTTTGTGGTCAGGTGATTTTGACATACAAAATAAATATTTTAAAAGCATAAAATATAATAAAATCCTAATTCTTTATTACTAATTCATATTAATTATGTATTTTAGGCCCATAAAGTAGCTTTAGACGAAATATCACATCATTTTAACAATACAGTCCAAGACCCTATTGGCCACAGCACTTAGCACTTAGAACGTAATAACAAGCGCCTCACTCCACGCGAATGTGCCGATTACAATTTTATTTATTTTTTCGTTTATTTTGTTTTTCGCCCTTAAATTATTCACTTCATTAGCATTCTTATTAACCTCCCACAGCTCGGTAATAGAAACTATTTACTTCTTATCTTGACACTTATGAATTTTATTGCACCCATGTTATTGCACCCAAAAAAATTGTTAAAAACTTTCTCTAGCATAGTTACAATCAACGTGTTGTAGAACCCTAAAACTTATCGCCCCTTGTACCGCTAATTGGTGTCGTGCACCGGCCACTTTGTATTTCACCATCTCGGATCAACTTTCACTAATCCTACACGAAATCTTTAAACATTTCACCAAAATAATGTATGACAAAAATCGTATCGCATACCAGATTCATTTGTATTTGTAAAATATTAAGATACTCGTATCAGTTTAAGTAGTATAAATTTAAAATAAAATAAAAACCCACCTGCTGACAAAATAGCTACGAATATCATGATATACCTTTTTGAAATCCTTATGATGAGCTCTTTAATTTAATACCCATATTTATTATATTTACCTAAATACTTCAAACAATGGCATCTCACAGCCACCATTTGTTTTATTTTAATTTCACTTTTCTAAGAACACTTGGATTATCAATACAAATCTAACAATATCTTAATTATATAAATCCGTTCAGCGGTTTGGAAAATATGAGGTAATAAAGAATATTACACACATACATACATAAAAGATACGCGCGAAAAATATTACCGTTCCTGGCAGTCGGGTAAAAAGCAGAAGGTACGCATATAAATAAATCCAACTCTTTGTGTCTCTTGAACCGTCTTAGTCTGTGTTTAATGTACCTACGTTAGTTTCTAATATGTTAATGTGTGCTGGCTGGCTGTACCAGGCTGATTGTATAGTCACCTGCAGAGAAAAGTAACCCATCTGTTTACTACACAACAAGCAACGGAAACGTTGCTGTTCGTATATTTATATAGAGATGGGTTACTTTTCTCTGCAGGTGACTGTACCAGTTGTAGTAGATAGAGTGATATAAACAACATGCACGCAGACTGTTTCAGATCACAGTGCACAGTGCTTGGAATGGATCCCTCGAAACTATATTTCCATTTTTGGTTTCATATTATCTGTTCCATTTTAATAATAAATATGATAATACGATATGATCAGTAAAGCTGATCGCAAATGATTTGCCAATACAAACATAATTAACCAATCAACGTTGATGAAACCAATTGCGCAGTAATACAACATTTTCGCTTAATGTAAGTTAAATATATTTGACTGGCTGCCAAACTTCTGTAGTTCAGAAATATCTGAAAATAATGCTATTGGAACAAAATGGAGTAATGTTACGTGTAAAAAATGTTTCAATTCTAATATCCTCCGGTAACACAGGACGAGGCAAGACACTACATAACCATATCGTAATAAACACTAGCCTAGTTTCAAGCTTAGTTACCCACTACAGTTAGTCTCTTGAAAATAATTGCAACAATTAACAAATCTATCCTCTGGTTTCAGAGTTAAACCGGGACAAAACAACGGGCCGACAATAACTCTCAAACTTGTATCCAGAGAATTAAAAGACTGGAATGCATTTAGAGTTTTAAACATTTTAAATCTCTCCATGACAATTGTAAAGTTTAATTTGGAGAAGTATTTGGGTTCGGTCCGAATTGCAAAAATCGAGTTTTTATTCGATGGACGGTTGTAAAGAACAGATGGTATTTTGGCCCTACGAGTACTCTACATTATGTGAATAAAATTTTCTCAGTCAAATAAAATTTAAAATATGTCCTCAAATTACTATCGGTCTAGAGTAATTGTTAGTCTTATTTTAGTAAGTGACACGAATAGTGATTGGTATTTGTATTTTTTGACTAATATTAAATTTAATTCAGTTAATTAGTTTCGGCATATTTAAAAAATCCAATCATGATATCTTGCATCTACAGAGTGGCTTTACATATCCCTATTTAATTTAAACATTCATTAAGATCTACACAAAATTACCTTCTCTACTATGTTAAGTAGTAAGCTACCGAATAAATGTACAATAGTACCGACATGGTATAAACAAAACACGAATTTCACAACAAATAATTATTCACAACATAACATTTATTAAACAAACATTTATTGACCTCTGACTTGATAATAATTAAGATTACAAAACACAATATACGCCTATACTCGTAAGTGATGGGATATCAAGCAAAAGTAAAATCAATGTGACAATGCCGTCAGCTGTGATATTAAGTATACTTCCCTGTAGTATCATTGTATTCGTTGATCCACAAAGGACGTGTAACATAACTCTGCAAGGACGTCACAATCAAAATTTCATCCCGAATGTATCCAGATGGAACGCACATATCGTACATCTAATTTATCCGTTTCCACACGGGCGTTATTTGAAATATTAAAATACTCCACCCGAATAAAGAGTCCGAAGTATGTTTTCACAAATATTTTATGCTATCGCGAGCTAAGGTTGTTTTTCCATCGGGGACTCGTCGCATACGTAGCGAGTTACTGAGAACGATGATGGGGGATATTTTTGAACATGAAATCTGTTGACAATTGGCGATAAATTCTATGGAAATACAATATTATTCTCAGTGAATCTAGTCGCACAACATACGAATTATGTATGACATACCCAAAAACTTGCAACCCATACTCACATATCTCCATAAGCATATTGTACAAATGTTCAAGTGTTTCATAGTTACTTATTACAATTAACTTCATAAAATACTAAGACCGAACTAAAAATAGTTCAATATATTTAATAACTCAACAAGCTATCAGCAAGCAGTGCATTATAAATAAAACCTCGCTTAAAGCAAATAGCTTCAGAAATTTGCCTTTGTCTGGCTCCAAGATTAACAAATTGTATGATGATCGCATCGTTCACAATGTAACCCACCGTCTCCATATTAGCAAGTTGAATTCCTCTCGACAATGCAGTGCAGCGGTGTGGAGTGTGGAGTGTGGAGTGGCAGGACGAGGAGGGATACAAATGGTTGGCAGCTCCTCGCATTGTTCCGGCGATGCGGAAGCTATTATCTTGCAAATGGATGCACGCGCGAGAACAATGACCCGGAGCGGATCACAGGCGTTAAGAACAGCTGCTTGCGATCTTTACTTGTTCTTGCGGAAATGTAAATCTAATGACTTATTTTTGTTGTCATCTTGGGGGATTCGTAATGTTGAGTTTTTACTTACTCTTATTATACTCGTAGCTTTACTATTGAATACTTTTAAGGTTGGTAGCTAGCTCCTACACATGATTTATAACTCTTAAGAATAAACACCCCACAAAGAAAAAAAGACAGCTTCGTGTAGCTGAGCTTTTATTGAATGCACACGTTTGTGTCCACATGTAAGTTTTAGCAAATATCAGGCAGCAACAAAGAGCATGTGGCACATGTTCCCGCGACGCGCTCAAACGGAACCGCGACAAAGCACGAGCTGAGGTACTAAGACTAAGCAAACAGGCCGCTGCTGGACAACTTGCACGGCTGCTGCACCACTAGTTTCTCTCACGTATTTGGCTTCCACTGCAGCGGCTAAATCTACGTCAGTGTGATAGGGGTATCTAGTTTCAAAATTAAACACCCTCCTGTAAAGCTTGACTTGGATTCAGACACATTTTTCATACTTATCGTATTTGTTTTGGCGAAAGGAAATGCTGCGAGAAACTCTCCGTTAATCAAAATTCTTTACAACGTTCAAAAACATGCGAAGTTTTCCAACCAGCACTCGGCTAGCGTGTACGACAATTACCTTGGCTTACTTCGAAAAGAGACCAAAGCCATAGGATAATTAACAGGTTATGACGGGAAAATAAAATAAAACGTTTGTATACCAGAAATAATACGAGCGAGGAGAGAGCGAACGTTCAAACAAAACTGGAAGCGTTTTGCGCGAAGTTTTTAATGGTGCCGTGAACTCGAACAATAAACTCGGTTCATTCTGAACTTGGGAAGAAACAGCATAAAATATATGTAATTATGGAAAGTAAGAGCACAGTGTGCACAGGAGCTAATTAAAGTCGGGCGCACACCGGCAACTCAAACACTGCCTTTAAAATTAAATTGTATGAGTTCCGATTGCAGTTTACAGTGTAAGATACAACACTAACGCCCCAACTCTGAGGCACTAATGGTTACTTTAATTGCTCCTTAGTAAAGAATCGCCATACAAATTCTGTACTAAAGACTGCACAGACTGCAGACTGGTAGAGAATGCTTATAGCAAATTAAGTCCACCTTTTGCACCACTTAGCTTTATGGGTATAATAAAGTAAATAAATAAATAAATGAATAGCGATTTAAGTAACCGTTAGTGACTCAGAGTGGGGGCGTTAATAATGTTTGCCTTGCTTGTAACTTAAATGGCCGTCGTGTTGTTCACATTTTTCTAACTTGTAACTGACTCATTCGTTACGTCACTCTCAGAAGCCTCCACTCCTGAGATATTACCCCTCTCTCTTAATAATGTTATTTCCTCTGTAATCTGGGGATGTATTCTAAATAAATCATCCGAATCCACAATATTTCTCTGCACGTTACTTATTTCCCGTTCCAAAAGACCGTCTATTTTCATTCTAGATAATATTGTTCTGGTAAACGGTAATTATATAATCAGTTCCCTTTTTTAATGTTAAAACTTGAAATTTTATAAACAAGTTCTACGAATTTTCCTTCCTCTTGTTTCTTTTCGCCTTTGGCGCGAAATTGTCGAGCATTCTCATTTTTTAATGTTTCGTTTACAACGCTTATGATTTACGACGTTATAGGTTTCCGCATCCCTATTGCCTATTTTCAAAGTTGTAAACGTGATTCCATTATGATAAAAATAATGGCCTTAATCATGATGTACCTATACATCATTACCTACTTTACTTTGAAGTGGTAATTTGTCCGTAATGAAATCGCGATATTTATGTGATTCAAACCTTAGTTTCAAAAATCAGAATTCAATGGAGTCCCCTGTATTTTAATAAATGACTTATGCAAAGATCATAAAGAAAGCAGTCTTACAGTATTCTCAGAATTAATAGAGCAGCTTCCTATACAGCATCAATAAAGTTGGAAAGTTAATTAAAATAATAAATTGCTATTTATATGTATAGAAGTGAAACAGCAATTTTAGTTTAATCCAGTCTATTTGCGCAGACATTACGCGGAAGCTATTCATCGGAACGTGACTGTATTTTGATTCAATGTAATTAGGTATATTTTTACATAACAGCCGTCAAACCAGCATACAAGTAACGTGATGGACATGGAATGACGCGTGGACATCGGTAACACCAAAACTAATGAGAAAATGAAACCGCATTACTTATGGTCCTTCGGTACTTCAACCGAAATACAAAACATTTCACGGTCATTTCACATTGCAAAGTACCGTGGGGATTGATTTGAATGGTACAGGACCCAGTGAGATTCAACAGTAGACGCCATAGCTGTTTCTGTTCAGCAGGATGCACCACGGGGAGGGGAAGCTTCTTACTCGGCGAAAGGAAGCCTCTGCGTCCTTGTGGCTAATCGCGGTCGCTGTGACAGCGCTGGCGCAACTCCGCCGGTGTACTAGTGTGGTCATCACTATTCTTACAAAGCTACACATTAACATTATCATAATTTAGAACTTGTTAAATCAATAACACTAATTGATGTATTTAAACAAAAATCCCAGTACAGATGAAATTCTGTGCATATTTTATTTATTACACATGAATTTGCCCGCGGCATTTTGGTGCAAATGTTAATAATATAATTATCAGATGGACAAAAAATATAAGGATGTAAGAAAAGTTTACGCAAATAATAATTATATTCGTATACAAGCCTGAAGCTCTTCAAACGTCTCCAAAACCTTTTTGATTGTAGCAAACGATAACTTACAAAACCGAGTTTCCTTCAAATAATATCTGCCTACTTGTTATCGCAATAACCAAACGGTTTATATTGAGGAAGTCGGATCGGTACGAATAGTGCCCAAGCCGCTTACATTCGTATCACTGAAAATCTGTTACAAGTCAAAAGCCGTAAACTCGGTCCCATAAAAGTGGGTTTAGAGCAGTTTACACGCGAATATATCAAAGAGCTAAAGGCAAATGTATTAGGGCATAACATGGTTACCTTTGTGGCGGCCACAATATCCCGTATCGCCCCGGCTTGGCCCTTTATGGTAATACGGACCGTGACGTAAGCTGGGACGTTAGAAAAACTTGTTGCGATTGACAGACTGCCGCGAAAGACATTTGTTTACGTGAGCCATATTAGTAGATAGATTAGCAAATTGCTTAATAAAAATTTTACGGGTGAGTGTTACTGAGAGCTGTAAACAAACGGTTTTCGCAATGATTCAATCGAAATTTTACAAAAATATTCAATGAAGGCAGCCGGTACTAATTAAATTCAAATTAATTTTAAATAAATATCAGTCATCATTATTTAATTTGTAAACGTTTCTCAATAATACTCTTTTCTGTTTGTTGCAGGTACGTCACGATGTCACTACTACTCCACACAGGTGTCCCCGGTAGGTGGCCCCGAGCCGGGATCGAACCCGGGATCCTTCGCTCATTTAGGATTAATCGCGTATATTCTTTTGTGCTCGACTGTCGCATGCAGTTTTTCTTCGCTAGACTTCATAGGGAGTGTTTTTAGGAATTTTAGTCGGTAACTTCGAGGATGAAAATGAACCTAAAAAAATATAAAACTAATTAAATTATACTTGGCGCGCTATTTAGTTATTAGTTTTATATTACGAGAAACATACCTAATATTTTATATAAAAAAAAACTTAATTTAGGATGGTACGCAACGCAAGTTTATGGTTGGGGAGTTTAAGACAGACCCAGTTTAAAATGAGAAGCAACGCTGCCACCCGTGACTTGAGCCGCGGTCTGCCCGCAGGGCGCGGGGGCGGCGAGTTAGCCTGGTTATCTGCGATACAGAGGTCAATTCGATATGCAGAGTAGTCAGAGCACCGAGCAATCTCACTCGCCGCTCCTCATTCAAAGCGGAATCTTCATCCGATTATGGACCATACTCAATCTCTCGATAGCTGGCTTGTGAGATTCTTGTTACGTTAACCTCTTACAGAAAAATACGTATATTGACTAGATATATCATAACTTACTGTAAGTAACAAAGCTCTTTTCAAACGAACTTGGTTATAAATATCATTCACTGAATAGAAGTAATATTTATGAAAGATCTTTTTGTAAACGTAGGGTTTTTCTATGTGAAAAGCCGACAAAGGAATAGACGAGCCATCTGATTGAAAGTGGTCATTGCCCTCCATAGACATCAGTAACTCGGTAACCAAAGACATTGCCAACGCGTTGCGGGGTTCCTGATATTAAAAACCAATGTATGTATTTTTTTTATGGTTCCAAAGTAAAATTGGAACCCTTACATTTATACATTTCACTAACTTCAAAACGAACCAAGTCAAATGTGGAGCTTGAATTAAATGTTCTTGTGACAAAAATTTTAGGCCTTTCTACACAGAACTTGGCACCCATTTAGATCTCAATTCTTTTTTTTTTTTTAATTGGCTCTCAAGTTACATTTATGTTTTTGATGGGATATTTTTTTCAGCGTAGGTACCTCACCTACAATGTGAGAATGTTTGTCGTTGCGTACCCCATAGAGTGGAGCATCGTTGAAAAGGTCTTTCAAAAATATTATGGGTCTTCTAAGAATTAGTTATTCGAAGCTGGAAAGCAAACACGTAGTAACCCGCAAAGATCAAATTGTAAATCAGAGCCGAAAAACTGTTTGATTTCTCGAGATAGAGAATTTATGAAAAAATTTCGAGAGATCATAAAGTTTTTCGGCTCTGATGAACAATTTGATAGTTGTTTGCTTTCCAGATGCTTTAACTAATGAACGTAGAAATATTTCGATAACACAATACGCAATGTTCTATTACAACGTTACGTATTTGATTCTGCGAACATCGTTTTGTTCGATCGCCGATTTATTTATAACACAAAATAGGGACAATGACACAATTCGTTGACATAAAATTTGAACGAATTGTCGGCGAAAGTCAGATACCATCAAAAATTCAACACGTGCCGATACATTCGGCGAGGCCTTTGACTGCAGGAAGGCTTTCGAGGACGCATACATTCGATGCTGGGAGCGGAGCCGCTCGGCCGGCCGTATCACGTAAATACAACAGGAATTTAAAATAATGCTTCCATCGGTGGGGTCGAAGACAGGAGTAGGCATCCATGAATAGACTCATGTAAATTGATTTACTGTGGTAGATTGTAGGTATTCCAAAATTATTTTTTGTGAAACTTCTTAAAGTTGGGAGTCATTACATGAATTTTGCTTTTGTAAAATTAAAATCTTCACAAATAACGAAAACAGAACACTCTGCTTATTATTCTCTATGAAATAGAAAACTTTTCCTGCTGATAGCCTTAAAATTCTAACATTACATAATTAATTTTAGAAAGGTTGAAACTTCATGACCTCGCACCGACGGCGACAACTGTGCAAAATAGAGACAAGTTATCACGTCGCCCACACGTGTAATGATGTGAGTTTATTATCCAGTTTCATTATACAAATCCCGACTCGTCTACCCAGCGCCCTGCGCCCTGCGCCCTGCGTTGCGGCTTTCATCAAACTTAACTAAATCTCTATAATATCCAAATTATTCCGACGCCTGCCCGCCGCCCGCCGCCCGGCCCGCACCAAACGACATTAAGCAACACAGCTCTTTTGTTATCTTTCATTATTTTTAGCCATTTGAAGCTTCTCGTGATCCCTGTAATAAAAGGAGACATTTTATAAGACCTCATTCAACATCGAAACCCTTGGAAAAAATCTCATTAAGCGAATGTAATAGACGCAGAGTTCCTGCTTGCGCGAGCGGCTAACTTTATATTAGCACAGCCGTGATAATCTCTTGTTCTCCTCGCTTTCGACGTTGGAGGCTCGAGCAGCGAAAATATTTGTAATAAACTGTACTGGAACACGAAAACGACGTGTGGCGTCGACAGGCACGCGCGCAGCGTCAATACAGCTATACAGGAAGGCTATTCACGTTTGTAACTTGACAGCGGAGTTTCAAAATTGACGTCCGAGTTCTAGGATCACTTCACTTCGCAAGTGTGTACTAGATGATTAGAGGATGACATATTTATTATTCTCGATCATCGAATTACGTCACCGTCGAAGCTCGTGTCCAATTGTCAAACGAAAAATTAGTCAAGAGCTATCGCGTTCTCGAGTAAACTAAAGATTTTTGAAATAAAAATAAGTTATTTTTGTTATATTTTAGTTATTAGGTACTAATAAATACCATGGCTCGTTTATTTTTGTTCAATTATTTATTAGAAGAAGCTTACTCTTTAGATTGTGCTGAAAGTCGACGTCAAGCGAATGAGATTCGTAATTTTCAATTAATTAATATGCACAGAGACTTTGTTTTTAACTACCGGTTGTGGGAAGAGTTAATTGATAACCTATTGGTAGATATTAAATATCTTATGATAGCACCTCAGTGTCGAAGACATGGATTATCAGCTAAAGTAAAGGTTAGTAAAGCAAACCTAACTTTCCCTTCTTTCTTACAAAGGTTAATTGACGACCCTGTAGCCTAGTCGGTAACGACCCTGCCTGCGAAGCGAGTGGTCCCGAATTCATATATGTATATTTATCCCCTATTTCACCCCCTTGTGGGTTGAATTTTGGAAAATCCTTCCTTAGTGGATGCCTACATTATAAGAGGAATATCTACGTGTGCGAATTTTATGTTTCTAGCCCAAAGGTTTTGGCCTGTGTGTTGATACATCAGTCACTTTTGCTTTTCATATATATACATTAATAAAGGTGATTGAAAATTATATATTTGAATTATTTTTTCAGTTATTATGTGCACTCTCTTTCTTTGCTAATGGAAGTGATCAAAGAATATGCGGAAAAAACATTCATTCCTATATGTCGCAGCCATCGGTTTCCCGTTGTCTGCATGTGGTTGTTGAAGCACTCAGCGATCCAAATATTGTAAAAAAATACATTCGATTTCCTCAAAACTTTCAAGAAAGGCTTAAGCTGAAAGAAAAGTAAACAAACATTTTCAAATTTTAGCTACCTGTATAAATATAAACGCAGGTATTAAAAAATGTAAATGCCTGTTATTATTATAGCTTTACCGCGGCAGTCCCCGGGTGCCACACGTTTTTTTAGTAATAAAACAATAAATCATAGAATTTATAAGAAATGTGTAAGTGCCTATATATCAGAAGGATAAAATATTTTACCGATTCGTTTATTCATACCGAGGCGAGGCCATCTTTAGTCGTTTGACGTTTGAGTTTGAGACTCCCTTCACTTCGCAAGTGCGTACCAAATGATTCGAGAATCACATATCAAGATCTCGGACTCGAACTTCAATTTTGACACTCATCGCGGAATCCGCTCTCAAGTTACAAACCTGCAACGCTATTCTCTTTTGTAACTTGACAGCGGAGTTTCAAAATTGACGTTCGAGTTCTAGGATCACTTCACTTCGCAAGTGCCGTACTAGATGATTAGAGGATGACATATTTATTATCCTCGATCATCGAATTACGTCACCGTCGAAGCTCGTGTCCAATTGTCAAACGAAAAGTTAGTCAAGAGCTATCGCGTTCTCGAGTAAACTAAAGATTTTTGAAATAAAAATAAGTGATTTTTGTTATATTTTAGTTATTAGGTACTAATAAATACCATGGCTCGTTTATTTGTGTTCAATTATTTATTAGAAGAAGCTTACTCTTTAGATTGTGCTGAAAGTCGACGTCAAGTGGTGAATTATTTTCACCTGCCGGCGCCATCTGGATACCGTGTAGTGAACAATTATACTTTGCAGTCCGATAATCATTGAAGGAGGAATCATGTTAGCTTACATTAATTATAGTTCACTCGCAGTATACTAGATGGCGCTGTTAGGAAATCTGAATCACGCTAACGAGTGTTTTATGTGGATGTATAAGGGTCTGGCGTGATCATTAAATAAATGACTTGTACTGAGGAAGGTGTTTTTTGTGCTTGCCTACTCATACAACGAACTACTCTTGGGACTTTTATTAGACGGGATTCGTGGGAAACCCGTTCATGGTCCTTCGAGCCGGATCTGTCTCTGTAGACGGAAACCGGTGGTTTTTGTGTTAAGCTTGTGGGACAGTGGATTGCTGTCGCAACCC
Organism: Thymelicus sylvestris; assembly: GCA_911387775.1. Classification (NCBI taxonomy): domain Eukaryota; kingdom Metazoa; phylum Arthropoda; class Insecta; order Lepidoptera; family Hesperiidae; genus Thymelicus; species Thymelicus sylvestris. The sequence goes on along the minus strand of OU426886.1, from coordinate 20,639,952 downwards.
GCGAGCAGAAAGTTGGCGGATTGTGGAACCCTGCCATACTTTCGACAGTTCCCTCGTGGGAGGAGACTGTCAGGTGGAGACGACGGTGCAGTTTGGATGCTGCGGCGAGGCGCAGTGGAGCAGACCAGTCGTGACGTATTCTGACGTCACAACCGGAGCAGGGCGTGGGTGACGCATTCTGACGTCACAAACGGAGTCAAAATTTGTGTGGAAGTTAAGTGTGGTGGTATCCTGGACAACTGTAAGTAACTTTGACTTGTTATTTAATGGCAGCAAAGTGCAATTTAATTGATGATTTTGGACTTGGAATTTGTGGCATTTTGTGAAAATTGACACTTAATAAATAATTAATTGAATTCAACTGTTATTGGTGAAGTTATTAAATTTAAATCTGGTGACGTCATTTGGACTTAGAAAAATTTCGGGACTTTAACTCTGTAGTTTATAACTTTAAAAAGACTTGTAATATTTTGTGTGCATGTTAGTTAGGACTTAGAATTGTAAGCGTAAAAACGAAAGTACGGGGAATCCATGCCGGTTTTCGCCCAGAACTAAACGGTTCAAAGACTTGTAATTTTCTCGCAAATTTTAAGTTAAAATTTAACTTGTGTTTTGTTTTCAAATTTAGTCTTGTGGTTGAACCGAACGGTTCAAAGACTTGTAATTTTTTCAGAAATTTTAAGTTACAATTTAACTTGTGTTTTATTTTCAATTTAGTCTTGTGGTAACAATATGGTTAAGATGGAAGGTTTACTAAGTGTTCAGAACGATTTATCTAGTCGAATATTTAAAGCTAAAGTAAATTATAAAAAGTCTCCGAAGGAGCGCATTACTAAAGACTACATTGAAAACAGATTAGAGTCATTAGAAAATTTGTGGCTAGAATTTAAAAAGGGTCATAAAAATTTATTACTTCAATGCGATTCAGCACTTTTAAAGAGCGAATCATACTTTGTTTCGGACGTCTATGACAACACAGAAGAGGAATTCATGTTTCATAAAAGTGAATTAAAATCAGCATTAGCACAATTTACTACTACTAATCCATCTGCTAGCAATCAAGCTGTGTCGGCGAACGTATCATCATTCAAATTACCAAAAATCAACATTCCAACTTTCACTGGGAAGTATACAGAATGGACTACGTTCCAGGAACTATTTGAATCGCTTATAATTAACAATGAAACACTTGATGATGTTCAACGTATGCACTACCTCAAAGGACACTTGTCTGGCGAGGCAGAGCAGCTTTTGCGGCACATTCCAACACAACAAGCTAATTTCGTAAGATGTTGGGAATTATTATCAAAGCGGTACAATAATAAACGGCTCATATCAAATAATGTATTAAAACGTCTCTTGAGTCAGAGGAATCTTGCATCAGAGTCGGCTAGCGGGTTAAAATCACTGGTAGATACAACTAACGATTGTTTAGCAACTATCACAAATTTAGGAATTGATACAAAAGGTTGGGATATATTATTGATACATATTTTATCGTTAAAATTGGATCCCGAAACACGGCGTCAGTGGGAATTCAGCAGTTCTGATTCTTCTGATGAATTACCTACATACGCGCAATTTGCTGAATGTTTAACCAACAGGTACAGAGCTATTGAGTTTTTAGGAACTAAGCCCACTGTAGGGCAAAATCAATTAGCCAAGGTAAAATCATTACATGTCAAAAACGTTACTGATACAGTTTGTCCGTATTGTAAACTTAATCATAAGTTAACTTTATGTAATCAATTTCATAAGGAAGATATTGATAACCGTCGCAGATTTGTTCTGCAAAATAACATTTGTTTTAATTGTATGGGGAGCAACCATTCTGCCAAAGACTGTCGCTCAAAAATTAAATGTCGCATCTGCAAGCGACAACATCATGTGCTGCTACATCCCAGGGGTAGTGATAATTCTGGAGTAGGTAATAATAACGAAGCAAGTGCGTGTGCTGTCACGTCCTCAGAAGGTGCAAATACTTCAAACACAGGTCCATTAGTTTCTTGTTTTTCCACGGACGGAGTACAACAACAGGTTTTGCTTGCCACAGCGCTCGTAAAGGCCATGTCCAGAACCGGACAAGGGTACAATGTTCGTGCACTTATCGATCAAGGATCACAATCTTCATTCGTCACCGAGTCTACAGTACAATACTTAGGCTTGAAAAAGATGGTGACGAAAGGCAAAATAACTGGTCTCGGGGGAGACAAAAACATTATCTCTAAGGCCATGGTTTCCATGGAAATACGGTCCCGGTTTGATTCAAATATAGTCATACCGGTGAAGGCTTACGTTCTTAAGAACATTACTTCTCTTCTACCGACAAGAAGAGTTGAGGTTGAAATGTGGGAAGAACTCAAGGATTTGCTGCTGGCGGATCCAGAATATCATACGCCTAATCGTATTGATCTTCTGCTGGGAGCAGAAGTGTATAGCCAAATACTGCAGGCGGGTATGAAGAAAAACCCAGGTGGCACGCTTGTGGCACAAGCCACCAACCTTGGGTGGATTCTGTCTGGCGTGGTGACTGCAGCAGCCGATTCCTCTCCTCACATTCAAGTTCTGCATTGTTGCGCAGAAGGCAACGAGATATTAAAAAGATTTTGGGAATTAGAATCGGATGTACATCAACCGAAAGAAAAAATGTTCACAGACGAGGAAAGGCGCTGCGAACAACATTTTGCCGAGACAACTCGGAGGGATCAAAACGGTAGATATGTCGTACGTCTTCCGTTCAGGAACGGGACTCCTGAGGTCACAGCTTCAAAAAGTATAGCTGAAAAAAGATTGATATCATTAGAACACAGATTAAACAAGGATAAAGAACTAAAAAGAAACTATCAAGAGGTATTAGATGAGTATTTAGCTTTGGATCATATGGAAGCAGTGCCGGAAGAAGAAATTAATAACCCAAAGGCTATTTACTTACCACACCATGCTGTCGTGAGGAACGACAAGGAAACCACGAAGGTCAGAATTGTCTTCGATGCATCCTGCAAAGGAAGGAACAATCTTTCATTAAATGAACAGTTACTGGTAGGACCTACCTTGCAACCTGAGCTGAGGCATATCCTGTTGCAATGGAGAACTTCACCAATTTGTATATCGGCCGACATAGTAAAAATGTATCGGCAAGTGAAGGTTGATGCGCAGGATGCGGACTGTCAGCGAATTCTGTGGAGAGAGCGAGAAGATCAGGAAATAAAGAGTTATAGACTCACACGTGTTACATTTGGCACGGCTTCTGCTCCATACTTGTCAGTAAAGGCTCTACAACAAGTGGCGCAGGATCACGGTGCAGATTATCCTGTGGCCGCGGAAAGAGTACTTCAACACTTTTATGTCGATGATTTCATGACAGGCGTACAAACTATAGAAGAAGGCAAGGTGGTATATAAGGAAATGAATGAGCTATTAAGCAAGGCTGGGTTTCAAATACAAAAATGGAATAGCAACAGCAATGAATTAATAGAAGCAATGAAAGGACAGGGAAGGGAAGAAGATGTCAAGGAAAACCTGAAAATAAAAGAGGATGAGTTAGTAAAAATAATGGGACTTACCTGGAACCGAAGCGACGACACCTTCCGCTACGTAGTGAATCTCCCGAAGCTGGAACATCCTGTAACAAAAAGAAAAATTATTTCTGATATCTCTCGGCTTTATGATCCTCTAGGTTGGGTGGGACCTAGCATAATTTTAGCAAAAATAATAATTCAAAGGCTTTGGATAGCAGGTATAGATTGGGACGCGGAAGTCCCTGAGAATATATTAAAAGATTGGCTAACTTACCGAGAGGAACAAATCATGTTCAATAACATACGGGTACCGAGATGGATCGGCATGAAGGCAAACGGAGGCTTCTGTGAGCTGCATGGCTTCTGCGATGCATCGAAGGCTGCGTACGCGGCAGTGGTCTACATGCGCGTCATCGACGTCTCAGGAAGAGTACATGTCTCGTTAGTCACGGCGAAGACAAAGGTGGCACCTGTAAAACAAATTTCAATCCCTAGGTTAGAATTATGTGGTGCGGTGTTACTCTGTAGATTGCTTCTTGAAGTCGCGCAAGTTTTGAAAGTGGACAAGGGTAACATTCATGCATGGACGGATTCCACGGTTGTTTTAGCGTGGCTTAATAATCATCCTAGCAAATGGAACGTATTCGTGGCAAATCGTGTTTCTGAAATACTTACCAACTTAGAGCCAACCAATTGGTGTCATGTTACCTCAAAACAAAATCCTGCTGATTGCGCGTCTCGAGGATTGCGTCCTTCTGAATTAGTCACCAACAAGTTATGGTTTCATGGCCCAGAGTTCATTTCACGCGAGCCTATCACTTACCAAAAACCGAAGGAAATGCAGACTGACCTGGAAGCAGTTAAAGTTCATTTTACTACTTTCGACGAATCAGTGTGGGACAAATATTCATCTTTAACTAAAACCATTAGAGTGATGGCATACTGCCGGCGATTTGTTAACAATGCTAACAGGGCTAAAGGAAGTAAATCAAGTACACCATATTTAACCGCACTGGAATTAAACGAAGCACTGAAAATTTTGATAAAATTGTGTCAACAAAATAATTTTGAGAATGAAATTAATTTAATTAAGCAAAACAAAAACTTACCCAAAAATTCCAAACTGAGAGCGTTGAATCCCTTTCTCGACGAAGATGGTGTGTTGAGAGTAGGAGGTCGGCTATTACATTCGGATTTAAACCTAAATAGAAAACATCCTATGATAATACCGAAACAATCTCATTTAACGCAACTCATTATAGGCGATGCGCATAAGCAGACACTTCACGGGGGGCCGCAACTTACCTTGACATACATCCAGAATAAATACTGGGTCGTAGGAGCGAAGCAATTGGTCAAGGCTTATTATCGGCAATGTGTCACATGCGTAAAAAATGCAGCTGCCACAAAAAACCCTTTGATGGGCCAATTACCCACAGCTCGGGTAACACCAACACGTCCCTTCAGTCACAGTGGTGTCGACTACGCGGGGCCGATTCAAATACGCACCACGAAGGGTCGAGGATATAAATCCTACAAGGGATATATATGTTTATTTATTTGTATGGCGACCAGAGCCATACACTTAGAAGTCGTTACCGACCTTTCATCGGAGGGTTTCTTGCAAGCGTTCAAAAGATTTGTGGCTCGGCGCGGTCATTGCTCGCATATATGGAGCGACAACGGCACAAATTTTGTTGGTGCAGCAGCAGAATTGAAAAAATTTAGTACTGAAGGGCAAAATCAACAAACGGAGGTTGCTCAGTTGCTTGCTAATCAGCAGTGTGAGTGGCATTTCATTCCCCCGCACTCCCCGAACTTTGGAGGATTGTGGGAAAGCGGTGTGAAGTCGGTGAAGTACCACTTAAAACGTGTGATCGGCAATTCGACTCTGACATATGAAGAGATGGCGACCGTGTTAGCCCAAATAGAGGCGTGCCTTAATTCTCGGCCTATGTCAGCTCTCAGCGATGACTCGGACGGTTGTGTAGTATTAACACCAGGACACTTTTTGATGGGTGAGGCACCTGTGACAGCTCCAGACTATAACTTTGAGAGTTCTAACGTAAGCACTCTGCGGAGGTGGCAGCATACTCAACGCATGATGCAATCGTTTTGGCGACAATGGTCGCAGGAATATTTGACAAAATTTTTACTTCGACCTAAATGGACGAGTCAAAATGTTCAAATCAACCTCGGGGATGTAGTGGTAATTAAGGAAGACAATTTGCCTCCGTGCAAATGGTTGTATGGCATAATTATTGCTACCCATCCTGGAGAGGACAAAATTGTGAGAGTGGTCACCATTAAAACTAAAAATGGAACGTTAAAAAGGCCGGTGTCAAAATTATGTTTGTTACCAAAATAATGTAAAATTTGTTGTTGTTTTGTATTTGTATGGGTGTATAATTTGTTAAACTTTAAAATGTATATGTATGTTGTATGTCAGATGACAAGGCCTGACTTAGCCCATGGTGGGCGGTCTATTTGAAATTATAATAATACCCAGTTGTAAAGGGACAAAGTCTACTTTGCCCTTGGTGGGCGGTATGGTGAATTATTTTCACCTGCCGGCGCCATCTGGATACCGTGTAGTGAACAATTATACTTTGCAGTCCGATAATCATTGAAGGAGGAATCATGTTAGCTTACATTAATTATAGTTCACTCGCAGTATACTAGATGGCGCTGTTAGGAAATCTGAATCACGCTAACGAGTGTTTTATGTGGATGTATAAGGGTCTGGCGTGATCATTAAATAAATGACTTGTACTGAGGAAGGTGTTTTTTGTGCTTGCCTACTCATACAACGAACTACTCTTGGGACTTTTATTAGACGGGATTCGTGGGAAACCCGTTCATCAAGCGAATGAGATTCGTAATTTTCAATTAATTAATATTCACAGAGACTTTGTTTTTAACTACCGCTTGTCGGAAGAGTTAATTGATAACCTATTGGAAGATATTAAATATCTTATGATAGCACCTCCGTGTCGAAGACATGGATTATCAGCTAAAGTAAAGGTTAGTAAAGCAAACCTAACTTTCCCGTCTTTCTTACAAAGGTGCGAATACGTGTGCGAATTTTATGTTTCTAGCCCAAAGGGTTTGGCCTGTGTGTTGATACATCAGTCACTTTTGCTTTTCATATATATACATTAATAAAGGTGATTGAAAATTATATATTTGAATTATTTTTTCAGTTATTATGTGCACTCTCTTTCTTTGCTAATGGAAGTGATCAAAGAATATGCGGAAAAAACATTCATTCCTATATGTCGCAGCCATCGGTTTCCCGTTGTCTGCATGTGGTTGTTGAAGCACTCAGCCATCCAAATATTGTAAAAAAATACATTCGATTTCCTCAAAACTTTTAAGAAAGGCTTAAGCTGAAAGAAAAGTAAACAAACATTTTCAAATTTTAGCTACCTGTATAAATATAAACGCAGGTATTAAAAATGTAAATGCCTGTTATTATTATAGCTTTACCGCGGCAGTCCCCGGGTGCTACACGTTTTTTTAGTAATAAAACAATAAATCATAGAATTTATAAGAAATGTGTAAGTGCCTTTATATCAGAAGGATAAAATATTTTACAGATTCGTTTATTCATACCGAGGCGAGGCCATCTTTAGTCGTTTGACGTTTGAGTTTGAGACTCCCTTCACTTCGCAAGTGCGTACCAAATGATTCGAGAATCACATATCAAGATCTCGGACTCGAACTTCAATTTTGACACTCATCGCGGAATCCGCTGTCAAGTTACAAACCTGAATAGCCCTGCTGAATAGTCCTGCAGATTTGAAAGAGCGGTGGATGCTCAGTACTGTAGTACGAGTCACTACGATAATTACGGGCGCGGCTCGCTGCTAAGAAATGATCCTCTCATATGTAATTTTATTGCTTTTCTCTTGCGATATGTCGCCCTCAATAGACCTTTGCATGTTTCTTCTATAAATACTTAATGACATCTACTTTACTAGAGTGCTGTTACGTAGAATCTTTCTTGATTGTTTCCCTTATTCAACGTTATTAGTTTAACAAAATTCTATGTGTCATTTCCATCTGAATTGTTTTATGTATCTTATATGTATATTTCTATGTGATTATTATTTCAATATTTGAATAAAAATTTAGTGACACAAATCATAATATCCATTGAGGTCTTATAGTTTCATCATGATCGTCCGTAAAATAATACCTTAAAAAAATTTTTTAGGGTACCTTCCCTATGGGTAAAGTGGGAATGATTTTTTTCTCGTCTAGCCCATAATGTCAAGTATCGTTGAAACGGTCTTTCAAAAAGAAAACACAAATTTTCAACTCAGGGTTCCGTTTGCGAAATATTCGTCTTTATATTGCTGATTTTGTACAGTCAAGTGTCCCCCTCCCCTGCCAGCTAAATGGTAGGCGTTGGACATGTGGAAAATATCAAATGATGAATTTTAAAGGAAAACTATCACGCTAGCTCAACTGAGATTATAGATCAAAATGGGGAAGTCATTGAACTATGGAATCCTACATTGCGCGTGGCCTGACAGGCACTTGGCCGGTTTTTGTTTCTAGACAGCATCACGCAAGCGGCAGTAAGTTCAAAACTTGTGTCATTTTTGGAACGTATGTAGATCTATTTAGCAAAAAAATGTATTGTTCGTGGTAAGCAAACTATAAAATAAAATAAATCAGCAGGTAGTTACAGTGAGTGAGTATTTTTTGCATTATTTCACCGCCGCCGCCGCGCCGCGCGCGCCTGTGCGCTGCTCGCAAGCGACCACGACTAGTGTTGTTAAAAGGCTCGAGCCTTCCGAGTCTAGAGCTCATTGAAGGCTCGAGCTCTCTAATAAGGCTCGAGCCTTCGCCTCGAGTCCTACATGAAGGCTCGAGGCGGAGGTTCGAGCTCTGGTCCAGGGCTCGAGTCGAAGCTCGAGCTTTGTCTTCAGGGCTCATTTTGTAATATTTACTGTAGTTTCAGGGTTCCCTAATCAAAACGTACTGTTTGACTACGGAACCCTAAAAAACCCTTAACCTCAAAATTTGAATTAGGGCGCGCTGCGAATTTTGGAGTTAACTGATTTTCACATTTAAGCCCGCGGTATGAAATTTTATGGGGAGTAAAATAAAACTTTCTCCGTTAGTTATGCGATGTGTTTGTAATTCGTAACACAGAATCTAGATGGCGTTAGATGGCTGATCAGTAACCACGCCATCTAATGATAATAATAATCTTGGTACATCCTATTCTTATGTGAAACATCATCATCATTGTCATTCATCGTTTTCATCATCAGCCATCTTCATCATCACCATTCATCATCATCACAATTAATCATCATCATCACCACTCATCACCATTCATCATCACCACCGTCACCAGTCATCATTATCATCATTCATCTTCATCATTCATCATCATCATCATTCATCATCATAGTTTATCATCATCATTTATCATCATCGTCCTCCATCATCATCATCACCACCATTCATAATCACCATTCGTCATTATCATCATCATCTTCCATCATCATCATTTATAATGTTACACACTCGTAGCCAACGCTAGGATTCACTGTGTCGTAAGTGTCATAGATAACACACAAAGACAAGAACACACACTCAGACTAAGAACAGTTTAAACTTATCATTCAAATGTCGCTGGGAATCGAACCCAGGACCCTTGGTACGGTGGACCAGCATATAACCATTAAGTAGCACGGGTCGTCAAACTTTTTAATATGTTAGTATAATCTGGATTTTAACAAGAAAAAAATAACCAACTTCAAAATAACATACTATAGATAACAAATTAATAAAAAAATATATAAATAAATAATACTCAAAATCACTTTGAACGCCATTCGAAGCGCATCGTGGCGGCGTCGTCATTATTCCAAATTCAAAAGCAAGTTCAAAATAGGTAACGTAAACGCTCCTATTACCGCCAGTTTAAGCTGACTTTGGATGAACTTCAGAAAATTAGATATACGCCGTTATGCTAGGACAGGCGTTTTAATTTATTCTTTATCATAATTAAATATTCTACGATATTTAGCACTTAAATTTAGTGTTAAATCACACAATATTTAATAAATAATAATTTAATCTGAAATAGCGGCTGCTTCTATTACCGACCGATGGGATGATGTTGTTTCTATTACCGTTTTTCATGTTTCTATTACCGACCACTGAAAAAGGAACACATTATCCATACTATTAAATAAAAAAAACAAAATAAATATTTATTAAGTTGGTATAAAACATTTGAGATCAATAATTATTATTAAAAACTGAGCTTTCTTCTTAATAATGTAGTTAAAGTACATATTATTAAAAACACTATCTACTGAAATTTTATAAGATGGAGGTTAATATCTTAAAACAAGGTTTAGTTATTCCAATCCGTTGGAGTTACACATTTTGCCTTCAAATCGCATCATCAGACCCTGAGATTGTCTATGATGTAGGTACTAGTTTTGCAAAAATAAAGTTATTGGCAAAAAATTTCTTAAAAACGGTTCCGATTCTCCTATTCAAGAGTTACACATTTTGTCTCCAAGGGACATCATCAGACCATAGAATGGTCAATGATGTACTGATTTTGCTGTGTAAATATTTACCAACAACAAAATATACCTTTTAACACGGTTCAATTATTCCAATCCGTTGAGGAGTTACATATTTCGTCTCCAATTCACATCATTACACCCTGAGATGTCAACAAACCATTGAGGTGTTCCACTCTATATGTCCAGAACCCATCATAAGATCCTCACCATGATGTTAATGAGACCAACCTGAAGCAATCCTCTATTTAATACCGTTTAAAACATCCAAATTGGTCGAACATATAAAGAAAAAAAAACATATACGACGAATTGATAACCTCCTCCTTTTTTGAAGTCGGTTAAAAACTTATGTTTGGCCTATAGAACATTTATGATTACAGGAACTTATAGTAGGCTTATCAGCATTTTAACTAATGTACGCTACATACCTACAATAAGAGACTTTTATAAATAAGACCGTATGGGTCGGTAATAGAATTAAGTATGAAGATTCTATTACCGCCCAAAAAAGAAACAATAACAGGCAATGTCCATGAGACAAAATGTATGGCGTTAATAGATCCAATTATCTAATATACTCTTTAGAATCAAACAAGTTAAAAAAAAACATCTAAAATTATGTATTAAAAGAAATAAAAGCTAAAATACTAACTATTGTAAAACATCTAACACCGCCATGGGTCGTTAATAGAAACGACTTATAAAAATTAAGTTTCTAATACCGCTCCAATGTAAAATTCGATTTAAACGACAAGACATGGCCAGAACGGTAGTATTAGATGTTAATCTAGAAAACCAATGTATTATTTATTATAGTTACATATTGGCATGCACGTATACACATTTTATTTATGTTAATTTCTCTTAAGTAATAACGAGGTGTTCTTATGTGGCTGGGAGCACAACACTATGACGCGGAAGTCCGTTGCGGCCGCGTCTTAATTATTGGCTATTTACTCTGTTTGCTGATTATTTACGCACACAAACTTTATTATTTTTGTTTCTCAATATACATACCTAAAATATTTTTAGGCTACAACTTTCATGGAATCTACAACATGCCTTAAAATAGTGATTAAAAAAATTGGCGGTAATAGGATACAAATTTTGGGGGGCGGTAATAGGCGCGTTTACGTTACCGCGCGAATCACAGTGTAGTGGCGCGAATACGATTTATTGGTGTATGACGTCACGTCACAAGATATTATGTAGATTTTGGGAACAAAATTCAATGATGATTTTGATTTATGTTTTGTTTCTTTAATATAGACTTTTATTATAATATTTTTATGAATATTGAGGTTTTATGTACCTATCTATACTTCTATACTAATATATAAAGAGGAAAGATTTGATTTTTTGTTTGCATTGAATAGGCTCCGAAACTACTGAACCGATTTGAAAAATTCTTTCACTGTTAGAAAGCTACGCTATCCCCGGTGAACATAGGCTATATTTAAAAAAAAATAGGGATCCTTAATAAAACTCCAATAATGTAACCCAAGGTGTAAAAAAATAAGCGAAGAAAACCGAAGCAAAGCGAGGGCGGTTACTCGAATTGTAATAAAACTGTAACTGAGCGATGGCCGTGCGTCGAAGATATTTAAGTAAAAAACCTTTTAGTAAGTTTATAGATCCCATTCAATTTATTTTTAGAAATTTTATCTGTTTGCAATTTCTTTTTTCAAATTTTATCTGTTTGTCTAAAAAAAAAGATAGGCATATCCGTTGATTGCCGAGCTTCGACTCGAGTCTTCAATTGAAGGCTCTTGAGCCCTTAAGGCTCGAACCCTAAAGGCTCGAGCCTTCTAAGGCTCGCGAGCCCTTAGGCCTCGAGCTTTGAAGGCTCAGTAGCCCCGACTCGGAGCTCGAGTCCGGGGCTCGGAGCTCATTTTTCTCAACTCTAACCACGACCACTGTGCTGAGTGCTCCGTCAACTTCCCTCCGCTGCGACTTATAACCACTGCCTGGAACTTACCTCGTTTGTATTAAAATATCGTTCAAGAATCGGATCCGTCCAATTTGCATCACAAACGACCCTCGAACGTCATGAAATATTAATCGTCTTTGACGAATTATTGTCTCAACCGATTGTCTCCGGCCTCGAGTTGTCCGCGATTTATCAATCGGATCAAATAAGCCGAGATTCATTTGTAAGCCATTTTTATATCAATCAGATTTATTTCAAATTGCCTCGTAAAATTATTTATGAGCTCTCATTTATAGGTTCTACCTATAAACGACGTGACGTACCTATAAAGGACGTGAATATTTCTGATGAAAAATTGTGTTCAATGAACACAACAACACATAATTATGCGGAATGAAGCAATCAGATCATATTGTTAGGATCATTAAATTTGATATCAACAGGAGCGTCTCGTATAGCAGGATCTATTTACATCCCACTAACGGCTTTATAATGGCAACACAATTACGTTACTAAGTCGTCATTATCATTAAGAAAAATCGAACATTGTGAATTGATACATCAAACATAAAAGAAATTCAATTGTTTAATTCAATGTAACCGAGATACTGACGAAGTGAATCGTCGTTATTATCGCTAATTATGAACATAGGAATTAGCATATCCGAAAAATAATTAATTAAAGTCACTGTTCTGCTTCTGATCCATAATTGTCTCCTATTCATAAGTAAATTTATCATTCGGTGTGTCCGTTATTGTATCGTATCCAGACCAATTTTTTATTCATTTGAAACAATCAGCAATTTAAGAAAACGTCGGTTACAGCTCAAGCTTTCAATATGAGCCAGTACACAAGGTCCGAGAGCGATATTATTTTCAGTTGAAGCGTTAGGTAGTGCGCGAGAAAGTAATGTCGGCAATAAAACTTGAACAAAGCAAATGGAGACTGAAAAAGCCGCGGGACCGGCTGGCGAAGACAGGAGACATTTTTACAACTCATTTAGTACCTGCTAAATGATCCAGTGCTAACAACTCATATTCGTATACCCTAGTTGTAAAGAAGATAGATGGGAACAGTATTAGTAGTAGGTTTCGTTTCGTAGAAATACATGTTTGTTAGACCGCGAGAGATAGATGAAGATTCTCACGAATACTCGTGTGATATTTGTGGGTTTGTTTAATTACTTAATATTATTATTTTGTATTAAGTTGTTTGAATTTATCTAATCTCGACAAATGCTGTAAGGATTCGAACTTGGAATATCCAAGGCAGTGATTATCAAGTCGATTACCGGTAGGTCAAGTTGTTGTTTATTAAAACATTTTGAGTATTTATTATGAATCAAATTCAAAGTTGTTTGATCGGTTCTAATTAAAATATCATGAATAAATTAACTCCGTGATTGATTCGGGCCATGACTTCCGAAAGGGAACGGAAGGGAGCACCTGTTTCTCTTGAACGTTTTTTTTATCATTTTATTTTGGGATCGTATTTTCTTTTTCTTTAATTTCCGGCATCATTGAGGTTTTTTCTGTGAAACCGTTATTTCATGATCATTAACCCCTTATCGTTTTTACCGCACTGTGTCATTTTTATCCAATTTTCGTCGGATGAATGTACTTTTAACTCAGTTTTTATATTCTTCTACAATAGGGTACAGAGTAGAGTAATGGAAATATCGACTGTGTTCACATAATGACACAGTGACATAATGTCGGACATTATGTGTGTTTGTGTGACCTATCGGTGAAAAATTATGGCTACGATACAATGCAATACAACTTGTTGTGTAGTATGGAAGCTGTGCTTCAACATAAATGATTACAGAGCCAGTGAGTACAATACCCACGGCCAGAAATGTGTGTTAAATTATTATAATTCAAAAGAAGCGTAGAAATGCTAGAGATGCGATTATGCAAACGAGTCCCGGCTCGCAACTCGACGCCGCCTGAATACTAACCGCGAAACTTGTTGTGCAAACAATTACATATTATTTTAACTACAGTTCGCTTACTGTCCTTAACAACTAATAAAACAAAAGGTAAAGGTCAGTTAAACCATAAATGTTATTATGGCACACTAAGTGAAGTGCGTGTGTCTCTTTACGGGCAAAAATTTTGTCTGTTTGTACCAAGTCCGTGTAACCAGTGCCCACTGAAATGAACTGCGACCAGTATTAGGTTTCATCAGCTTTTTCAGCCAAGTTAAGCATATCTTCCCATTAATAATATCTTTATATTAATACGTGAAGCTAAAACGAGCAAATACTTATTATAATGACGTTGAAACAGTATTGAGGTGTGTCCGCTATCAGTGCGGCTTATCAAATCAAAGTTCGGTGGATAAGCGACCCTTGTTAACTCGACCAGCTGACAGATAGTGTTAGTGCTGAAGTCTGGGACGTGCGCGATGCGACACCGCGACGTGGGCGTGTCGGCGTTTAAAAGCAAAGCAACAACCCATAATTGTCCCACTGCTGGGCTCGGGGTTTCCTCTCACAATGTGAGAGGTATTAGGCCATAGTCTACCACGCTGGCCAAATGCGGATTGGTAGACTTCACACACCTTTGAGAACTTTATGGAGAACTCTCCGGTGTGCAGGTTTCCTCACGATGTTTTCCTTCACCGAAGCAAGTGATAATTAACTTCTAATACGCACATAATATTTGAAAATCAGAGGTGCGTGCCAGGATTTGAACTTGGGCCCCTCTGTTCGAGAGATCAACGTTCTAACCGCTAGGCTATCACTGCTGTCGGCGTTTATTATTTATAAAATCCCAAGTTTAAACCATATCTTCCGTCATTTTGCTCGGAACGACGCAAGGGAATTCATCGGTGATGGATTAGTAAACGTTATTGGCACGCGCTGCTGTCAAACTTGTTGTAGCCCGTGGGTCATAAAAGAGAGCTTCTGCTTTTAAGATGAACATTAAAAAACATAAGTTAACATTCTTCAATGTATTATTAATAGATTCGACCAGAATGTTTACTGATATTAAATAATGTTATGCTATAGCTCCCGAAAAAGACCTTTAATTTTAACAAAGAAGCGCGGTTTGGAGACTTTTGGAGAGTTAAAATTTCAGGCTTTGTCAAGTTAGGGACTTTGTTTTTATATTATGATCTGATAACGTTTTTAAAGTGTAAGGTACCCGCCAATTTTACATGACATGCTTTGTTTGAATAACTTTATACTTTGCACCAAATTAGACTTACATATAAGTTTTCATTTAACGTCCAATAGGTGAAATGGAAGAATGATAATTGTGTTTTTTATGTAGGTTTTTCCAGCGGTTCCTAAGCCCATCGTAAAAAGTCCTGAGGGTTCTTAGGCGGAGTTCTCCTGTCAACAGAATTGTATTCCTTTTCTACTCAGTTCCACCAGTAATGCAGTAAATTGTTAGATCTTTTTACAGTACCTTTTGTGCGTCTCAGATACTTTGTCATGCAAATCCCGGAGTCTGACTCGACAGCAAATTTTATAATGCCGCTTTGCATTATAATCTAGATTGTGAAAAGCATAGATTTCACATTTCGCTCCGAAGCTTGCCTACGGAATTCGCAAATCGCGTGACTGGCACATTTTGCGGGATTGATGATTCAGTTATTGTTTATGGCGCTTATTTTTGGTAATAAAATTAGCTTAATTCGCTTAAATGTTTGTATTTTTGGTTGTTCTATTTTGAAATATATAATGTAATAGTAACAAATTGAACTGGGATCAAAAGGAAGTCTACCACTCGTCATGTACGAGTTTCACTCAGATACCGCGGGCTGCGGACAGATCAATTACTTATGTTTCACTAGCGCTCGGCCCGCGGCTCTGTCTGATAATAAGTACCCCATATGTTATTCCAGAATTTCATGAAGATCTGCAGTCATCCGTCGGTAGCGTCACATTTGGTCACACGCATAATATCGTATTTTCGATCACATACATATATATCGTAATTTCGGTTGGTCTAGGACTCTAGGGACAAGGATCGGCCGCCATAATTCATATATGTAATTGGTTCAGATGAGTACACCACGAGTTAGTCACGGTTATGTTATTTAAAATTATTATCCCAATAATACGATTAAATGTTAACGGTTTAATAATGAAAATTCATATTATATCCAAAAATTCAGGTTACTGCCGAAACGTCGCGGTTCCCGACACTAATAATAATTTATACGGAGGTTTAAGACTCCCCTGGCATCACGGGCACTGCAATGCGTAATTGCGGCCCGTGGGTATTGCAGGCAACTCCTAACAATATAACATTCCTACTTGCATTTGTTCCTCGTTGCATTGCTGCTCCGAACTCATTCAACTAATATACAGTCATCCGTGAAGCTGCTCACTTCACCAAGGAATTCACAGTTAGGTACAGACGACAACTACAAAATTTTTGGTCGAGGGAGATGAGAAATGTGTACTGATAGTAATACAGCAAATGATGACTACAACACAATGGGGGTCGGTCGGTATACACGGCGCGCTGTGTTCCCAGCTCCAGCCGTAACCCAGCACTTTCACCGTATTCTCACCGCATCCGCTTTGCATACACACTTCAAGTTTCAATTAGTACGCGGTCGTATTGAGCGCCCACCGCCCGCCGCCCTCCGCGCGCCGCCCCGCAGCGCGAGGCCTCGCGAGGGCCCGTGGCCTTGCGTTCCAACATAATTGTATTCCAGACTGAGTTTACTTAGGTGAGTAGTTGGGGAGCAATTATTGCTTTACGAGTTATATTGGAAGTTCTTCAATTCATTCATGCAATGAGCATTATCACGTTGCTGCGCCACGGGTACGTTTGTAACATCTCCACTGACTCGAAAAAATCTAAAATTGGAATCCTTATAGTTTTGTCATGTTCGTCCGTCCGTTTGTCCGTCTGTCCGTCTGTCCATCCGCTATCGTTTAATTATCTAAAAAGTAATCAATAGACAAAATTCCATTCAGTTTCGAGTGCCCGTGCCATCCCCATGCGATACCTAGATCCAGCCTCAAGAAGAATAACACACCTGTGCCCGTGTCTTGAGTGTTTAGATTCGATCCTACCGACGACGAAGTTCCTTCATACCGAACCACAGAAATATTAATAGGTACACCTCATTTCTACGTAATTTTATTTTCTTATTTTCCACCAACTGTGCAAATAAATCCGCAGCCTCTTCCCCACAGTTAGCACCCTTTTATAGTTATACTCGGACAATGAAGCCCCCAGAGGTCACCGTTTACGGAGCCCCGCTTTGCCTCTATATACAAGTTCGCTCGTAACAATAATTTGAAGATTTCCTTTTGCAACTGTAACTAAATTATTTGGATGTCTATTCAGGGACTCCATCTACAGAAACGTCGGAGAAACTTTTGATTGGTGCTCATAGTTGATATGCTCCCGCCATTGAATAGGGTTCCATTTCTAACTCATAACAAGGCACCTTTTCGAAACGACGACAGAAGCAAATAGATGCATGTAAGCATTTTTACCTTAAGACCTAATTTTGATTCTTACATTTATTTTTACGAGAATGGCCGAAAAACTTACAAACGAGCCACCTCATAGCAAACGATCACCGCCAAAAGGCATCAACAATGCATTGGTGGTGTAATAGAAAGCTAAGATCAAACACAAAAACACGTAAGATTACACGTTTGACTCCAAGCAGTTAAAAGCTCCCTTCTTAGGATAAATCCGAATAATCCACCTTGCTGGGTATACTTTTAACAGAAGTTATTCAGCTGGTGCACCGCGAGCCAGGACGATTAGCTGGGGCTCACGGATAGAGCCCCATATGTCCCAAATGAATAAATCAATCGTAAAAAAAGTCAGCAAACTCAGGTGCTGCAGTTTAGGTGATTTATCTATCAAACAAATATCATCCAAGCGGGGTATCGAACTTGGTACCAGTCTCTAGGCATACAGGCCAATGAATTATTGTTTTGAAGGGCAAAACCGTAACTCATTTACATTTCAATATTTGATATAACATGCTAAAAGTCACGGCGGAGACATGTCTCCCAGCAACCTATATCGAGGTTATAATTATGTCATTGTGGTGTGTATCAACATGAACGCACATGGACGGGGATAAGACATGTATTGTGTACTCGGCTCACGTCTCGCGCCTGGTCCGTGCCTACATGACATGTGATTCGCATACAGTAGAATGGAATTCGACAGAAATTTTATGTATTCACATTGGTTAACAGTTAGTCTGCTGTCAAAATAATTTTAAAACAAGCCGAAGTGAAAATTTCTAAATCCATTTGATATTATAGAGCCACGCTATACGTTGGCCTACACTAGAAATGTCGCGATAAAACGTCCATGAGATTTATGACAGTAATAATAGTGAAATAATAACAAGTATTAAAAGTCAACTAAAATGACCACTCATAATTTTGTGCTGAATAAAGATTTCGTCTGATTATAATAATCATTTTATAAATCAATGAAACCAAACGTCCTCGCTTTCCAAGCCATTACTTCGCTCTTCGAAGTGCGAGTAGTTGGAGCCGCCACTAGTAGTTTGATGAAACTCAAACAGCCATATAAAAGTTACGGAGACGCTGAGAGATCGTCGTGTTAATGAATTTCCTTTGCGAGGCCTTCGACTATCATCTCTTTGTCCGGTGCTGTACTAGGCTACTAGCTGTACGGAGCGGCACATTTTATAGCCTCGCTTAGCTGTTGTAATAGGTACGTCTTGACCTTATTACAGACCCTGGGGAAAATTGGATAAGTCACAAAAGCATTTAGAACAATAAATTGTAGCCACAGGTTTTTGTGGAACGTTTACTTGTACGGTAAGTGTTATAATTTTTTGTTGTTTTAATATCTACGATTAGCCTTTTGACTGGTGGACAATACCACTAGCAGTCTAGCAGTACATTTTTCCTTTGATGAGGTGAAATAAACAGGAATATAAGTTAATTTAAAACTTGTATCAAAGCTTTTATACCATTATAAATATCTGTTATGACCAGTTTAGCGTGGACTGGTCAAAATTAATTAGAATAGTGTGTTTTTAGGTTTCTGTGCCCAAACGGCGCGAACGGAACCCTAGTCATAAGACTGACCTGTCCGTCCGTCCGTTCATCTAACAAAGGGCTCTTTCTCTGAAATCGAACTTGAAATGTTGCATGTACCTAATAGCTACTATAACTATATATTACCAAAAGTAATAAAAGTTAATAATAAAAGGTGACCAAGAAATTGTTCTCTGGACATTTATTTTTACTTTAAGTACAACGCGACTTTTACTAGTATCTACGTAAACTTTCTTCAATACGACAGCTAAATATCTTGACGTTATATTAGCTGAACACATCTGCTAATATGTATGTATAAAACAGACAGTTGTTGAAGATGTTCATTGTATCGAATTATATATTGTACCTAACGTTCCAATTCGGTATTTTTTTGAAAATATATTTTGTCATTACCTTTTGATAAAATCATGATAATAATATACTATCTGATTATACAAATAGAAACCTTACATATTTACGTACCGCGTTTCTAATAAAAAATATTTTCCAATTGTATAAATATTTTTCCCCTAAAGAATATTATGTAAATCTCTTAAATAAATGTGTAGCCTAGTTTCGTTTTCAATAAAAGAATTTCAATAACGTGGTCTCTCTGTGGTAATAAGCATTTAAAATTACGTTTCTATCCATCAGCTTCAAATACAATTTTCCTTATAAAACGAATATTTCCAGAATACTTTCGACGATACAGATTTTATATATTTCATAAATTGTGGAGTGAGAATTGTTAAATAAAACATAACTGAATAAAAATATTACTATGTAATGTTTAGAACATTTGAATTACCGGTTGTTAGTACCGGTATGTTACTGTATACCTATTTATATTTGTTACTAGCTTCTGCCCATGATTTCTTCAACTGGATAGAGTTCCGAATTGGAGCCAGAGAAAAAAAGAATACTGCCACAATAATTGTAAAAAAAAATATAAACGTGTACGCGCGTGAGAAGTTATATTTCTTTGACATTAAAAAAACCATTACATAAAATATAATAAAAAAACAATATACAAAATAAAACAATATTAAACAAAAACAATGTTAAAGTAAACAATATTAAAAAAAACCAATATTAAAAAAAACAAAAAAAGCTAAAAACGCGCGTTAAAAATCACCTGTGACGCGCCTAATGAAGTTTAGTATAACTTCAAAAATTTATTCTTTGCTGGGTGTTTGAACTTAGTCATTACGATGTGAAAATACATTACTTGACGTAAGAGTCTTACGTGATTAATGGGGTGCCGAAGATGAGCATAAATGTTATGGTAATGCCACCGTAAGCTTTCCACGTTTTTTGAACTTAACAGGCAAGTCACGTTCCAAGTTTGGGACTTTGTCGTAGATTTGTGCCCCAACAAACCCCACACAATATCGCTTATATACAACGCTATGAATATCGATTCTCAATAGTACTGGTGGTACTGTATTTTTTGTACATTTTATATTATTAATCTGTTGGATAAAAGTTACTATAAATATTTTAAATTGAGAATATTTCAAACTACTTTTTGATGCAGAATCTCTTGTTATTTTGAGCTTAAAATTGGAATAATAGATTATTTCTATGACATGCAAAGTAAACGTAGAAGTTTCAACTTCAGTATCTATTATTTTATCATTCAAACGGCACGACCAGTCTTTGTTTACTCGCTAGCATTGTAATAATTATAAAAGTCACACTGAAACTTACTTAGATGTAACTTTTGAAAACAGGGCCCAAAAAGGAACCCTGTATTACACCTAAAGCAGCCGTTGACCCTGAGAACTTAGTTAGCATAATTTATGCTGACTCTATGTACCCTTCTACTTCTCCACCAGGACGCTAACGTAAAGTGTTATATTTCTTACATCATATTCGCTAAGTTTGGAAAGATTTTGTCATTAAAACACAATTAAATGCTTTAAGTTAGATAATAGTGATACCTTCTTCTATTCAGTCAATCTGCAATTGATGTTTGAACGGATAAATTACTTGATATCTATAAGAATATATCTTATAGTAATACCTAATACCTAGTTAATAAGGAATTTTGTTATATTTCGTAACATGATTTCCACTAATTTTATTTTATTTTACATGAATTCAAAAATATTTAAATATTACTCAGGATATTTATTTTATGACAGCAATGACAGGATAAGGTATACTTTAATCATGCTGCTATTCGTTAGCTACCGAAACATTGAATTTATTTCAGTGATACATTGAGAAGAGTAAGTTTTTTAGGGTTCCGTAGAAAACTAGGAACAGTTTTTTCATGTTCGTCTGTCAGTCTGTTAGTAAATTAGCTCAGAATGCTGTAACGTGACGGGTATACATTGGTAATGCTTATAATAGTTGTAATTTTAATCATAATTCAAGAGGGGTGTGCATTTTAAAACAAAAGGTGCTTATGGCAACCATTGAATATTTAATACTTCTTTAGGCGCGTTATGAAATAAAAGGAAAAAATGGTAAGAGTGAAATTTTAAGATTTGTTTGTAGAATTTTCTGTCAACCATAGTTTCAATACAGAAATGGCAATAAAATACATTTTTGGTGTTCTTCAAAAAGTATTTCATAGCTTCCATTACTTCACACTTCCGCCATAGAAAGTAGATGATTTCTCCCATTTCTCCCATTTCATTCGCGCCGCAAGCCGCGTTGAGGATCTTCGTTCCAATAATTTAGGCTCTTTGTTTAGCTCTTTTACGTCAATATCGGATACCGGAGCACGCACTTGAATAAATTCGAAGCGCGGAAATCAAAAGACAAGACACGATCATAGAGCCCCTTCGATCTAAATTGAATTCTATTCGACTCCGATCGTTTATAGTTTTTATTCTCATATTCGGCCGAAACACGTTGACATTTGCAATAAATCTTCGATCACTTATAACAGAGCAATAAATACACTTACGTAGCCCAAGAAGTTCTCAAGATTTACGTATGTCTGTCAATGAAAGGCGGTGGTCTTAAGCACCCAAAATATTTTTCCCTGCTCGGCTTATCCTACGAGTTTCACGAGGTTAATCTTGGCTAAGCCCACGCTCATCATCACATAGACTCGCCGCTGCTGTTCAATATGTCAGATGGACTGACTGACATGGTGTACGAGGTACGCAAGTATTACGTGGTTCACGTTTTACAATAGAACTAGTATTCATAACCTAGTTGGCTTCAACCCATTAATGGCTTGGGTCTCTTCTGTTGAGGAGGCTTAGAGCATACCTAACCGCGCAATGCTAAGTAGTGCAGATTGGGGGAAAACCAAACCTTAGGTATGAATTTTCTCTGTAGTATCTTACAAATACAAATCCTCTTTATTTGCTCACCAACACAATTATTACAGAAATTATAAACATAAATTGCGGTATACAGAGGGCGACCTTATCGCTACAGTAGCGATCTTGAGTATCTGAAGCATCTTAGTAAAGTAATGAGCTGCAAAACAGTTGGCAATTTTTTCGAATCAAACGAGGCGTACTTGAGCCGTTGCGGGCGACGCAGAGGTGGGTAGTGGGTACGGTACGGCGTACAATTTGTGTATATTTATCTAAGTGTTCGCACCAACACGTCGATGATAGATTTTCGTTTCAGCAGCTGCGGTTAAATTGAATACGTGTTAGAAATGCGGGCCGCTCGGTGTTTGCGGCGCGTACGTGGCTTCTTTTGTTAGCGACGGTAATTGCGCCGACTGATATGGCTGATTTTATTAGCAAAATATTGGTTCAATATTACTGATATTGAGCAGCAGATGGAATATGAAAGAAGGGTATGAATTGTAGGGACGGACGAAGAATTTAGGGCTGTCTAAGTTCGTGTTCTGGCCAATTTTTAACCGACTTCAAAAAAGGAGGAGGTTCTCAATTCGACTGTATATTTTTTTTATGTTTGTTACCTCAGAACTTTGGACTGGGCGAACCGATTTTGATGATTATTTTTTTAATCTAAAGCTGGTGGCTGTCATGTGGTCCCACATAATATCATGTGCATAAATTTGAACGAGATCTGACAAGTATGTAGTTTCTGAGACTTGAAGTCGGTTATTTTTTGTTAGTAAAATTTAGATTATATATACTCGCACATGATACCATGTTATTTCATATTACTTACGGGAAATAAAAATTGATAGGTAGGTATCATCCAAATAATACAGGCGTGAATTCTTGTTTAAATGAGTACATAATTATGTCAATATGAAATTAATAAAATCTGTTTAAAATGATAACAGCTTCTTTTCTACGTGAGTACTTTTTAAACGAACTTATAAATTTCCCAAAGCAACGGCGGGCTTCTAATTTTGTAATAATGTATCGGGTCTGTCCCAATAGTCCCGTTGAGTTATTCCGTCAGAATGTCTACGTTCCTTTGAAAGGAACTGATGTTTCTTACAAATTACATTGAGCAGTAATACACTAGACACAAAATCTCCCCGCTAAGACCTAAACACAATATCATCCAAAACTGAGCATTTTCTCTTCATTCCAGAAACATATTTATCTCAGGCACTTAGCATTTCCGAGGAAAATGGAAAGGAGGCTTAAGGTAATACCGCAGGCGTATTGTCCAAAATGATGTAATCAGAAACCGTGGGAAATAAACTGAAAATAGCCAATCTGAAAAGGCCAGCTTCGTTATCAAACTGGCGCTTCTGAAAGCCTTGGCCTTACAGCCCCTTGCTTGTGCTTGCGGTCTCCGAGTGAGATGACACTTGGCCACGGAACTAAAAATGACAGCGCGAATACGAAAAAGGTTAATGTGGAACATATTGTGCGAGCAATAACTGTCTTCAAGTGCGTAAAATGAACAAGATATCCGGTGTGAGTGTGAGCGTGTGGCGGCGAATAAAACTGGAACATTACGCCGACAAACTGCCGCGGGGCTTAAACGTATGAGTTACGAGAACCGCGCGTATTAATAAAATAAAAATGTGCCGTTATCTTAATTATTTTATACCTTTGTTTTTCTTATTTATGCTGCATATTTTTACCTGGAATTAAGTTTAAAGGGTCCCAAAAGTCCCTGAAGGGTCCCTGAAGGGTCAGTTGTAAAAAAACGTGCATCTCTCTTTCATTGTTCTTTTAAAAAGCGGCCAAGTGCGAGTTGGACTCGCCCATGAATGGTTCCGTAGCAGCAAGTAACATAATATAAAAGTTCTTGTAGTTCGTTGTAGCTTTGATCAATGTTTTTTGTGGTTTACGATTTATGACGTATTAAAAAAAACTACTTACTAGATCTCATTCAAACCAATTTTCGTTGGAAGTTTGCTTAGTAATGTACATCATATATTTTTTTCAGTTTTATCATTCCCTTATTTTAGAAGTTACGGGGGGGGGGGGGGGGGACACATTTTACCACTTTGGAAGTGTCTCTCGCGCAAACTATTCAGTTTAGAAAAAAATGATATTCGAAAGCTCAATATCATTTTTGAAGACCTATTCATAGATACCCCACACGTATGGGTTTGATGAAAAAAACATTTTTGAGTTTCAGTTCTATGTATGGGGAACCCCCAAAATTTATTGTTTTTTTTTTATATTTTTGTGTGAAAATCTTAATGCGGTTCACAGAATACATCTACTTACCAAGTTTTAATGCTATAGCTCTTATAGTTTCGGAAAAAAGTGGCTGTGACATATGGATGGACAGACAGACAGACAGACAGACATGACGAATCCATAAGGGTTCCGTTTCTACGACGTATCTATTATATCTGTGTCCCGCGGTTTCACGTTTAGTTGTGAAAAAATCTAACTACTAAAATATATGATGTTATATAGCCCATGGCCTTCCTCGATAAATGGACTCACACAAAAACACTTTTTAAATTCGAACCAGTAGTTCCTGAGATTAGCGCGTTCAACCAAACAAACTCTTTGGCTTTATAATATTATATTAGTAACTATACGAGTATAATAGATTAACTGTTACCTACTGAACACAACATACATAAGTCCAGCCACTTCAAAATCTGGATTAATAGAGGATGCGATAGTAGTAATGGTAATAATGATGGTGTCATTAATGTAGGCCGGCAGTCGGCAGCACTACATCGCCCACATAACTTTCTAACATTTGGTATTTGTCATATAAACAGCCGTCACTTGCAATGCTTAAGTGAAGTGTTTTACCGCTACCTATTAAAGGTAAGCTATGAAATGTCCAACTTCCAATTTTTCGCAGTGGTACGTATCTATCAATAATAATGTATTTTCTACGGAAATAGCCTGCAAAGCAGCAGATGAGACTACTAATTGAAACGGCGACGGCTACCGTCACCGAATAGAATACCGGAAAGCATCGCCAACGCTACTTAAGGCCAGATCCTCACTATAATGCCGTTCACAGTTCGTTCTCGGTTTGATAAAATATTATGAAGTATAAAATATATATGTGCATTCATACTATCCGTGACAGTCAAGTTTCGCTCCAATTGTACAATTTGCACGATAAACGACTTTACGTAATGACGTTGCTTTACGTACGTGCGCTGCATTATAGTGAGGATCTGGCCTAAGAAGGAGGCAGGGACACGTGGTAGCTAGCCACTCAGGGATGTAAGGAAGGAAGGCAGTTGACTAGGGTTCACTGCTAGCAAGGGACAGAGCCCTTTACACATCGCATATAGTACACGTGGTAATTAAAGCTCCTGAACCTAAGAACATTACGTAACAAAGAAATGGTTCCGCTCTGTACTCATACAGCGAGGACTTAATCGAATCTTGACCGGCACTCTGGGAGACTTATGGCTCAATTTACCTTTCCCAAACACCTAAATGTACCGATAGATGGTGAAATGTTATGGTCTTCAAGATCCAATGACCTCGTAACGTCGGGTGCAATTAATATAAAAAGCCTTGCCCCTCTAATGTGGAACGAATTGCCCCAGCCCGTGCGCCCTCCCATTACCAGCCCTAGATCGACAACTATTGCCGTGCCGACCGCCTAGCCTTTAATACAATGCGATATGGATGGTATTTGATCGAATCGGCTATTTCCGCTCGTTTGTCCAGTGCACTGTTCGACTTTTCACTCCATTTCGCAAACGTTTTTATTATTGTAATTTGGATTTCGTTCTCCGTTGTTCTGCCAGTCACAGCTATTTGGGTCTGCTCCGTATACATTAGTTTGCTAGTATGATACCACAGCGCTTAAATGTTTTACCGATGATGTTATTTACAGTTTTATTGTTATGTTTGGTTTGGGGTTATATTTGATAACAGGCAGATTTAAAATACTTTTCTGTTAATGCATTGTACACGTATGAAACTGGTGCATACGTACATTTAAAAAGATTATTTCGTAGCCAAATTACAAGTACAGCGCATTAAAACACTTCAGAAATGCTATCGGGTGGATGAGCATTATTATATTCAGGTTTCAATATAATTTTCACATCACGCCGGCTTCTATGCGATAATATTAGAATTGTCAGAACATTCATCTCTACATAAAATACCCGGTAACTAATGTTGAATAACTAATTTTATTTGCGCGTTCTTATCATTTACATACTCGTATAGTAACTACCGACAAGCTGTAGTATCGACTCTTTACCTAAAAGCTATGCTTTCATATGTCGTTTAAACGTTTATATCTCTTAGTACGTAATAATATTAATAGATGCGGAAAAGAGTGATTCAGATCTGAAGAAAATCCGACGAAGGTCTGTAAATTCGTAAGTTCCGTTTTAGAAAAAATACAATAAATTCAAATAATTTTCAGGAACTTGTAAAAAAATCCCATATTATTATTACCGTAGCGGGGACTGAAATTAAATTTTATTTCGAGCATCCGGCGATAAAAACTTTTGGAGTAATTTTTAATTCTGTCTGCGGGGACAAAGCTGCGGACGTCAGTGAAGCCAAGATAAATGACTGCGAGCCCGCGCGTTACTAATGGTTGGACACGCACTTTGTGGCTCGAAGGGCAGACAAATGAGCCACAGCATCAGGACTTGCTGATGGAGAGTAAGCCATTGGACACAACCATTGGACAGATCAAGAACTGATTGTGCCCTAAGCTGCATGTAATACCATAGTTCTCAGAGAACGGTTCCAGGATGCCGCAAATCATGCATTCATTCATCATTAGTTTCACATATTCCTTTTGGTTTACCCCTCGTTCAATGTTTACTTGTTTGATAGTACCGATTAAATGCTGTATTGATTTTAGTTTTTACATGTTTATTCACTTTTTATAGAAAATATATTTTCGGTCACGTTCCAATGTTTAAGTAACGAATGCCGTCGCGATGATACGCCTACTTTATTTGTATTTGATATTTCAAATAGCAGCTAAATTGAACACACAGCGATAAATACGCGACGATCCTTCCTCCACCCGCCCGCGCCGGTGTCGATGTCGATGTAAATTCAATGCTGCTGCAGTCCCCGGTCTCCCCAGCGGCCGCGTCCATAATTGAACATCTCTACGATGTAATTTACCACATTCGAATGAGCGTGGGGAGGAAAACTGGCACCTTCGTTCGATCATTGGAGTATGGCTTTAAATTCTCTCTTTGTTGGTTAATGTGGGTTATTACAAAATTAATGCTTCCTTGGGTCACATCTTATGAATAAACAGAACCCTGATGGGATCACTGTTGCGACTCTTTATTTGTTAGCTATCTCAACATCCATTTAGAATTTTTGACGTGATAACGTCTATTAAAACGATGAGCGCCGGGCGCACGCACGAAAAAGTCTAGCGTTCCGCGAGCGAGAGAGCGGCAAAAGCAGAGAAAGGCACGATTGGCTACGATCGGCGTATCGTAGCCGATGCCGTAGGCGATCGTAGTTGAGTGGAGCGGAGCGGAGTGGGGCGGGGCGGAGCAGAGTGGGGCGGGGCGGGGCGGAGCGGAGCGGGGCTTTGTCACGTCCGTAAACCGACTTTACAGAAAACCATTTTTTTTATCTCTAGAATAAATCGTAAAACTCTGACACTTCAGAAAGTGGTTCAAAGGACTGTCGAATCCGCCGCTACAGGCGTGCAATGTGCCTGTTTACCAACAATGGGGTTCATAAACAACAATACTCGACGTACACAGAGCGATGGTGTCTAATGACTATTATAAGTTTCTGTTTAGTTTCACCTGTCCCGGCGCCGCCGCGGCGTTTGTAATCAAACATTGCAGTTAAATTTGACCCAGATACCGGTGTTCTATTGGGCTGAAGTTTTGTATACGGTATATAAATTGGATATCAATGAGATTTAGAGCTGATTTTTGAGTCGGAAAATACACGAATCCTGAAATGAAATGATGCAACTACATCGAGTTTGGGATCGCTTTTTGTCTTGAGAGTGAGATGTAATCTAACCTTTGATGATATGCAGGTCTGATGAAGCATGACGTGCAGATGGCGCAAAAAGGCCTGTTTTTTAAACATTTGAGTATTGTGAATATAATTATTTCTCATTTGTTTATTCATTGAAACGGTTAGCCAGTGCCTAGTAACTGACTGCCAGTCAACCTTCCAATATATGAAGTTGTATGAGGGATTTCTCTTTATATTTCAGTCGAATTAAAACTTGTTCGGCTTCGCGGAAGAGTAGTTTCACAAAACGAAATCATAAACATAAACGTCCCAGTCATCATTGTTTTGTGAACTAATTAAATAATTTTATTATTATTTGCATTTCATGTGATACGCAAATAGTTTAGCAAAGTAAACATGAATAAAATCCACCAAAGTTGAGCCTTCAGGATCATCAAAACCTATAACTGTCCCACTGCTGGGCTTGTGGGCTCGTGTGTCCTCTCACAAGATGAGGAGTATAGGCCGTAGCGCCCGTAGCCCACCACGCTCGCGCTGGCCAAATGCGGATCGAAGGCAGACCTCACACACATTTGAGAGCATTTTAGACTATCAGCAAGTGATAATTAACTTGTAATAAATACGTACATAAGTTCGAGATAAGATCAGCGTACAGGATTTGAATTCAGGCCCCGCGTTCGGGAGACCGACGCTTACCCGCTAGGCTAACACTATATCAACTTAATTAGTGCTAAAATGGAAAATGATTTCCAAAAATAAAGTTCATTCATCATTTATGTCGTCTAAAACTGCGGAAGGCACGCACACCTGCGCTGTAACAAAGACAATTTTATGTTCGTCGGTGTTGTTGCCTGCAGACGTGGGCTCCGGAAATAAAAGATACAGTAGTTTCAAAAGCATAATTTTCTGGGCACTTACTGAAGAAGGTCGTAGGGTTCGGCCAAGGTACAAGTAGGATGAGACAATTTTATACTCATTCACACCACGGACATGCCCAGAAAGCTTGTGTGTAAGTACACTTTCATGATTTACACTCATAATCCTTTCATGTTAATTTTATCATATATGCTGTATTACATATCTTACAAAAGTATCTAGGATTTAACCGGGAGCTTCGGCGAGGGTAAGCGTCTGTACTATAATAGTTTTCTCTAAAACATCTCAACAAAAACCTTGAGAACCTGGTCTCTTCACTGCGCCATTTTCGTCAGCCCTATGCCATTACATTCGAGCGCTCACATTTATTTAGGACGTACATTTAGTGTTTCGTTTTATTCGTACATAAAGATTAGGCGTAAGAGGTGCGCAGCCATTCCGCGGGCCGTCATAAAACAGCTCTCAATTTAGCAAATGAGCAATGAAGCCTCGGATGGCGTGGTACCTGCTGCGGTTGGCCAATACGACCTTACGACCAACACGCTAACAACCAACCATATTGGCACTTCCACGTTATCCACAACCATGACATCGATAATGTCAATCCTAAACTAAATTGCGCACTTTTTGACGCACCTAAATCAATATCAGTGCTATTTGCTACACATACTATTGATTCATTGCGCGTTAGGAGTAGTTTTGCCAACAAAACATTTCTGGGCAAGGTTATTGTTTACATCGCACGTATCAAACTCATCGCTGAATACATCAAACGAGCGTCGAGCGGGCCGAGTCTAAAACTCTAAATACACATGAAGCCATTGCGTAAAGTCTTGGAATCGACTCGAGTTTTAAATTAGAAAGCTTTAATTTGGCGCAAATTCGCTTTTCACCAACTCAATTAGAAGGCCTATAAGTGAGCGCAACGTTTTTGTGTTTAAAATGTCTGGAAACAAAATATTTCCTCGAGTCGGAGCGGAAACTCCATTTGTAAATTTAATTTCGTGCTCCCTTGAAGGAATTCCAACGCGAGCCCGTAATATTTCAACAACAACTTTTATTCGCTTCGCAATACTCGTGCCGTGTTTGATCGCAGCGAGTCGGCGTCAGTTACCCACTGCTTGTTGTCCCTTGCTGTAATAATTATATTATCTTGGAAATAGTTGTGAAATATCACAACTATTTCCAAGATAATATAATTATTACATAAAAACGCCTGACAAAAAAGGCTGATTTACTTGCTATTAATTTAAATTATATTTTGTTTAATCGTTCATCAAAACTTCACATTCGTTTTTAGGGTTCCGAAGTAATATCTGAACCCTTATATGGTCATGTCCGTCCGTCTGTCCATCCGTCTGTCCGTTCGTCTGTGCGAAGCTCTTCGTCTCTGCTTTTGTACTAGAAAAAGTAATAATATCGCACGGTTGAAAGTGTACTTTCATAAAAGCGTAACAAGTTTTTTGTAACGGAAAATAATATGTACAAAGCAAAATGGTAGATCAAACTTTCAGTTGACATCATTTTTCATGATGAAAAAGAAATATTTGAAGTGGAAAAATAAAATTGAGTCGAGTGAGAGCGCGGTGAACGCGGCACCGAGCACTAGTCGAGCCGAGCCGCGCCGCCGGCGCCGCGCCGCCGCGCCGCACCGCGTCGACCAATAAGTTGTTCGCAGTTACAAAGAGTTAGTACTGTTGCTAGTCGCTGAACCAATGTTCAGACTTCTGCCGAATTCTAAATTTGTGTTGCCGTCATAAATTATTGCTCCGTTTTGTTACTTTACCTAATTTACGCGATGAGATTACAAGAAAGTTTCGTTGCGTGCCTGCCTCCGATATTTTAACTTCACTAAATATGGGGTGTAATGTTAAGTGGAATCTACGACCAACTATTTTCATTTGTAATTTTATGTGTACAATGAAGATAATTTATATTTGTAACACTGTTATCGTTTAAGAGTACAAATTATAGACCAATACATTTTTTAATCAACGCAGTTGGAACACACTTTTTACATAACTCACCAATCCGCTGGATTTAGTGGGTTCAGTACCGATCAACGCGGTGCAAGTTAGGAAGGTCTGCGTCCAGCAGTGGACCTCCAAAGACTGATAGATCTATGGATTAAAATTTAATTTCTGGTGACTGGCGAACACTTTTTACTACTGAGTAAACCAACAACACCAATTCCACACTCTGGTCGAGTGTCAGAAGTTATTGTGCTGGACTGATGCAATGTGTTCTAGGAGTGTGTAAGCATTAGCTGACAACTAGAGCCGACATTATTCGTATGACTTGCTGTTAAAAATGTCTCCGCGGTAACAATTCAGTTGGCTCGAGGGTTTAGATGATTCAACTCGCGAGGTTTATGGTTCGGAAAGATAGGCTTGAGCGACTGCACTTGCTAATGTGTGAACTTTTTACCTGCGACCTACGTTTCTGTAAAATCACTTATACAAAACGTCCACAGAATAGATTTTAGATGAAAATTGTAGAAATATATTTGAGCACACGTAACAGTAGTTATTTATCATTGTAAAGCTAATGTACCTGCTGTAGATTGCGCACAATTTAACAATATTAGGTACTTACGATATAGTAATAACTATAAATGACCTCCCCTACATTTTATTTATTTATTTATTTATTTATATAGTTCACCAACGGTTATAACATTTCAAATTTACATAGTTTTATCGGACATTCTTAACAAACAATAAATGCACAACCACTTATAGGCAAACATCGCATTCTTGGTATAACAAAGCTAAAATGTGTAAGCCCCTTACATCCCTATAACGGATTGCCGATATATATAAGCAGTGATCTGTACCTATACACTTATAATATTTAGACTCAGGTGAATCGTTGTCACGTCCAAGCTTGATTAATTTACTATAATTTTTCAAAGTGGACCCTCTTGTAAACCAGGTTTACATCAGAAAAACTCTAGGAAAATTTCACCAAGTCAGTCATTGCACAGCAGACCTCCAATATTACAATTAAAACAATTCCAACATTAAATCAATCAGATTAAAAGGACTTAATATCAACCAGTATTTTTAGGACATGATTGTTATCCAGCATTACAAAACATTATCGTTAAGTCTTCTAAAAAGAACCGGTGAAAATCTTTGGCATAATGTATTCAATTTTATAATTCAGGGTTTTGCCTAGAATAAAAAGCGCGTCACACATCATTGAATAAGTAGTGGTGAGATGTTGTGAGCAATGCAAATGGAATCAGAGCGACAGTATTGTTGTCGTTATTGGCCTCGGCGTCGCCATCAAACTCGCTATCTCGTCGTCGCGCATTTGCATCGATAGGCATTATATATGTTACCGGATATCTGTAAAATTCAGCAGTCTATACAATACCTAGGAAATGTATAGAATATCTAAAACGTTCAGGTAACGCTTTGAATATTATTTATTTCATACTTCACCCAGGCATTCTATACTATACTCCATACATAGTTGGTAATGTGTGTAAAAGACTAAAACAAGCAAGTGGGAGAGGGGCGAGACGGCGTCTTTTCCTTCTATACAACGCTAGAACGCAGCGATAGGAAACTGCTCGCGTATATACCTGTTGTAAGGCTGTTTTTAAACTTATTGTTACAATGCATACACGAATTTTGCGTATTGATCGTGTATATTTTGTATCGTAGATGGTGTCCTTCTTCGTTCCAAACTAATTTCCAAACACTTCGGGATCTCTGCCTTTTCGCCGAATATTGTTTGGCGGATTATCACTTGCCAACTAACGTTTCGCAGAATTTTATTTCGCCGAATAATCATTTGCCAACTTATCACATAATTTTGTTTTATTTCCCAACCTAACAGTTGCCAACTGTACGTTTGATCTGCCTTTTATAATGACACTTTTCAAAAGGCCAACTCATTCATTTAGTTGTATATTGTTTACCAAATGATGTATTAAGTAAAGTAAAATTAAAAATCATTATATTTACAAAGTTGCATTATATGCACTTTAGGGAGAATTTAGGGGTTTTTGATACACTAACAGGCTTCCAAACGTCTCCGGCGCTGCGGGAAGTGCAGCCCCTCCGCCCTTGCGTAACAAACTGCAGGCACTCCATGCTCGCCTACGCAGCTTCGGCTTTTTGGTCGCCTGCGGCGACCAGCCTCAGCCGCTTCGGCTCACATGGTGCCTGCAGTTTGTTACAGCGGGCGGGGGCTGCTCTCCCTCCGCGCCTCCGGGGTTCACATTCACTCTAGGGGTAGGGCAGACTAGTACCACGTGGGGTCGGGGTTGACTAAGTCGGTTCTGCCACCAATTTTGAAAAATTATCCGCCCCCCACTCCCCCTGTCACGGAGGTTCCGATACACACACGATTAGTCCGTATGCTTAATGGCGCTGTACATTATGGAACAAGATATACTTCTACGTCTTCTACGAAGTACCTATACGCGATTATTTGCGTACTGCTCGTGTATGGATTGGAAGAACTTAGTAAAAAAGTTAGTTCCAATCTATACGTGGTTAGTTTCATATCCCTGCGTTCTGGCCTTGTACAGAATGGCAAAACACGGCGAGACGTGAGGGCAGGCAGTAAAAGTTTACTTGCCACAAAGGGTTTTGGCTGCCAAACCCAAACTTTGGCATTCTTACATTTAAGCAAGCTTCCAGCTCCGACATCTCCTCTGGCCTTATTGGCTAGGTTTAGAATTTCTTCTTGATACATAGAAATGACTCGCTCATGCCTGTTATCTATGGGTACGCAGACGATAGCAGAGTGGTGGTGGAACGTATAAATCTCACAATTTGGGCTGTATCCGAGTGGGGCACGGCCAATCTTGTACAATTCTAAGACTAAGATACGTGTAGTGTACCAGGAGCCCGCTCACCCGAGCCCTACTTTTCATAACGTACATTAAGAATATACCGATCGCCTTCAGTTGTTACGAGTTAAGATAAAAACCCTAACTTTTGGCGGTGCAGTGAACCAAACGCTTAAGCTGTTGCAACGATACGTGGAATTCTTGCAAAGTTGCGCAAACACTACACCCACCCACCAATGACGTGAAGAGAGTCAAAATTCAAAATATTTTTTCATATCACTGGCACGTTTTTTAATTTACCAGGTTTTCGGAAAGGTGCTTTGTCATGGAGGAGAAGAAAAGCCGTCGAGAAACTCCTTAGCAAATCTTTTAAAAATAAAAATACATTGGTATATATTTTATTACAAAAAAATATCACTAACTTAAACGGAACTGTTTTATTATTGATTGATTTTAAGCATTGCCGGTGGACCTGCAGGTATTCTGTACAGTAGATGGGAAACGTATACATTACCTAGGTAAAGTATGTAATGGTGAATAATATTAATATCATTTAACACATTGCCAAAACGACCCAGGTATTATACACATTACCTAGGGATTGTGCTGAATACCTGCATTATACAGATATCCGGTAACATATACACAGGACCGATCTATTCACAACGTGAATGTAGATTTGTATCCGCACTAGGTGCATGGATTTGCATTGCTGTATTAGCATCATTGCTATCTCCGTGCTCCGAGAACGCATTTGCATTGACTCTGACTTGTGTATTATTATCAGCCATTGATCCACGTGAAGCCCTCACGTTCGACTACACCTAAACCCGTTCGACTGAGCAACGTACGCTATGTGGTAGAAGATTCACATGATAGTGACGCAAACATTTACAAAGTATCACAAACATACAAATATTTATTTTATCTCTCCTTGCGAAACAAAGTCAACAATATTATATCCGAGACTTTTTACTTCGTGATAGTCTCCCGGTGTAGTGTCCATAAATCAATAATGATTGCAAGAAATGTTTTATTTTATAAATATTACGTAAATATCTAAATAAAAAAGGAAACAATTTCATTTCTTACTCACTCACCAAAACCAATACCAGATTATCATAATTTAATCTGCTACGAAATAGGTATACTGAAAAATAAATATATGAGGAAGAAGGGGTATTCTACGGCATTGGTTATTCAATAATATTCATTTCACTTTACACCACGATATATTTTCAGTTCTCCTAACGTTCACATCAATATTCCCGATTAATTTCCCTACAGGTAACGTGAGGATGAATTTTTTATTGAAGTGAAAACTTCTTTAGTACGGGGGTGATTTGAAATTCGATGAAACGAAACTGTCCAGTAAAAAGAGAAGGACACATAAATTCTAAAGTGAGATAGGAAGCATTGTATACGAGTAGGGAGGGGAAGTTGAGTTGAGGTTGAGTTGAGGTTGAGTTGAGGTTGAGTTGAGGTTGAGTTGAGGTTGAGTTGAGGTTGAGTTGAGGTTGAGTTGAGGTTGAGTTGAGGTTGAGTTGAGGTTGAGTTGAGGTTGAGTTGAGGATGAGTTGAGGTTGAGTTGAGGATGAGTTGAGGTTGAGTTGAGGATGAGTTGAGGTTGAGTTGAGGATGAGTTGAGGTTGAGTTGAGGTTGAGTTGAGATTGAGTTGAGGTTTAGTCGAAGTTGAGTTGAGGTTTAGTTGAGGTTTAGTTGAGTTGAATTGATTTGAATTGAATTTTAAATTCGTCTCATTATCTTGAAAACAAAAAAAAATTAAGGTTTCACTTCTACCACGTGTGAATTGCACACATTTTAATTTATTCGTCGCGTACACTATAGTGTGGGGTACGTTTTGGTTAGAGTCAAGTGTCCTCCCCCCTGCCAGCTGAATGGTTGAACTTGGACAAGTGAAAAAATTCACAAAACTAAGTTATATGATAAATTTACAAGGAAACTAACATGGCTATATTACCATAAGTAGTTAATGAGTAATAGTCTATAAACTTACTACTTCGGACTACTTACTACGATACTAGGGTACATTGCGCGTGGCCTGACACGCACTTGCCCGGATTTTTTTCCTTGGCTAAAGCTAGAAATAGAAACTTAAGCGTCCGGAACAGCCTCAGTTACAAAGAATGCTTTTAACATACCTATATTATTATTTTATGATTCCGTCACACATGAAAACGATAAACACTTTACTATACTATGAATACTTTGGTAAGATCAAAAACAAAATAGAATATACCAAGAGCTACATAAACTCCATTTTAATAACATCCCCGTATAACTAATTAGACCGCATGATAATTTCAATGAGTTTAAACAACAATCGTTTTACTCGTGACGGGCTAATTAGAATGGTACCTTTGAATAAATTTTACTTTCTGAATTCTAATTAAGTCGTTCAGGCGAATTATGTTCAAAAATGTCTATTTTTCGTCTTACTTTATGGAGTTTATATGAAAATTAATTACCCTCCGGCATCAAAGCATCCCGTCCGCCGCCGCCCGCGCCGCCGCCCGCGCCGCCGTCGCTCGTCGTCCCGTCAATTTCACCGTCTACAGTGTTCTAAGCGCTAATGTTGTCACTTTGTCGCCCATTGTGGAAAACATTTCCAGTTTGAATTACTTTTTTGTGATAAAACATGATTATTATTTAACAGTTTCAAATCAACATAATTATGTTCAGAATGTTGATTTAAATAAGTTTTTAATCTTTCAGGGATGTTTGTTGTTGTACGTATGTAGAGAGTTTTGGATGGTGGGCGGTGCCGAATGGTGAGATCTATTTGTAGTAGTACGAGTGTGTAGCCTTTATTTAGTAATGAAGCTCGGATATCAATTTAGTTAATTCTGTTTACCTACATTGCACCGCGTGTCTATTAAATAATACAATTTAGTTGTACAAATACACATAACTAATTAACTTCAGTGTTCGACAAATCAGCGAACTGTTAGGTTATCTATAATAACTTAACCTTCCAATGTATAATACTGAATAGATATTGTTGTTTTATAAATCTTAAATTAAAAATATATCATTTGAATACAAGACCACGACTAACATAAGCTATTATGAAAATTATATTTATTTTTATTTTCAAAGTGACCAGCATAACATTACTTACCACATGCTCGTTACAAATATTTCATTCGAAGACTTTCTAAAAATCGTCGTTGCGACTTTAGGACCTCTTATGTGTAAAAAATCAACTTTTTGAGGGAATCGATAAAAATCGATAAAATTTTGTTTAGCAAGCACATTTAGCTAATTTTGAATTTGGTAAAAAAATTACGATGGAAACGTCGTGTGTACGACGTTTGTAGTGACATGAGTTTACAGTGTAAACTCATGTGTGTACATGAGTTTTTGAGTTCGATAGTGCTTCAAAATGTAGAATCATTTGACGTAAAAAAGTAATTTTTCCAAAAGCGGCACATAACACATAAGAGCTCTTAAAGTCGCAACGACGACATATTGATTAGACAGAATAGATTGAATGCCTCTCTTGACGATTCATATTCCCGACAGGAACCGTGCGTTTGGCGTTCAACGGTTGCTTTAATAGGGATAGGTGGAGGAAATTGCTTGTCAGGGAGCGATGGAACAGGTAGCGGACGAGAAGCCGCGGCTCACGGCGGCTGCGCGGGCCTTCAATCGATAGTGGTGGAGAACCGGGTCGGTCGGTCTGTCGGTCCCTGCATCACCTGCATGCACCGCCTGTGCCTTGTAACCTACATCGCTGAATACTGGAGACGGATGTCGCTGCCCTTTGATCTCCAGTCAATGCTCGCTGGAAGGGAAATTGGATAGATGCATTCAAGTGAACATTCGAAGTCGAGATACATCTTAAACTAGAGTAAAGCCGATTTATTTCAACTGCGTTTACAGACTCGCATTTACATGAATGCTTATTTTGATATTAGAAATTTGCATTTAGAGACACCAATCCGATCTCCTATGACAAAACTGTAGAAGCTGGGTGCGCGCTCAGTCACACAGATGCATTGCGGGTTGAGATGACGGGATTAGAAAGAAAGTAACTCAAAAGTTTTTAAGCAGTTTGAAGCTTAAATTCTATGACCGATTGCTAAGGCTTAAATTTTGCGTAAGCGTGTGGCATCTCTGTGGAAGCGGATGCGCGGGAGCGCCAACAGCATCCTGCGTACAGTGGCGGACCGGTTTGACGGACCCATAATAAGGCATTGGACCACCATGCATGTTATGCCTTCAGACCGAGCCGCTAAATAATTTAATTTAATAATTTAGTAATTTTAGGTGTAAGTATGGTATGAATGAAAGTGACGAAGAATGAAAGGAGAAATGAATGATATTGATTAATTTAATTTAATTTGATTAAATTCAGTTCAGTTCGATTCAATTCAATTCGATTTGATTTAATTTAATTTGATTTAATTTAATTTGGTTTGATTTAATTTATTTCAATTTAATTTAATTTGATTTAATTTGATTTATTTTAATTTGATTTAATTTATTTTTAGGGTTCCGTAGCCAAATGGCAAAAAACGGAACCCTTATAGATTCGTCATGTCTGTCTGTCTGTCTGTCTGTCCGTCCGTCCGTATGTCACAGCCACTTTTTTCCGAAACTATAGGAACTATACTGTTACAACTTGGTAAGTAGATGTATTCTGTAAACCGCATTAAGATTTTCACACAAAAATAGAAAAAAAAAACAATAAATTTTGGGGGTTCCCCATACTTAGAACTGAAACTCTAAAATTTTTTTTCATCAAACCCATACTTCCAAAGTGGTAAAATGTGTGTCCCCCCCCCCCGTAACTTCTAAAATAGGAGAATGATAAAACTAAAAAAAATACATTATGTACATTACCATGCAAACTTCCAACGAAAATTGGTTTGAACGAGATCTAGTAAGTAGTTTTTTTTAATACACATTAAATCGTAAACCGCAATTTACCTCGATCAAAGATACAACGAACTTCAAGAACTTTTATATTATGTTATTTGCTGCTACGGAACCCTTCATGGGCGAGTCCGACTCGCACTTGGCCGCTTTTTTTTATGTGTTGATTTTTGTGTTCATTATGTACT
This sequence comes from Thymelicus sylvestris, assembly GCA_911387775.1. Classification (NCBI taxonomy): domain Eukaryota; kingdom Metazoa; phylum Arthropoda; class Insecta; order Lepidoptera; family Hesperiidae; genus Thymelicus; species Thymelicus sylvestris. The sequence continues at coordinate 20,600,861 of OU426886.1, read as the reverse complement.
AACATTAGTTATAAGTCTCTCTGCTACTAACACAGAATATGGATGTATTTCCGAAATAAAATGATTATTATTATTATTAAATCTTAGCGATTATTGATCGACAAAAGTTCGAGAAATATGAATGCTTCTCAGAAGCAGGTGTCCTTTCAAATGCTACCCGTAATTGTTTTACATTTAGTACCACGTTCGATCATGGACACCTTGCTGAGTACCCGTAGCCAGCACCGACACCGTATATGTACCACCTCTAAACATCCATTCAAACATATAGATTTCTATCTGTCATCGTAAAACTATAAACTTTATTTTTCTGTTGTCTTTATTGAACAAAGTTGAAATTTTTAAACAAAACTCCAAGTTTTTTTTGAAACAAGTTCTTTCGAAATTCGTGCAAATAAATTCGCGACCCAAATGCCAGCTTATGTTAAAGAAAAAAACTAACTAAAACTTTGTCCAAAGGAAAGGAAGTCGCGGCGGGAACTGCACTGTGACATTCTCATGATTTAAAAATTTGCGAGCATTTAGGGTCCTTCTCAAAGACGAAAGAGGAGTATGATGAATGTTTGCTTTGAAGCAAAAATTAATTGCTGAAATGAGATTCATTTTAAAAACCGTAAAGGCTACGTTAATCCATACATGTAGGGATGTAATGATGATGTGTGTAGCTTTTTGCCGAGGAATTCACTAGCTCGCGGCGAGTCCGATCCGTTCACGTCGCTAATGACAAAATTCCGGAGTAATATTTCCTTCATTGTTGTATAGCTGTGGCGCGATGGCGACTTGGTATGCATGCAAGCTGAAACCGGAAGCGAAAGTAATAAATTACACAGAAATTGCCGTTCCGACTATCGGTGGGGAAAA